>JACJUM010002543.1:7947926-8187668 GCA_020976665.1 Heortia vitessoides
TATAATATAATATAAACAGAAATTTCTGTATCCTCAAAGTAGATGTAGCAATCTTAATAACTCTATTTCTGTTGAAAGATAATTTTTAAGTCTGTTTTGATTTGATACCATAATACGACTTCTTAAAAGTAAACTGAATAAAATCATTCTTTACCCTAAAACTTTGTCTACCCGGCTGAATTATTTATAGTTTACTCAGAGAATGAAGACCTAAAATTCAACATTAATTGGAATTAAAAATTTCCAAGTAATGAGTTCAAAGTTTTGCAAATTACAACCAATTTTTTTATCGACCTTCTAATGAAATTAGATTTACGATAATTAATGACAATCCGTCGTACTTTCTCTAATAAAGTTTTAGCATCATCATGACAGCCATTGGACGTCCATTGCTGGATATAGGATTCTTCAAGAGATGTCTAATAGAACTGATTATATGTGGTCTGCATTTATATTAATTCCGAACATCTATCCTATAATAATTGGTAAAAAACATGCGATGATGGGATGTAGCTTAACGCATTCTAATTGCCTATACACTTTCTACAATGAAACACTAAGCATGCCTATGGTTAAAATTATTATATTATAGATACACACACACACACACACAAACACACACACATATATATATATATATATATGTGTGTGTATGTGTATATATATATATATAAAGAGATATATACGTATATATTTATATGTAAAAAAATCTGACTGACTGACATATTAACGCAGGACCTAAATAGTTAGAAACTTGAAATTTTGCGCAGACGTTCCTTTTACAAAGAAGGATTTTTTTACAACTTTGTCGTAAAAAAATCGTAAAAAATTTTCGATAATCATCTTTCATGAAAGTTTTCTGATTGCTCATGATCATCTTCATAAAGTTATTTCAATATGTAAAATGTAATACATAAAAGGAGAATCTGACTGACTGACTTATCAACGCAGGACCTTAACTATAAGGTCAGAAAAAGTTACACAGCTCATTTTATCGAGAAAGATTATAACATCACGCTGGGACCAATAACAGCGGAGCACAAATAATACTAGGTTTCTTTTACAACTTAACGCTGGTGAAACCGCGGACGCTGCTATTATTAGATATTTATTCACTTTACCATACCTTGATCTTAGGCACACATTGCTAACGAGTGAAACATTGAGGCGACATCGTCTATGTTCCTCTTAACTGGGTCCCCAAAGCCAAACAATGGTGCAGTTTACTGCTTAATATCAAAGCAGTATTCCGCTAGGGAGCTACCAATCTAGTAAACATTAATGACACCTAAATTGAGACTAGGAAATATGTATAATAAACTAGCAGGAAATTGAGATGGCCTTTATTTTTCCGTCACCTTGTGTGTATGGAATACATACAAATATTTTGTCATTGGATGTTCTGGTACAGAATTCAGACTTGTTCAATATTGTTTGATACCGATCGTATATTGAATTTAGAGCTTTCACTTAGACATTTGTTCTGAATTCTATATTACGTCTATAGATAAATTATCGCGTCTTCATTTAAGCGTTTCGCATTTAATTGAAATTACAATAAAAAGAAATGCCTTAAATATTTTGTTGTTGAACACACTATGTCCTCTGATATTAAACGCCGATTTATATTCCGTTTAGATATATACAAACTGAATAGTACGGAGAAAAGTTAAAATTTAAGGGATCACGCACTTGCGTAACGAGGCATTCAGTAGCGAGCCTCTTGAGTTATGACTCACTTAGCCCGACCGTACGCAAGTGTGATCATCGTAAAACACCCGCCCAAGTGAGGGGTTATACGTGATGTAATTAAAACCTCTACGGTGCACGGAGCCAACTGTAGAATAGTGTTTTCCACCCGGAATTGAGCAACTAATCATCAAGAATATAATAAAACCTCAAAATTACCTTGTCAATTCTATCATATGTCACTATATTCTGGGATTTGCCCACAGCATAAATACTCTTTAATGTCAGAACCCAATTGAATTGATTTTACCTTTTTCGCGGAACATTTACAATGAAACTTAATTAAACTTTGCAGTTTATGTATATATAAACGACTACGATACAAATAAAATGTACTAGAAGCACTCAAATTTTTCAGAGAATTGACTATCAATTTTATAGATAAATAAATATGCCGATATTATTTAATTTTGAGGTAGAACTCACACAAAGGTCGTTTGCATTATTACCTCACTCTCGTTGGAAGGGTGAGAATGGCAGTGAAATTACTGTGTATTTTGTCATAATATCTTGAAGTCATAAGGTTGGCAACGAAATCGTCTTAACTAAATTCATAGCCTAAATTCATAATAGTTTCGTATATGTTAATGTTGTGCCTGCTTTCAGTTAAACATGTTTCTGATTTCACGAAACTGCGAAACGTTTTGTTAATATACAAGTGTTTTAATAATTGATTAATAAGTTTAGGTCGTATGTTTCTTTAATAAAGATGTCTTAATAATTTATTTATAATTTTGAACTCAACGACAATCCAAACATCAAAACGCATCGCAAATAATATTGTTACGAGATTCAAAATAACAATTGTTGCATGTTATCTGTCAAAATACTTAATTTCATAATTATAGTTGTTTTAAAATAAGGGTATATGAAGAAGAACATTTTTCAAGTTTAGTCAGTTACTAGATTGTTCATATTGTTAAAAATTTTAGCATTTATGTTCTACTGATTTTTGAGCAATAATGTAGTATACTTTTATGAAACGCATTCACTAGCGTTATATAATAATCTTGAAGCGTATAATATATTATAAAATAGTTGTAAACGCTTCAATATTATAATATAATATGACAAAAATTTACTCCGGAAATTACGTATCTACAAAACTGAAGAAATTTTTTAAATATTTTGAAGTAGCCAGAGGTTGTACCGAAATAATTCTTAAAACTCTGCTATAAACTTTAAAGGTAGAAAATGCCGTGAAAATTATATAACATATTTTGTTCAGAGATGTATTATGCAATTTAAGTATTCCTGCATAACCACTTAAATAACGTAAAATTCTTTGCGACTCGACGTTCCGGTATTAAAATTCCGACATGCCCCGCCACCTATAACAGCTTTAATAACTGTCAGTGTGAACAAACTGAAATGGGTCAAAATATCGGGGAATGTAGTACGATACCAATGAATTGAACCATAATTGTGACTTTTATTCAGTAGACAAATTAGTTTCCAATACACCACATTTATTGTGATATCACTAAAATTTTAAGTTTTCAAAGTTTTAGTAACATGACAATGCTTATCGACATCGTTATTAACATCATATTAGCCGTAGAATGCCCACTGCTGAACATTAGCCTTCCCAAGTGATTTCTAAAACCATCGGTTTTATGCAGCCTGCGTCAAGCATGAGTTATCATAAATAGATAATAATATAACCAAAGAGGCTCTGACGAATGACGATATTAGAATAATCGTATATTCATTCTAGGTGGCACCTGGTTGATGGAATCACTTTAAAAGTTATGAAAGGTACCAAAAGCCCCTACGAGTTAGCGTCTCGCAAGACTCAAAGGACAGAGTCCTCATTGACCCTAGATCTTAAATTGTGCTGATATAAATAAATTCCCACAATATCTCATAAATTACCCTGATTCCGTGATAAGTCGCTTAAAGCACTGTGTGTTACGGTCGTCAGCAAACATAGGAATCACAATTATACTACTCAAATACATATATTTTACACCCAGACACAGAACAAATATAAATATTATCATCATATTAATATGTGGCCTTGGTGGATCGAACCCACAACCTTAGGTGCACAAGACAGGATCACTACCATCTGCGCCAACGGGCCCGTCATCTAAAAATCGTATAATAATAAATTTACCGAATATCTTATTCATTGACCTGCTTCCGAGATAAGTTGAAGCACTTGTGTTACGAACATCAGACAATACAAAATACACAAATATTCAGTACATAAATGTTTGTTCTGGTTGTAGATTGAACCCACGACCCTTGGCGCGCAAAATAGAAACTCACCAAAGGCCCCTTCAGGCTTGTTAAAATTATAAATAAGATAGATACCGTCTTACCTGAAGTACTTGGATTTGTCTACTAGTAGTTGCTTCTACGAGCGCAGATACACTAACAGAATCCTTCAGGAAATATGAAATATTACATACTTTCCTGCGCATAAAAGGAGTAATTGGTAGGCGCACGCTCAAAACTCTTTTCCAAATATACTCATTTCAAGGTTGTCGACCTTTCACATTCATGTTTAAAATAAAAACATCTATCTGAAAAACCTTCTTCTACAGCCCAGCTTTACGGTTGCCCACTTAAAACAAGGTCGCCGAACAAATTTAAAAAGGCAACTTAACAATTCTGACACTGTTTGTGTTTAAAACGTGTGTAGATGTCACATCTGTTATCAGTTTGTTTAATAAAGGCCAGTGACGATTTTGCGAAGAGTCTGAGGTTCAGCGTTAGCTGAAACACATTACAAGTATGCAATTAAAATTCAAAAACCATAATAGTTTCATAATATGTTGTATTAAAATAGATATAGAAGACGTTGATAATACTACTATTTGAATTCTTAAAAGCTTATTATTGACAAGGTGTCTTACACAGCATTTTCACGTGACCTCAAAACGAAATATATAATTTAAGTAGATATACTTGTCAATGATTTAAGTAGATATACATGCAATATACTATTGGACAACGATACGAAACTGAAGAGGAAAAATGGAAGCTTAACGTCGACCAAGGTCAAGGTAATGGAGGAGATCGAGAGGTTCTTCTGTTTCTAAACTTGTTAGCAGCTCGGCAAAAGACCCAAGCGTCAAGTTAATCCGACACTACTCCCAGGATATCCCGGACATCATCCTGAGCTAGATTAGAATGGCCCTGAATCAGCTTAAGAACAATAACGCGCCGGGCTATGTCAGAACCACATCTGAGCTTCTGAAAGCGAGTTTAACACCGATAATTAACTTTATAATAGTAGAATAAAAAGACTAAGAAGTAAGAATAGATTAAATGTTAAAGTTTTTTTAGGAATATTAGTTTAATCGTCATCATCACAACAGTTGTAGAATCCACTACTGGAACTACATAGTTCTCTCTCTAAGAAAGGGTGATATTTACCCATAATTGGTGCCGAGCAAAAGTTGCATTTGATTTACGCTGTTCCATGTGGATATACCGCCGCCTGTCAGTTCCGGTATCTCAGTCGTGTCTTTCAACCTGGTATTAGTTTACATGCAGCTGTCTTTCAATATTTTTAAGAATGTTATATGGTTTTCGCATATAACATTGTTAATCTTAATTAGCTGACTCTTAATCTTAATTAAATTCTAGCTCTATGAATTGAAATTAAGAAGAGATATATCTTCAATTTGCTTTTGGTTAGTCAGAGTAATTTGAGAAGATTGCACTTATAATTCGTCTAGAGACCTACAGATACTAATTAATGAACTTAAGCGACAAGACAGGGATCGTAGAATTGACTAGACGCAAACTTAGGTCAGTGAATCCAAAGCCGACATTATAATAGATATCCATCGCTCATTTTAGTCTTTATTGCTTAAAGTTAATGCAATCCAGCCTCTCAAAAATATACAAAAATGTAAAGTATACTTTTCTGTCATTCACTTCGATCGAATACAAAACTTATACGTGTTCACGTTTGTTGTTAACAATTGTGTTTTACTTATTTAATAAACTCAATACTTCATCATCTACTACATTAATAACTGTTGACGGTGGAAGTCTAAAAATAAAATGCACTCGCCTGCACGGCAATGCACATCGCATCGAACCAATATTGGCTTAGTGCAGGCAAAGTGAAAAATTCAAACCTTGTCGTTCATTTCTGTTGGTGTGATTGAATATGTGGTTTTGTCATAAATCGAGATAGCTTCCAAATTCAACTAGCCTGGAATAGTTGTTCAATGTGCATGAATGTTTCTATTACTTTTTGCGCAACTTATGCGGAAAAGTAAATAAGAGAAATACCTACTAACAAAATAGTATACACATACACATAATACGCATCCAATATGTCCATATGTTACTAGTTTTTACCTGCAACTAAGTAAAACAACAAGAGCTATTTTTCTGTTATATCACTCGGGGACAGTTTTTTATCTATATAAACACTACTCGACTTTTTTTAGCTCCAATAAGGCTCCATAATAATTTATATTTATTGGTAGTCAAAATGTTTTAGACTCGTTTCCAAACAGGAACTTTTCATCAGACAACATCAACATCAAAATCTATCCATTAACCTGCATGAATAGGCACTGTAGAACGAAATCCTTTGTATATTGTCTCGCATTCCATGCTCATGTTCATACATTGCCTTATTAAAGTTAGTTTGGACGGGCCCGACAACGCGGACATACATTTATATGATAAATATTTGTATTTGTTGTAAGTCTGGGTAAATTATGTTAAATATGTCATCATAATTTTAAATATGTATTTGTGTATTATATTTGTGATTCTTCTATTGTCTATGTCCGCAACACAAGTACCTTAAGCGACTTATCTCGATGTGTTGTGTGAATTTATTTCACATTGATATATGTGAAACAATAAATATATTCTTCTTTCATGCTTGAATGCTTTTAATTCAATTATGGTTGCGTGTTGGTTTCATATTCTACTCATAATTAAACGTAAATATAATTAATACTTTAAATTCATTTAATAAGCTAATAATTTATAAATTAATTTACATTATTTATCATTTAATATCACGACTTTATTATATATTATTTATCATTAAAATTTATCATTAAATCCAGTATTTTTCATTGATTACATCTAGTGACAGAACATATAAATCTAGATCTAAATTAGTACAGAAAAACAAACTTCCGTTGAAAATATATGTCAACATGTTAAGTAAATATGAGGGCAACAGCCTTGAACGACATTTCATTACAAAGATATGTTTTTTATAGACAGCCAAGTAAACACATATCCTCTTTTTGACAATTTATGCCACGTTAGCAGTAATCCTTGAATCCGACTGTATCTTTGTCATCTATATATGTATGAAAGGAAAAAAAACTGACTGACTGACTGACAATTTAACGCAGAGCCTAAACTGTAAAGGTTAGAAACTTCAAACATAACACATACATTCCTTTTGTAAAGTAAGGCACTATGAAAATATTCAACGCCTAAAGGGGTGCAATGTTAGTATAAAAATTTGCTGTTTTGTATAAAGGTTTTTCATTAAAATTCATAAAAAAATTAATAACATATCTTTTTGAAAACCATCTCTTAAGAGGGTAAAAAGGGGGAGCAATGTTAGTATAAAAGTTCTTCAACATAACGAGGGTGAAACCGCGGGGAAAACTGCTTATAGAATATATAGGAAGCTGCTAGGTAAGATAGCAAAACTGCTTTCTTAGAGTATGTATCACAACATCTCATACATAGACCTGATTCAGTCATAATACGCTTAAGCACTTGCATTACGGAAATCAGACAAAAGAGAAAGTAGGAATATATTACTTAAATATATAATTTTTACATCCAGCCACAGGACAAATATAAATATCATCATATAAATAATTGTTTAAGGTGGGAATCAAACGTACGACCTTTTATGCTCAAGACATAATCACTACCATCTGCGCCATCGGGCCCGTCAAATGTTCATATAATTCTATTAAGGAAGTATAGCCTTATAAGTATCAATGTATTTATACATTATACAACATTATATTAATATGTTTTTAAATGTATATATTATGATAAAACACTTTTTAAAGGGTTTTATTATAATATATACTTTTACATTTTTTACAAATTCTGTTTTTACGCTTAAATTTATACAAAATTTTTAAATACCTTACACAAATCTTTCTCAAGAGTATGATGTTTATAATTACTATTTCAAGTAGTTCTCTCTAGTATTTCAATTTTGAATATTCCAATTTTCATTTATGAAGGTTCTAATTGTGTTTTGTAATCTGGCAGTTATATGTTGTTTTTTGAGCAGATGTATTATAAAATTATAAGTATGAGTGAATGCATAAATATAAGAAAATAGTCTCTCTTAATCCTTATTTGTTTTAATAACATACCAAATATATTAGATGATATATTAAAACTACTAAAGTAACAAGTATTAATGATTACATTTTTCGAATTTCTCTCTGGAAAGTCACGAGCTACTTTCATTCTAAAGTTGTAAATTGAGGAACGTTTTCAATATCGAAGTGTACAACATCCAATAATGTTTTGCAGTGGCGGGTGTGACTGACGTGTGGGTGGAGCTGCGCGCTCCGCGGTTCGTCGTACATCGAAACAGCGCGGTGCTGCGTTGCGAACATAATGTTGATCCTGAATCACTTTATAAGGTTTGTCATAATCTTTCATTTAATTCCTTTAAGCTCAGCTTGATCAGAATGACAGCTACCAAACTACAATTTTTCATATTATTTTAATGTCTGTCTTAGTTTTAGTTTTATTTTATGTGATGCTTTAAATTTGAAACCTATGTAATGTAATTAATGTTATAACAAATAATGATTCCAAATAAGACAATGTCAATATAAATAACGCGTACGACGCTACTACATTGACATGTCATTCTGAAAAATCTATATGTGACTCCTTCACAGTTTTATTTTATATATTTATGTGCGTACTGACGTATGGAAGTATATATATTATACATAGCTAATTTTGATGTTCGTATGTTTAAATTGACTTATTAAATTTTTTTTTTATTCCATTGACAATTTGAATGTTATAACTTTTTTTCAAATATGTGATGTTTTGCGACAATGTTTTAAAATCAACTTATAACATAAATCATAAAAAATAAGAAACAATGTTTTGGAGTCTCGTAAGCTAAGAGCTCAGCGCTTGGACATGTTACAAAGATTGTGAGTACGATTCCCACTCCAGTTTTGACTGGTTGATTATTTTGTTGAGAGCGTTAATCTTATTCTTAGATCCCTAATCTAACACTATAAATAAAAAAACTACAATGGAAACCTTGTTCTAACAAACGCAAACTCAACATCCAATTTGGTGTAATTTTTCTAGAGTTATGCAAGATATAGAAATTATCATTATATAATAAAATTCACTCATTGCATCTGTCTTTGAACTAAGTCGTTTGAAGCACCAGTGTTACAGACATCAGATAACAGAATGAACACAATAATTATCATATAAGTAAGTGTCTTGGTGATTAATGAACCCACTGTCCTTGGCGTATCATATATGTTGATCCCATTAAAAAAACACTAATAAATACATAACATAAGAACCGTTTATTTTTCTGTGAAATAAAATTGCATATTTGCTATTACAGACTTATTTACTCGAGATTGTCTAGACCGGTTCAACCATTATGGCGTGAAGGAATAACATACATATTGACATCGATACGCTTACTTTTACATTTATAATATAAAAAAGTTTAATTATACATATAGTAGTAACCTTTATAATACGCTACTCCATTATATTCGCAACCATTTCTCAGATAAAGTTATAAGTTTATCAATCGCAGTAGCTAACAAGTTGCTAGAAATAACTAAACAAAATATTTGTTTCGTAGTACTCTTGAAATATATTCCTGTTTGCAAACGTTAAATACACGAGTGTAAAGTGTAAAGGTTTTCGCACAGCACCCATTGTGCGGGCAGTTAAAGCAAATAAGCATGTGTTTGTTTTCAGCATTGTTTAGCGTAAAATTCACACGTTTGTTGATACAACTGGATGATTTGGTTAAATGTGAATTAGGTTTTTTACGTCAATTGTATAATATTCTTTGCTCTAATTATCATACCAGCTATTGGAAGTCCACTGCTCGACTTAGGCCTTCCGAAGAAGGAGAGAATTTTACCCAAAATTGCCACGCTAAGCTATTGATTTGGCAAACGTAGAGCGCAGCTTTCGCGACGGGGATGCTGCTGCCCATCCCGCTCTGTGACTTTGAGCTGCACTGTTCTGGATGGGTATACCGCCAACAGTCGATTCCGGTACCTTTTTCGCCTCTTACAATACCTGGTACAGGAGGAGGTACTATTTTTCTCTGCCGGTACCTTACGGCTAACTGTTCTAATAGATTTGGTAAAAGTCAAATCAGTAAAAGTCAAATAAACAGAGCTATTAATTTCATTTTTTGAAACGTGTACATTCGTTTTTCATGGAATCTTGTTTCTAGGGCTAATTAAAATTGTCAGAGAAAAATGCATTCGTGTATAAATTACGCCCGTGTCCCACCAAGGTAGGCAGAGACTATGGATTCCCACTTGCTACACTCTTGGCATAACTCTCTCGCTTACTTTTCTCGCATTAGTCCTATCATTCACGCTCATTTATTCTTCTACCTGGTTAAGGTACATTCCCTTACACTCTATTTATAAGTACAGTCATTCTACTTTCATCAATCTTTTTTACATGTCTAAACCATCTTAACATTCCTTTCTCTAGTGTTGTCACAACATTATGGTGCCTATAAGAACAGGCTAAACCTAGTTAAGGTGTTTAAGTTTCAAAGTGTATTTTAGTTTAAGTTTCCTTTTTGTTGTTGAATAAAGTTATAATTATTATTATCTTTATAGCACATCGATCGCTTATCGAACTAATCTATATCTCAAACTCACACCATACATACTTCGAATTGGTCTCATTTCTACATCATTTATTCTACTCGCATTCTTCATCTGCCATATCCAAACATTCACTACCATAAGTCAGTGTTGGAACCAACAAACCTCTATAAACAGCCAGTTGTACCCTTTGACTAGTTTTGACTGCCCGTAAAAGCATGTAAGGCTCTTTTGACACTATTTCCAGCTTTGACTTTCCGTTCAAAATCTCCTTCATGAAAAAATTAAATAAATATAATAAATCTTAGTTCATATTAAACTAGTTAGGTAACAAAACTAAAGTTATCAGTGCCTTCTTTTAAGCTTAATGAAGCCTGTGCCAGGAGACTATTACTATATTTATGTAATTTAAAATGTTTTAACAATCTGTATATGTGTGTGTGTTAAGAGGCCACTGATTTGCTAAAGGCACTCAGTTGGAAAGCGCATGTTTTTATTTAATGTATTTATATGTGTTTGTATGTTTATAATGAATGTATAAGGACTAAAATACGCAGAAAATTAGCTACATGCATTACACTTAATTAAACGAAATAGCAATATCATATTCGTTACACATAAAAAAATGTTCCTATATTGTAGTAAATAAGTAAAAAAACAGAAACATTGCCTAGGCAACCTTGTAATAGAAGGTGGTGTGTTTGTTCTTTACTTAATTTTGTTGGATATTTTCGTTAGCAGTCCAGCAAAACTTATACTCCTAGTATAAGTTTTGCTTGATCAAGTCAGACAGCTCGACATAGTAAAGGCGTGATCCCTTAGAAGTGCTCTAACAGGAAAATTTGCGTATCTTCATAGGTTCGAAATCCGATATGTTTTGCGCACCGTTTGGTTTGATTTTTAATATTATATGATTTTGCCATTTGTAAAATAATGCACAGGTGGTTTCTACTATTATTGGCGTATTTTTCTGGTCTGGTTTCTCCCCTCTTAAGCGACAAATATTTTTGATTTCGTTTTTGTCAATTATAGAGTCCATACTATTAGATAGGCCCTGTTTACTTTTTTGTTTTTATTGCCATTTTTTGTATTCAAATTTAGTGTTACAACTGGTAGCCTATACATCTTTTAACTTATCTTCCAGGTACACAATATATTGTCTATCCTCCTTGATGTTATTTTCAAGCAAAAAAATTTTCTTCTTAATCTCCTAATTTTGAGCTGTTAAATAAACAATCAAGCTCTTTTTGTTTTGATTTAACTCTTTGAATCTCTTTATAATCGTCATCTCTCGTAAACACACTTCCCAGTTGTACTTCTAATGTTTATATTCGTTATTAAAATATAGGTAAGTTTTACAAATTCAATCGCCAAAAAAAACATTCCTGTACTTTTAATGTGTACCCTGCTCTTGACTGAAATAATAAGATATAAATTAAAACAACTACAGCACAGATGTTTTTGTCTGTCTCATCTCAATGAGCTGACAACTTCTATTTTGCACTCTTACGGAGTGAAAAACCATAAAACTTGAATCAATAAAATGTTTTTAAAAGCATAAATCGCATGTTTTATGTGTACAGAGATTTCATAGCACACAAAGGCTTTATTCGTTACATACCAGAGTTTGGTTGATTCCACCGTTAGATAATTATAGACAATGATTTATACTTGTTGGTACTTCTTCATTACTGAAACGATGTCAGTGACAGCCACCTTGAGTATTACTCAAGCTTTGAAAACTTATTAACATTATAAACGTGAAAGTTTGCCAAGATATGTGGATGAGTCTGTTATTCGGCTCAAACGATCCGTATGAAAATTGGCACAAGAGTACATAATGACCTTATTTTCGAGCCGAAAAAATGAACGGAGACCAGATTTATTTGTAACAGAGATCATCATCATACGTACCGGTAGTCCAGAGGTCAATGAATTAAGAAACTTATTCAGGAAAAATTATGATTCTCCAGGGAAAATACTGTTTTTTTGTTTGCAAATCGTTTACAGATCCACATGATTTTTACACAGCGATAGTTTTGCAGTCAAAAGTTTCTATTGACAAAGTCTCGGAGGACCTATAAATAAAGTGCAGTTCACGTTATTGAAGTCGTAGAAGCAAATGTATATGTACGCGTATTATTAGGAGAGTCATTTACGCAAGTCTATCGAAAGTCATTTCTCCTTAAACCAAATAGCACTCGAAAAAATGAAGTATTTCAACATCATATGCGCTGGTAGTTGAATGAATGCTAAAGTACACATTTTCATACATATTTGACACGGTTGTTACCGTACAAATAACCTTTGAACACGTATTTACCCAATTTTCGAGTTCCAGTGAATTTTTATAGAGTCATGCTGCCGTCCCACAGGGAATGCCGAATGTGATTTAGTATTCCGAGACTTAATCCGCTTTAGTTTGATCGGTGGATCTACGCGAGCTAGTCATTTGCCTCGGCGATTTGGAAAATTTACGTATGGGGTTTGAATAACGGTGTCAAATGCAAAATTTTCGTTGGATCTCTTTTATCTATATTTAACTTCAGATTACGTCATTATTCAGCAACTCCTTATTAGGTTCATGTATTAAGAATATCCTCAAAAACAGACTTCATTAAATCTGTTTTCCAAATTTATTACTTGTAATATATAGTTCAGGTTGGAAACAACAGATGCAATAGTTAGTACTAATCCTAGTAATCCTAATAATAGATTCAAAAATGCATGTAATTTTTGAATCTGCGGACTCTTAAGACCTACTATGCATAGATTGAGTCACATATCAGCAAACCTATTTTAAGACCAAACTTCATTGATTGGATGGGTCTTGAGAGAGGATGGGTCTTAAGTTCAATACGCGTTTATCTAGAAAACTGAGCGCTAGAAAACTCATGTTAAATGTTTCATACAAAATATTGCATGTCTTTAATTAAAATGAAATACCAGGAAAAGGTTATAGCCCTGATGTGGTTTTTCTATATGAGCCTAATCACTTACAGTCTTCGGTGAGCAGAGACAATTGATTTTCATTTATATCTATTTCCTTGCTTTTCTAAAATTCACTAATCTCTCTATTAACGAATGCCGTTTGAACGTAAACCATACCAAACTCTTTCTAAAAATGTCTCAAATTTGGTTAGCGTATCCGTTTATCTTTTTAGGTCAGATTCTGTCGACAGCTTAAATTAACCTTAGCTTTATAGCTAAATATAATATAATCTATCACCACCTTAAGATGCCATATTCAGTCTTAGTAATAATATCTTTCACATATTATTGTATTATTGCGGTATTCGTTACCTTATTATTTAATTGCACTCCGCTATTACTGCTTTAAGATCTAATTTCATCCTTACTTACTTAAAATTACTTGCTATGGTAAGGTCAAAAGTATATGATGTATGTATGAGTATAAGTTTCCACTGACATAATAAATATGCACGTAGAGCTGTAACCGCTAATAGTAGAACCGTGAAATTTTGATAGTAAGTTTCATTAAAAAAGGACTAAGAAGGGATTTTCAAAATTGTAATCCTAAAGGGATGAAATAGCTGTTGCGTGTGTTTTTTTTTTGGAAAAAATTGAAGAATCTTAGAAGAAAAATTTTACAAAAAAAAATATTAATAATCTTGTAAATAATAGTATTTTTAATATCTGAGTTTGAAAATATAATAAGATAATAGAATAAGTGTATTCCGGCTTTTAAAAAATCTCCCAAAAGTAAAATATCAGTTTATACCTGGTATGGATATTAATAATAAATTTATCATTCGAGTTCCTAAACGAATTATTGAAAACTATATTACAATTCTTATTACCTACAATTAAAACAGTTTGATAGGTACTAATATTTTAAAACACTATTACTTATAATAAGTATTGCTACAAAATGAAATGTCAGTTTGTAATACCAAAATAACAGATTTTCAAATAGTCATTTGAAAGTATGTGTGATAAAAATAACCCTTTAATGTATGTATGTATTAAATGTCTGTTTGAGATAAACTCCGGAACGGTAGGTTCTATTTTAATGGGAATTTACTGCCTCGTAGTTGATATTATAGGGAGTAACGTAGGTTACTTTTATTAATTATTATTCTCATGGAAACGGAAGCTACGCCGGTGACCAACGGCACACCGCTAGTTTATATTATTATTACACAAATAATAACTGTGAAATGATAATTTTATAAAATTATCGCGTACGACTCAATTGGATTACTATTGTGGTTTTCTTTTTTTTTGTCATTTTTAATTAACGTCCTCGAATAAAAATATTCGTACTCGAATTTGTATTTATATCTCTGTTCATATCTGATGTAACTCAGCCATAACAACAGCAAAATGTATAGACCAGGCCATAAATCATAATATTTTTTAACAGATTTATAAACAACACCTAGAAATATAATAATTACAAATATTCATGACATAAATATAATAGTAAAGTAAAAGTTAATCTACACAATATAAAAAAATACATAGGTAAAAAAATATTAATAACCCTGAGTTAAAATATATTAATTAGAGAAATTACACATAATTAAGCTTATAAGATGTATGCTTCTGACAGAACGATGTCACTGTTTTTTATATACCTAATATATACACGCTTCGACCCATCCACAAATAGATTACATTCAGGCTGCTCGGCTAGGAATACATTGACCTAAGTATACCGTGTTTCATAATAAAATAGATAAATGTAACTAATTTTTAATGTATTACTATATACATACTTAAATAAATAAAATTTAATACCTATGGTACGAGTTATATAAGAGATAGTATAAGACTTTTCATGATTCATTTTATAAATAACGTTTGTTAATAAGTGGAGACATTCAGCTTGTAGACATAGATTTAAAAATATAGCTCTAGGAGTACCTGGAGCTAAATTTTTAAATCTATGTCTACAAATTTTCTATCCATTATTCGAATCAACCGGTATATATCGATATGAACTCTAAACCGCTTCGAGATTGTTATATTTGACGCAATTATTTAAAGCTTTGTCTTTTACAGGTGGTGTTTTTCAAAAATGGTCAAAGAATCATGAAATTCGTCAGAGGGAGAGACCCTCCATATGAGCTGTACAACATCACGGGCGCTGATATCAACGTAAGTATTCATTATAAGTATTCATTATAATATATTCTATCACCCTTAAGACTTTCTCGTATTGTATCTCGTTGCACTTAGGCTTACATTGTCTTTTGGGAATTGAAATTTTAAATGATTTTTACCTACACGCTAGGCTGGTGTGGCCCATCTCCGCCATGTTGCATTAGAGCTATGTTTATTCGGATGGATATACTGCCATCTATCGGTTCCAGTATCTTAGTCACAACTCCTGGTTGAGCTACTATATATTTGTTTTATTTCCAAACAAAAATATTATAACAATAATTATAATATATATTAATAATAAATATTAGTGTGTGAAATAGAAAAAAAGAAACCTTATTTATTTTATTTAATAATTTGATAGTAGAAAAAAGGAGAGAGGAATAGTCACCCAAATATAAACTTACAGAACTTCTTCACTGAATATTATTACTAGCTAGGAATTAAAAACTGCGTCGATTGGATAATTTTAGTCCTTAGCTAGCCTTTCATGGCACGCATTTGGATGCGACATTGCGTGTTAATCCTTAAAAACTTAAAAATCATTTTAGTTACCCATAAACGCAAAGTGATTTTCATCCAATATTGTCACCTGTATGGGTACCACCATATTCATATGTTTCTGCCCGCAAACAGCAGTATTTCATTACTACCCTCATTGTACCCTCGGGCCATGTGCAGGGTTCGTGACACGATAATAATATCCTAGCAATAATTGGCGCGTCTGAAGGCTACTATGGTAACGCTCCTATAGCACGGACCGTATGCTGGTTTGATATTTTAGCATTCACAAATAAAATGATACTTATACATAAAATATGTAAAAACCTAATATATAACCATATTTGGTTTTGTCTATTTTTAATCTAATATTTTAGTTAACGATACATTAATGCAATTATTATTGTTTTTTTAATTTCAATAAAAAATTACCGATCTTATTGATCGAAATAACCAAATTAAAAGAATTGAAAATATAATAATCGATTATTTTTAATGCATAAAAACATGTTGCTTAAATTTATTCGTTTCAGAAACAATAATGTTATAGTCCTCTTATTCTTATCACAGTCATCTAGGTCAACAGCGGAACATATTTCGATAAGTTTATCAAATTTTATGGTATTTTATTGATTGTCTGAGCTGACTCCGAGATAACTAGCTGAAAGCTATTGTGTTTCAAATATCAATATAAAAATTACAAATACTGTACTTCAATATATATAATAATACTCAGGCACAAAACTAACATAATGTTAAGCATATGGATGTTTGCCCTGAGTGGGGATCGATACCACGAGATTAAGCGCATAAGTTAGAGACGCTACCTAATTTGCCATTGGTCTTGTCAAATTACCCATTGCTAGGTATTTATAGAAATAAATTGTCAAGATCAAATGTAAACTTTATTACGAGCTGTTCTGTAAATTTAAAATTAACACCTAATAAACAGGAAAGAGGTCATTGACGTTACGGACCCTACAAGTGAGAGAATATCCATGTAAAATAGTATAACTTGAATACAACTGGGTGTAGAATACTGTCCATCACGAATTGATGCGAACTTATCAAAGCTCTTCATTTACTTTATAACATTAATTCAGCCTGACACATGCAACGGTTCAACGCTCATGAAACTCAATCCCCGCTTTCCATACAACTGTGCCTGCAAAACTAACATTAAAAAGAATCAGTTGCTATTTAAGCAAGTATATTTATGCAATTCGTATCCAATATAGGACAAGAACAAGTTTATATAAATTCCACACTTTTCACTAGTTTCCACTCGCTTACGAATAATATAAATATTAGAAGCTGCTTAAGTAGCACAGGATATTCAAAGGTTAACATTTTCATTGAACAGTTTCTAAATTGAAGCTTGATCTTTATTATCTGGTTAGCCTTGTAGCATGTATATTTTGAATAACCTGATGATTTTTGAACCCTTAAGTCATGAATACTCGTTCTCTAGACATGTTTTAAAGGCGTTAAAAAAGACCGGCCCCATGGCGCATGCACTAATGATTTATATCTTGTGCGCCAAAGATCGTGAGTTCGTTTTCTACCCAGGACAAATGATTATACTACGATATTTGTGTTTGTTCTGTGACTGGTTGTTAATTATACATATATTTGAGTATTATTCTTGTGGTTCCTTTGTTGCCTGACTTTCGTAACACAAGTGCTTTATTTAGCAACTTATCTAAGAGACAAGTCAATGTATGAGATGTTGTGTGAATTTATATATTTATTATAAATAAATCCACACAAAATACTTTCAATAGATAAATATTGTTCATGGAGTATCGGATGCTACAAAATATTCACTAATATGAAACAAATATGAAATTTATAAAACATTTTTTTTGCCGTGTCTTCTGCCAATATGCTCGGTGTGAGAACGCTGCCAAATCATATTTTAGATTAGATTAGAGATTAGAAATTGCGTGTTGTCGTCGATAACGCTTTATTTCCCTGCGAATAATTTTAATTTTACTAAATTCCAGTAAATAATAATGATTTAATTACAACATTACAGCTCCTTACAAGTTGTAGGAAAATTCCGTACGGATATTTCCTAATGGACTTGACTAACAATGATTAATGGCTACCTTTCGGTTGAGGTTCGTTTATCACTCAGGTAAATAAAGCGATCGCCTTTGTTCTTCCACTTCAGTTTACAAGATAATACACCGGTACATAATACTAATACTCTGTACAACACCAATACACAATGATAAAAACCTCTCGTAATAACGCCGATAGCTAAAATGAACAGAAATATTTACCAAAAGGAAATTAATCTTGCATGACTTAAATTAATTGTAAATAATTTTTTAGTACTTTGTTAAACAAACACAAATTTTTGTACAGTAAAATTAACACAAACTATTGTGTAAACCTTTAATTATATCAATAAATTCTCTGTTACTGTTTGATATGTTAGATTTAGTTGAACCAAATTTTTTTATCGTGGAGCATCAGCAGAGCAGAAAAGTACTTTCCTCTGTACTCGTAAGAGGCCTTTGCGCCGGTGCGGGAATGGGCAGCAGCATTTTCGTTGCGAAACTACAAGCATGTTTTACGATAAGCTTACTGAAAAAATTAATGTCTTAAAAAATATCAAAATTTCCCCTTTTTTGCGGAGCCCTATGTCCAGTATGAAAGTTATAAGGCTGCTATGATGATGATGGTGATGAAATGTTCATAATGATTGTTGACACATACTTACATAATTGATGTGGTCTGGAAAACTCTTGTATAGAGGAATTTAAGTACGGTTCCGACAGATTTGTTGAGGAAAAGAAAATTTATTTAAGAACTGTTAGCTAAAAGCTGACTCGCCTATCTTGTCATTATACCAATCACGTAACTACTGTAGAAGTAATCTAGTGGCATCTCAATAATACTACAGATTTCCTGAAAAGCATTCGGATTTAAAGGACCACTGTCCAAAACCTATACTGATGCCGATCTAATGCACCGCAGAAACTGATACAATTTTAAATAGAAATCAGAAAAAGTTTTTAAGAACTAAACGAAACGACCGAAACTACTTAAAATAGCTGGCTTATAAAATTCTTTTAACTAGTAATATAAAAAATTTAATCGTATAATTTGTGGGATGTATTGCATGAAGAATTTTACTAACCGACGAATTTTTAAGCATTTTAAAATAACAAATCTTTAGATACTATACGTTAAACTTGTTATGATAAATTTAACCCACCGTTTCACAGTTGAAGAAAGCATTGATTTATAGTGAAAACTCCAATGACGGAAAACTTTAAATATGCATGAAAGGAAGAACCATTTATCTTACTTCACCCTTGCATTACTTCTGAGTATCTTAAATAATTATATTTGTTGTTTTTCTGTCCAAAACCAAACTGATATAATGCACTACACATTAATTTGGAACAGAAAATAATTAATTAGAAAATTCGCTAAAATTGCTAATAAAAATTTTTAAGGGAATGACCCTATTATAGAAAGAAGGTAACTGATGAGTTTTTCGACCAGTAGTCATCACAAATACCAAGTAAAAATCAAAAGCTATTATAGAGTGAGCGAGTATTATATAAATGTGCATTAATATATATTTTTTATTATCAATCTACATGTACACTAATGTTATAAAGAGAGAACGTAATATTTTTGTATTTTTGAATGGATGTTTGGCACGGATGCTACTTTACACCAAAGTAATATAGGCTATAGTTTTTATTTAAAAAAATAGGGATCCCAACTAAAATTTCGATAATGTAATACAATTCACCGGGTTATTTATCTTTCTTATCATTTTTTCATTAAGTCACCTACCCTTGAACAGAAGATATTCCTTTTTGTAAGATTTTCGATTCTGGGTTAGATCATGAATACAAAATGTTCAAGACTATGATCAGTTTTAACCAATCCATATATGTTGAACCCAAATGCTTAAAATAATTGTCTATCCGTGTGAAGTCGGGATGGGCCGCTAGTCTATTTATAAAAAAACTATACCCTAAAACATTACATATTTACCATGCGGGGACCATATGCATGGTCAATATGTAACATATATTCATATGTAACATATTGACAATGATGGGCCCGATGGTCAAGATGGTAGTGATCCTATCTTGTGCGCACAAATATCATGGAAGATATATTTGTATTGTATTTTTTGTGCCTGGGTATTTATTAATCATATTTGTAATTCTGACAATTCATTTTTTGTCTGATATTCTATGAGTCAGGTAGTTCACCTGTCAGATTATTTATCTTAAAGTCAGGTGAACTTATGTGACATTTCATATGAACTTAAATTAAAAAACCCTTTTTATGTATTTGTACCCACCATAATACCTACCTCCACACACCACACGTTTATTAAATAAATGTTGGAATTTGAAATGCGCCGTTATACAGTTAAATAAAGCAGTGATCTACAGCGGCAACTTCACTAACGAAAGCATTTCTTAAATTTGAACTTTTATTTAAACGAAAAGATGGACCCTTCAGCGTATGTACTGCGCCTTTGCATTATTTCTGAACATATTAAATAATTATATTTGTTTTCTCTATAGATAATCCAGCTGTACCCGACCTCAATAACTCTTGAGAGGATGGACTTCTCCGCATCGGGGCCTTACGCTTGTGAGATCGCTCTTGAAACTCCGCTTTACTCAAAAGTATCTAAATTACATGAGCTCAATGTTATTGGTAAGTATTTTCGTTGTTATTCTTATCTGTTAAATTATATAACATCGAGATATGATAACATATAAAAACAACTTGGAAACAATAGCAATAAAATTCAAATTACCGTAATTTACAAAATATTCTTTAGAAAGTGGCAATACATATCTAGAGATAACCCATTAAAGTCAGTTTTATTGGTATTATAGATTTCAAACTCAATTACTGTTTACAAAAAAACTGTAAAAAAGTATAGCCGAAAAGAAAATGGAGATCAATTCTAGCTCATTAAGCGTTATAAACTCGTATAGATTGTACTAGTATTTTAATAGGATTTATAAGCGACGAGATATAAATAATTGCTTATTCTGCTGGTATTGAGTGTTTGCACAAGTTACTTTACCTCTTTCAATGGTATGATGATACTTCAAAATTCCGTAACGGGTATTAAGGGATCCTATGCCTGCGCACCTATAACCTTGCAAGTCACCCCGGAAGCATGACTCCCATAATGGACATGGGGTCTGATTAAGACTGACGGGTATTATTCGAGAAAGGCGAAGCACAGATCTCCGCTGAAGTGGTTGTTAGGTACGGCTGTGACGAGTGTTAATCCATCCTGCTCTTACATTGGACTGTTTTAAGATAAGTGTGTGTATGTGTAAGATCTCATCGAGTACCATGAAATAAATGACGTATAACACAGGTTTTCATCAATAGTGATTCTATTTGAACGAGTTTTTAAACTTAGAGGGTACTGACATGATAAAGCAACAAGCGTTGGTTATTCTGGCAACAAAAGATTTATATTTTTTATTTTAATGTGCCATTTTTTGATTTTGGCGTCTGTTATCTGCTTTCTATTTATTTATGCAAGCTAATGTTTTCTGTTATCTATAAATAGCACTATTTATAATAAACCTTAAAAAACTCACGCGTGACTATTCTAATTTTCACACCGTTACGCAAATGATATCTGTAGTCCAGTATGCCAGCTATTAAATTAGAAACATCAAAAACACTTAGACAAAACGCATCTTAAAACCTTGTTAACATCATAGCAGCCATAAGTCAACTGTTGGTTATAAGCCTTCTCAAAAATGAAGCCTCCCCATAATTGCCGCGCTTGACAAGCGTATACGCAGTCTCAGAGCGTAGCTTTTGCGATGGAGAAACTGCTGCACATCCTCGACGGATAGATATACCGCCATCTGTCGATTGTAGTACCTCGGTCGCCTCTTACGACACCTAGTTCAGGAGAGGTACTTTTTACTCTACTGGTACTTCATGGCAATGTAATTTATAAGCATTCAATACTGTCAATCTTTTAATGATCAAGATAAAATCGCGGGCACAGCCGAATTCCCCGACAGCCTATTCCTTACCACGAAATCTGAGAGACAACAACAAAATTACAGCTCCTTTGATAATATAATTGCGTTGCGTGCCCCCAAACCTACTGACAGGCCGACATTATTTGCCCTAAGGGATTTGTAAAAGCCTACAATGAATTGCTGTTGGCCCTAATTAAGAATGACATCGAAAAAGCTGAACAAAGTTTAAGTTATTTATAAATTTATTTATTTAAATTCCGTAATTATGTAATACAAAATTAACTACAAAACTTTAAAATTGATACAAAGAAAAGAACGAAAGTGATAATTCTTGTAAGACTTGATACCGTTTCATGCAACATATTGATTTTTTTTATATATTTGAATATAGAACACGCAAACTTATTTTGTGATTTTTTTGTTCTACAGCTCTGAATAGGAAAAGTGGTCTTGTAGTATGAACAGTTTTAGAATGAAGGACCAAGATAACGTACTACGCAAATTTCTAAGACAATGTTGTTTGTAAATTATATAAATATTGACTATGCAACATAAAAATCATCAGCTTATTAATAATTATTTTGATCTGTCCTATACTTATGGATGGAAGGAATTTGGTCAACCATACAATTTTGTACCAATTATCAATTTTCTTGAGATTTCGCTAATTTCCTCGGTCAGTTTTAAAAATCGTCAAACGTGTAACTTTAAAAATAAAAGAAAAATTATAAAGATGTTAATTACTATTAAAATATAATTATGGGCAATAAACCTCCTTTCTTTGAGGGTTTCTCCTTTTTTTCTTTCAGCAGTGGACTTTCAATGGCTGGTATGGTATGATGACGATTATAATAATTGAAATAAAAATTGCTAAAAACATTCTTTATTTTTATTTATGATGTACAATAAATATCTACATAAATCAAATGTGCGCAGACCTTTTTATCGTCCGTATGGGCGGGTTTGTCGTTCGCTATATATTGACAGCTAAGACAATTAATAATATTTCTGAGAAAAAAAGTAAAGCGTTTAAATGTAAAAATGAATGAAAGCTTGATAATAATCATTACTCTTCTACCTACCCGGATACTGAATTTACAGTAACTCTAAATTGTATGCCGCGAGAACTTTTGTGCGATCGATGCCCTTCGATAGAGTTCAAGCTATACATAATAATGTATAGCTTGAACTCTATCAACTCTATAAAGCATCGAAATCGGTTCATCGGTTAAACCGTAAAAGCGTAATAAACATACTCTCAGATAGATATCCATCGCATTTAGTAAATTAATGTGTTTTTTTCGTAATTAAATTAAATTTTCCCACAATTACACTCAACGTAATAAAACTATGCGTTACACCGAAAGTTGAAATACAAATATGTTGCTTAGACAGTTACATAAATGGAAATCAACTTGTCTTCCAAAATGAAGTTTGTACCTTCTCTCAACAATTAAATTTTAAACACGGCTTCATTTGCCATCTGTCTCCTGCTTATTTTATTTTTATTATTTTTATTTATTTAATCATTGAGACACTATAAAAGTTGAGCTTTAAAAACACTTCTGTTGTAACGTTTAGTTGTCAAAATCCAAATGTTTTGGACTCCAAATATAGACTTGAAACAATTCTAAATAAAGAATTGATGTACGTTATAAATAAAACGGCCGTAAAAGAAGCTTAAAAATCCTATAAGTAGCGTATTTTCATGTTCATTACAATTATCTTTTGTTATAATAAGTACGTTGTAAATGAAGAAAAATGTTTTCATATGTTTACTAAATTTTCTATAAGATTGCTGTTAATAATCTTAAAAAATCAAAGCCCATAATATATAAGGCCCATAATAATAACGATTGAAATATAAATTGATAAAAACCTTCTTTATTGTAATTTATGGTTTATAATAAAGAGAATGAATATCTACATAAATCACATGTGCACAAACCTTACAGAGGTTTTTCTTTCGTACGAGCCAGATTTGTCGTGTAGGAGTATAGTGCGGTGTACACCACATTGCACTATATTTCTTTATAGCTTGATGAATGACATATGTCAATGTAACAGCGTCCCACGAGTTATTTTTATTAGAATGATGGTATTTGAAGTCATAACTTGACACATATTATTGTTAAGATAACAAAGGTTTCACATATAAAGCGGATATATAGTAATATAAAAACAAGTTAGTGTGATAGCTGTCATTGCAATTAAGTTTTATTCTAAATACCATGGGAATTAAGTATAGGTATAGGTATTATTTGCAAGATTACTAAAATATATATTTTTAAAGTATTTTGGATGTACGGGTTGGATTTGACGGGCCTGATGGCGCAGATGGTAGTGATTCCATCTTATGGCCCAAGGGTCATGAATTAAACACTATATACATACCTACTGAGGATAAATAATTATATGATGGGTTTTCGTATTTTTTCTGTATCTGGGTTTAAAAAATATGTATTTAAGTATTATATTTGTGATTCCCCTGTTGTTTGATGTCCGTAGCACAAGTGCTGTAAGCGACTTACTTCGGGTCAGGTCAATATTATGTTATTATACATCAGCATTAAGGAACGGAGTGCATTGGTTTTAGATAAGCTTATACTTTATACTCTACGTACAAAAACATAAGAAACACTGCTTTAAGAAAGGAATCATAATAAATAAAACTAGCAAATCAAATGCTATTATTATTTTTTATTTTTTATTACACATTGGTAATTTTAGTGTTGGATTAAAATTAATAACACACGAGCACCTAACCCGTTCGCTACATATCTACGCGATCAACCATATCAAAATTGATGCCTGTTTCAGGTGGGCAAACTTAAGTCGCTTCAGCCAATCCGCCTATCAATTACATAATCTCTGTAACGGCTGTTGAACTTATGCTATTATTAAGTAATCATCGTACGTAATTATCACCGTATGTGTTAAGTTTCTAAGATAGGTACGTATTTAGAAACGACTAGCAGCGCCTCGCAGTTTCACCTACGTTTAGTTGTAGAACAAACCTAGTATTATTTATGCTTCGCTGCCTACAACCTTTCATCATTTATAGGCTGGGCTATGTAATACAGAATTGTTTTGCTCATATCGTTTGGGCCTTCGTTGGTCATCACTCAGTCAGAATATTAGCTTCTTCTGGTACATATAAAGATATGACCATTTATTTAAATAAATTCAAATATCAGACAACTTTGATGCTTAATTTGTATCCACTTTTATCCCCTGAGGGAATGTTTAAAAAAAATATTTTATGCGTGTTTCATAACTTACTATGAATAACCTTCATACTGAATTTAATTCAAATAAATTATTCTATAAACAGTTGCAAGCTGCAGTGTATACTTATATACTAACTGTGCACCTCCGTTTTACCCACATTAAGGTGGAGGATTTTCGTAAAAATCCTTTCTTTGTGCTTTCTTACGTCGTAAAAAAATCCATATTGCAAAGTTTCCAACCCTTTTCGTTGAGGCTCTGCTGTCTTTCAGTCAGTCTGTTAGCCGGTCAATTAGCAAATCAGCTTTTCTTTTTATATATATATATAGATATCCTTTTCACCCGAAACCTTTTTTGGGGCATTTCTACGGGCCAGTTTATCGTTCTTTTTAGGCATTAACATTAGATAATGCCTTTACCTAAGGTTCCTAAATGACAAAAAATATAAAGAGGCAGACCCACTTTCGAATAGCTAATCATTATATCAGCCATAATATCTAAGTGAGCGTGGTGTTAATCGCAGAGCGTAGCTTCGCGACGGGGATGTCGCTGCATGGGTGGGCATTTCATCCTTTTGCTTTTGGAATGAATTAGATTATTTCGGATCGATATACCACCATCTGTTAGATCCAGTACTTCAGTTGCCTCATACGACACCTATTACAAGGGAAGGGACTATATAACTCTGCTAAGTAAGTAAATAACTGCTAAGTACTTCAAATTTTGCTCGCATTTGCTAAAAGATAAAGATTTCAGCAAAAACCGAAGTGTTACTTAGCTTCGACAATTTAAACTAAAACTATTATTAAAAGTTTCTTTAATTTAAGAAGTTTCTAATTACTGCCATTCATCGGACATTATGGCGCGAATTCCGCATCCATTGATTCACTGATTTCATAAGTTACAACAATTATTCCAGATGTTTTCAGAAACAGAATTGACGCATTTCAAACACATAGGAAAATATGTATTTCCGTTTGAGGGGTGGTTACCAAAAAAGTACCTTGCAAACACCCCACCAAGTGGGTCTTGATCTGGGAATTATTTATAAAGCTTGCCTTTATTTTTTCCAGTTCGCCAGAAACATCGTCCGAAAATAAAACTAAAGCATAAAACTTACGCGCCAACTGATCACCTGGAGGCGACATGCCACAGTGCCCCGGCTCACCCCGCGCCCCACCTCACCTGGTTCATCAATAATGTAAAGGTATGTAGAAATTAATATAAAATATTTTTTTAAATATTATATTTGTAATACCTTCTTATTCCGACGTCCGCAACACAAGTACTTTAAGCGACTTATCTCGGAGTCAGGTTAATGTCAGGTATGGGATGATCAAATTTATTTATTTATTATTATATAATAATAAACAAATAAATAGTTCATGAAATATACTATATCAGTTTTAGTAACAAAACTTTTGATCGCTAAAATTAAGAATAATTATATGCGATTATGGTTCTCTATATATATTTCAAAAACATAATATGCATCATCGTCATCATATCAGCCATTGGAAGTCCACTGCTGAACATAGGCCTCTCCAAGAAAGGGGGATTTTTGCCCATAATTGCCGCGCTAGGAAAGCGTGGCTTCAATCGCAGAGTGCTGCTTTAGCAACGAAGATGCTGCTGCCCATCCCCTCCTGTGCATTTTAACTACACCTTTTCAGCCGGATATACCCCCATTTATCGGCTTAGCAATTCCTTAGTCATCTCTTTCAATACCTGGTACAGGAAAGGTACTATTCATGTCTGCCGATACCCCACGGTATTGACGGTACCACACGGTAAATAACATACACTCTCTTAAAAAAAATATTAGCTCTAAAAATAGGCTGATGTATTTTAAAATATAAACTTAACAAGAGAAAGTGTTTACGTTTTTCTATTTTGAATATTATTAAAAATTCAAAAATATAAATATATTTTTAAATGATTGTAGTTGGAAGTTTTATGGAAAACATAACATATATTAAGAGGATTTTTTAAATCACTTTGAGAACGTGTCGTCCCGTTCGTGTGTGCGGGAATGCTTCTAGCATACTTAAGTATCTTGCAATATCCTGTCCCATTTTTCAACAGCGGCTTCTTGATCTTTGTAACTCTCTGGAGATATTGCTGTCGGTTCCAAATAGCTCGCTTAAGAGCGTCCCACGAGTGCTCTAACGGGTTTAAGGGAAGCGAGTCGGCAGGCCTGTCCATCCTCGATCATTATAACCGACAAATACGAATTAGTGTCGATGATCTAAATGATCTGGCAATATAATGGCGATTGGTTTGTTAATAACTGCAGCCTTTATGCAAGGTTCAAAGGCCGCCGCGCCGTCATTTTACTGCCCTATTGAATTACAGATCGATTATATGAATGCGTACTAATCATAGTCTAATAATCTTGCCAAAAATTCTTATCTCCTTAATTTTTCCCGAGTCAAGACTACTTTTACATAGCTACTGATAATCATACTGGCACTTTTACAATCAACACTTTTGTCGAATATAAAATATAAAAAACCGTTATTGACTAAGACGTAAGATCGAAATCAGCGTATGCTTTAAATCAATTTATTTTAAAAGCGATTGCATTACACGATATTCCAATTCTATATTATAAGTAAAGAATGCAAAGTAATAAAAATATAATATAACAAAAATAAATTTTGATTTTTCTAAATGATCGCAAACGTCATGTGTGTTTTAAAAATGACAAGCTTAACCGTATGAGCAATATTATTAAGATCCATAAGTGCTCATTTTACGCACGCTGAGCATATTTGGGTACAGAGTACTTCTAGAGTATTCTTATAGTTTTTCTTTATTATGAGTAAACCAGCCTACTTATACTATGTTTTCGTGTGTCTGGTGGAATGTAATCACTCATTGAGATATATATCTGATTCCCTACAGGACACAAGTAATCTCCGCAACTATCGATCCTACACGCTATAACTAATTAAACTACTATTATGAACAAACAAAGTACATCTAAAACTACTATTTTTTACAAACTGCATAAGGGTATCCAACTAGGGAAAATTTAAGTTTACAATGCAAAACTTTACGTACGTTTACTTAAACGAAACATTCACCTGTAATATTCCGGCACTCGTATGCGATGCCAGAACCTCCGGTTTTACTGTCTGCCGTGTGTTCGAGATAGTCAACAGCAACAGGCTACTGGGGCCTGAAATACAGTTTCATACATGTTCCCCTTTCATATTGTTTTAACGTCTTCCAATACTGCATATAAAACTCTGGCGGGAAAACTCAAAGCATGTATATGCCTTACCTTATCTCTGCATAACCGCTTATTTACTAATATTTATTTAATATATTACAGTAATATATATCTTATCTAAACCTCTTACTCTTGCTTACGTTACATTTGCACTTATCCATCTAAAAGTTACAAGAGGTAGAACCTCATAGGCGTCTGAGTTAGTTACTCACTCTCACCTATTTCTACCGCTAAAGAACAGTGTGCGCCTTGGTATGTTCTAATTTGAAATGTAAAAGAGGCAGTGAAATTACTGGGTAATGTGTAATATCTTCAAGTTATAAGTTTTGCAACATGCCATGGTGATTTTTCAAGCGTCTCATGATACTGTAAGCATCTAAAGTCTGCAGTGACGCTTACGTGGTAGGATTATATCCTTGTTTGTCGACGTAGTCTCATAAAAAAATATATATTAAACTATTGATGTGTTAGTCCCAAGAGCTTCACACGTTTACATACTACACTCAGCGAGAACAGTCGCAAGTGAGCAATTTATAGTCATGTTGGCATATTGTCTCGGATAATTGAGTTCTCTTTACGTCAATTATGCTGAATACGTATGCCGTTGAACGAAGAAAGTTTAACAATGCTAACACACTTCAATTGAATAGTTAATTAAACTTCAGACGTTTAAAAATTGTACACACATTGTAAGTCACATTAACTACGAGCTTATTGCAACCCGCGGGATCTACGGGAAAAAAGGAATGTGGTAACTAGGAACAACTTCACTTCTTGAAACCTAGACTTCAAGGTACCAAAATGCGCCATTTCATCTAAACGTATTAAAAAAACATAAAGATAGAGAGACATATACTCTTATATTTATAATATTAAGAAAGAGAAAACTACAACGACACATATTTGTGAAAAATTACGAGCCCGATGACGCAGAAGGTAGTGATTCTGTCTTTTGCGGCGAAGGTCGTGGATTCGATCCCACCCAGAACAAATATTTATATGATGATATATAACACTAACGCTAACTATCGGTTCCGGAACACGACACCTAGTGCTGTGGAAGATTCTATTCTATTCTGCCGGTATACGGTATACATATAAAATATATGTCACTACTATTTCTTTTTAGAAACGTATATACTCGTAGCTGTCAAATCGCTCAACTTCCGAGCGTGTCTATGAATCTTGTTGATATAAAGTCAACATAACTACGCAGCCATTTTAGAACAGATTAATTTTATATTCCTCGAAAGTTTAAGTATGTAATATATAAATGAAGGCGATTAATTTCAGTGTTCTGTGTTTTTTAAATGAGTTGTCGAAACGTATATCCTTTAAAATATACAGTCGAAATGAGTTAATGCCGCCTTTAAAATGAAAATAATTTCAAAGAAGGCTCTTTCCCCTGAATTGTATTATCGCAATAGTCAGAAGTATCTATGATGCTCAAGAAATAAAATTACCCGTAAAAATAAGAATTAATTATAAAGTATTTTAAACTTCCGCACTAAAGTAGTGAAAGAGAATACCTTATGCTATATCTCTGTCTTCGTTCTGCTTTCCATTTTCTTTACACATCGTAGCTCTCTGCGTACTCCGTGTTAATATGAAATCGACTATACATACATATACCACAACCGTAACCTGAATATTTTATGCTAATGCAACCAACCCAAAGATTTCAGTATGGAGCACGTTTCATACGAACCAAGTTCCTGATTATCTTTTTAAATTATTTGACTGAACAGGCGTGAGTGCTCCGCTCTGTATCTGTCACTCATACATATATTTGCCTACTTTATTCTGTGTTTTATATGATTTTTATATTTTTTTTATACAAAACGTGTCATTGCATCCAAATGAGCACTACGTATATCCAAGCTAGTTAACAATGTTAAAATTCCGCCGGCCCGTTTGCGGTATAATATGACGGGTCCAAAGGCGTATTAAGTAATGTTCCTATCTTGTGCGCCAAGGATCGTGGGTTTGATCCCAACCTAGAACAAACATTTAATAATGAATATTTGTGTTTGTTCTGTGTCTGTGTACTTAAATGAGAGAAACTCTATTGTTTAGTATCCGTAACACAAGTAATTTAAGCAACTTATTTTCGAGTAATGAGATGTTGTGTAAATTTATTAATATAATAAAATAAATAGAAGATAATGTAAACATGTTTCCTAAAAATAAATCTTTGAGTCTAATAATTAAGTAAGTATCTGAATTAAAGCTAGAAATAAATATATTTTATAATATGTATTCAATACAATACGATTGATTGTACAGGTGGACGAACGACTGACTGTCCCACATGGCACAATGAACGTTCGCCGCCACCACCACGGGATGCCACTCTCCATGACTAACTCCTCCCTCGACTTCCCTCTCATCAGCCTGCAGCTGCACCCTAACCAAACCGTGGACATTACATGTCTCAGCACCATACCTAGCTACGCCACTGCAATGGAGACTTTTGCAGATGTGCAAAATTATACCCTGTCTGGTGAGTATTACGTTACCAATTAATACAATACACAAGTATCGAAGTTTGAAACGTTATAAACTGACAGAATTGTCTAAAAACCAATTCACCAAAACATATTATTTATTGGACTATTACTAAATCAATCTACATTTATGATATTATGCTACGACTTAAAAGCAAAAATCTTGCAGATGTTGTGTGTTGGAACTTTAGGGTTTTATGACGAATAACGATTTCCAAAATTTTAAATAAATTTATCTATAATACTATCACACTTTCAATGTAGATTTAAACTACCGCCTACTATGTTTGCGGTACCCTGCCAGTACACAATAGGTACGGGAGTACGAGAGATCTTTAGATTAACCGCATCCCAAAGAGTCGATTTCCAGTCTGAGAGCTCAAGCACTCACAGTCTAGCTGTATATATTTTTGCACAACTGGAATGGACAATTTGCTGTATCTTATTGTTTCAAGATACCACAATAATGGACTTCAGAATTTTTGTTTGACGTGATAGGTGAAACTTTTATTTACATAATAATACTTAGCATTCAGAATATATTTTGATGTCATGGCTAAGTTAGCATATTTTTATTTTAAATATGCTTTTCAAATTTGCATGTCGAGTTTACACAGATACGCTGTCTAGGGGTTTTATTCTAAGGCCTGTCATGAGAATAAGATGAATAGTATGCAAATACATTTTGATACTAACTGAATATGAGAGTGCATAGACAGCCTAGACTTCTTGTTTTAACCCTAAGTTAGAGGTAGAGATTTTTTAATATATCCGTGTTGGAGACACAATAATATTTGTATAAGTAGAACTATTTTTATTTAAATTTATTTATAATAAATATTTTCTTAATAGAATAAGCTAATAATTAATATTCATAATATTATAATAGATTGTTTACACACTATAAGTCTTATAACATATATAGTATAAGAAAAATGTTCTGAAACAAGTCCACGTTTGGAGAGCGTACACTGAATTACGTAATTAAAACTTTTTCTTTTTTCAGTGGCCGTGGTTCAAAACAACGCAATACCGACCCAACTACCTGTGAAAATCGTTAGCCCAGAAATGAACGTGTCTCAACGACATGTACCCCAGTATCTTATTGTAATAGCGTCATTGTTTGTGTGCCATTTTAGCTTCTAAACTCTTCGGTGTACGAGTAGCAATGATGTCCGTATTGTCAATTACAATCGCCCCCACATTATTTGCAAACTGACTATATAATAAAACATCTTTTCTTTTTACTTGCTATTAGTTTATTAAAATTAGTCTAAAGTTATGTTACTATAGTTATTACGGATCTATGAAGCATTACGTTTCAATAAATGACCATTCCGACATTTAAGTCAATCATCGTTTGCCGGTTGTGTTGGCGATTGTGCTTTAATATGAAGTATATCGAAGTCGCGAATGACACGAAATGAATTTAAAATTCGTTTATCCATTCACGGTGCTTCTAGTGGCATTATAATGCTACGACACAAATTTTATTTTAACATATAGTTTTAATGTTCCCGTGATTAAATAATCTGGGAAAAACAGCTGTGAATTGAAATAAAACTTATGATAAAATTTATACTTAAAATACTACGTTTTAGATAGCATGTGCTGTTACGCCACACTGTTTACTCAAAGGCTTAAAAATTGGATGTGAATATAAATATAGGAGAATGCTAAAACGTAGATCATTTTGAATTCTTCTGTCCTATTGTAAAATAACTAGGTAAACTATACATTCCCGATAGTTTCAATGCAGTAATGCTCCGATACAAAGATATATTTAGATATTAAGTATCACTATTATTGTGTAAAAATGAACAACAATGATTTATTTTATGCATGCTTCAATATCATTTCAAGTTACGAATACGAGCTTCAAGCTTATTTATTATATCCTTTGTACATTGACCTTTTACTTACGTATGCGCAATTATGAGACTGAATTAGGAAGATAGGGACTTATAATGATCAGATAATATCAGCCATTACCAAGTGGTAGATCCTCTGTCCATTGTAGTTTAAAGTTGGCCAAAGCTGTTTGTAAATTAAGAAATTGCAACTAAAACTTGGAAAACTACAGCTACTCTCTTAATTAAGGATGCTTAATTCTTCAGTTTGCATATGTTTTGATATAATTTGTAATAAACCAGTCTATAACTTAAGTTTACGTCATCAATACCGAGGAAACATCAGAAGAGGAAGTAATAAAGTATAAGATAAGTATAAACCCAGATAGCAAACGTATTCCAACTATCGATGAAACGTCAGTTTTCCAACCACATGTGGCCGCGACATAAAACATTTTGTGTCGGCACACACATTTTACAATGCCACAGTGTATTTTAAACAAAGATTATACAAACATCAAATATTTAGGAACAATCGCGTAACAAAAACATATCATGTTTAGGAGTGAGTAATTTATAAATAATTTATAAATGTTGTACATTGGAAAGGTTCGCGTGGCGTGTACATTTGATTTAACTAATAACGTCTTATTTAAGAAAATTATATTTTTAAATTTCATATCCTCGTATTTGCGTGTTTAGGTACGGCCTTAATTTAGGCCGAAGGCTGAAGGAAAGCGATGGTAAGTATAGATAATATCTTACTCGATTAAGGGGTAGGTAAGTCAAGGCTATAGGATTTATTTTTGAAAACTTTGTAAAGGCCGTTGTCCAATGTACTCGACGAATCAAATCGCATTATTTTTACTTATTCATGTATTTGTTATTTGCGACACTCCACCTGTGCAGATCGTTCCGCTGGAATATGTCATAATTGCTATCTTTTCAGATATATTTGTTGATTAATATGCAATATGCAAATTAATATCAAAATGACAAATTTTGACGACACATCACATAAATACCATTTCTGCTTTAATAAGTTCCTGACGGACATAACCTAAATGTGATTCGGTTTATCGGGATTCTCCATTGGTGAACACCGACCTTAAAACGAAGTTAGTGTTAGCAAAGATGTTAAAAAAAATTAACAAAAGGTGAATTTTAACTAAGTGTTGTTAGTTAAGTGAAAAAATAGATTTGCACTTAACTCGTTTATGATTTAGATAAACGAAGCCTATATAATGCGTGTACGTCGACATTTTTACTTATCTGTGCTGTCGTTTATTCGCATTTCGGCTGAAGCGGAGGGCTCGAAAGACATTTTAGATAGCACAGCATGGGAGATGAGGTTCCTTTGTAGATAACTTCAAGGCATTATTGAATTTCACCCGATATAAAATACACGAGAAATAATAAACTTATATGATATATGTTGGTAGAATATAAAGAGAGGGTTTTGGTTGGTTTTATTCTATATAATAATTTGAACATTTTTTTCGTTGGTAGGTAGTAAGCTTCCAATTTTAAATCTAATCTTAAATGTTGACAAACAAGTATTGTGTAATTTTTAGAGTGTGTACATTAATCATATTTTTTTATTTATAAAACAAATGTTACATTGAGAAATTCATATAAAGATACTCATTAATTCTTCACTATTTAGTTGATCTTTCTCAAAACAAAAATCACCATTACAAACCGTAAATTTTTTCATAATAAATCGTTAATACCTTCTTTCCTTTAGGATGTTGCTCGAATTCATGAGTACAAACCCCAATATATCGCCCCATTTCATTTCGTCAATTTGTCATTATTTCAATTCATCCCCAGCGATTACAGAATTTGTTTATTTAATACTATTTGTTGACAATCTCATTAATGTTGCTTCAGTCAATATTTTACAGTGACTAGCTCAAAATTGAATCACCAATTGTTATACTACATTTAATTTTCGTTTAATTTCTATAGTGCTACAAATTGTAAAATAGGGCCTATGTATTAAAAAATAATTTTGAAGATGATGTACAATTTATTGCCTTCCCCACCCTTGTAATGTAATTAATTTTGTAATTTCAATTTGCTTACACTTCTAACGGTTCGTAAAAAACTTAATTTAAAGAAATAAATATTCCTTGTTCTAATGGACGTTGTCATGGTATATTTGCAGCTCTATTTTGCAATCTGTAGAGTTAAGAAATTGTAAGAGTAGACGTAGAATTTAGAAAGAGAACTAGAGCATTATTACTAAAGTGTATTAAAAATTTAAACTGCATATTGAAGATAATTTTACTATGTATTTTCTATATTGAAAAAGAAAATCATGCAGGCTATCGATGTCTTCCTTATTGCTATACACTCTTTATAAAAACTAAGTCTTGTTGTAAGTTAGATTTTATATTGTAATAGTCAAATAATTATTGTCAATCATTGTGAAGTTATAATGGAACGTTTATGCTTTATAGGTCTACTTAGATTTGCTATCGTCGATAAATTGATGTATACCCTGTCCTAGTTCATAATGTTGTATAATATTTTTTTTCGGTTTAACAGTTCAAACCAACGATTCCAAAGGAAATTAATTTCTGACTTCTAAAGTAACTTTTCCATTACCTAAATATTCTAAAAACCTTATGACCATTCTTAAATATATATCAAGGCTTGCGAATACGAAAATTGGTTCTGACCATTATGTATGAGGCAGTGGGTCCAGAATAAATGCAGTTCTATCACGACTAGTTTAAGTATCGCTAAATAAAGCGACGTGAACAAAATTCCCTGTCCTCCATATAAAAATCACGCATATCTTCTTAATTTATATATCCGGGTATTATATACTTTGTGGGTTAAGAACAGAAAAAATAATAGATTACGTCATTTCACACATACACATATACAGTTATAAGCTTTGATATAACGTATGATTATTATTTAATCTAATATGTACTTGTTGTGTAAAGCAGAGAACAGTTTATATAAATATAAATAAATATTAAGAAAGTAATTTCTCAATTGATATCCATATCAAAAAATGTATTTAATATAATTTAAAAATATATTAATATTTGTGACGAGTCTTATAACTTATCAATTTAAGCACATTGACAATTGTTTATTTTTGTGATCTCGCCCACGTCAATTGGTTTGTTTGAGCAAACATCCAGTATCGTATGGGAAGTGGCAAATGTAGATAACAAAATAGTTCTTCGAATAAATAAATAATTGTATCACACTGTAACCGTGATACTGAAATCATGCTTATGATTCGGATGTAGTTGATTTTGTTTTTATAAACTACAATTTGCTATCATTTGGCTAGTTTTTTTTTGTTATGTTCGCGTAATTTTATGTATATATATAGATGTTACATTTCTGATAGTTTACACCAAAAAAATAATTTTGTATTCATAAATTATTTTATTCGGTGATCCTCTGAACGCAACCTTTTATTATATGTTATCCTACAACATGGTTAAGCTAAAGTAGATAAATAAATAAATGTTTATACTGTGTTTAATGTGTACGCAGCTATTGTGCTGGTTTGTATGAAATTGTCTAATAATATTTACAAGATGTGAAATTTTATCTCTTTATAATATATAAATGTATTACACGTTCGATTTACACCTGAGTCTTGAGTTTTACTCCATCCATTTTCAGTAGCGTAGTGTTATTTTAAAAGAATTTCATATTAAAGTGAATACCGTCACGCGCAGGTTTTATTTGCTAACAAAAGGAATGTTGACTTTCAGAATTCGTGTAAGGTTTTATCACACTACACTGATGCGGCATTTTAGTGAAAAGATTACGATCATTTACGTATTTTTTCACCCACATGCTATTTAAACTACTCAAATACGTTTACGTTACTAAATTTGGATAAGACCTCACAGAACGGCCCTTCAGATAACATAATTATTTTATTACTTAACAAAATACATTTACTTCGAAGGTCACTTATAATTATTACTGTACAAATAATACATTTGAATTTAGAACAATAGTCTAATCAAACTAACTCAAATTCTTTAAAATTAGTCGAAATTAATCTTTCCATTGTTTAAAATTAGAACGCGTCCGCAAAGCTTAATGGATGACCCACAAAGGAGACAAACGACTTGACTAAAACCACAGGATCGCACTGGATGCAGGCCGCATACAACCGGTCTTAGTTCCTTACCGGTCTTAAATCCTCTTAGATATCTATGTCTAAAAGTGGACATCTTACTGTTGTATTGATGACGATATAATACTTGAATACAATTCTAACAACTTAGGTAATATTAAAAGCAACAATGTCAGTTTGCTTATGTAATTTTTCTTTCGTGGTTGACCCAAATTCTAACATGAAGTAAAACATCCCAATTACATTAGAGAAGTCGGTTGGGCAATTCCACATGCCTGGGATTCTGTCCTACATTTGATACAGAACCAACGCCAAGATCATCACACTGCCAGATTACAAGTTACTGTTAGCACCTACTGCGTGGACGGGAACGCTGCCGTATAAAATTAAATACTAGAAGTAAATAAAAAATTGTGGTAGGTAAGGAAGGTACGAGTAGGTGGTAGGGAAGGTAGTAAGTAATTGTAACTTTTAAATCCTGACACAACACGTTTTGTCGTTCTTGAGAACAGTTGACGCAAGGTAACCGAAACGTCGAACAAAATTGTAAAAAAGTAATAAAAGCGTGTTATAAAACCCTTGAAAGAGTAGTTTTATTATGAAATAAACGGGTTCAAAGGAAAGCGTTGTCCAGTGCAAGCGATGTTTAAATGATTTAGTTTTATCGTGATTAAACATGACAATTGAGAATTAACTAATTATAATCATAACTAGGTATATCGTATAATAAAAACACAGAAAGTAATGTGTTTTTAAACAAAAGCAGTGAATCCAACAATAACGTCACTACATATTATGTAATATAAGTTTTGACCATAAAAAAACAAATGGCGAGTTTTAGAGCTTTGACTGTCCTTTGAATTCTGTACATTTTTGTGAATAAATAAACAATAAAACGTCAGAGTCATTTTTATGTTTCGTTTGGCATCAGCTTCTATGCTTTGCTTATTTTGATGTAAATCGATTCATATGAGAGGTCAATATTTTCTGCTATCCCTATTCTATTAGAGAAGTATGGATCTAGAATTTTGCTTTATTCTTAAACTTTTTTGCTTTATATGTTTTTTCCAACAAAATTATTTTTCTTTTAAGTACTCATAAATAAGGTCTGTTAAAAAAACTTTTTTCTTTATTTTTTATTCTACCTGTTTTTCATAGGCAATTACTTCATCCGAGAATTCGGTATTTACCTGTATAATACAAGTGGTAATACTTTTTACACCTTTATAGTATAGACATAGGCCTCTCCAACGAATTTCCAATATGATCGTTTGTATGCGATCTGCGCCCATCGTGATCCTGCAGTTCTCTATTAAAACAATATATATATATATATATATATATGTATAAAATAACAATTGAAAAATATTTCACACACTTAAATTTATGCATAAAATTTTGCAACACTTATTAACAATTCTCTTTCTATTAGAACTGGTTGTTTTGACTTTGTTTCCGTAGAAACGGTTCCCGTCGCATACTAAAAATATAGCTTAAATTTATAATTATAGTCTCAATTTATTTATGTGCCTAATTTTACCCAAAATGTTACGTCATCTGGCGTTTTTAAGTAACAAATATTTACTAAAGCTTCTGGATTTATAATTTACTAGCTTTTCACCTATGACACCGCCTGCGGACATCTCTTTATCCATGGGAACCTCTGTGGGTTCAAGTGTCTTTGCCTAACTTTATAAAAAATCGGTTCACCATGGTTCAATAACCGTGAATTCGTAAGCAGACAGTCAGAAATACTTTAGCATTTCTAATACTAGTATATAATAAGATTAAGGCTATTTAATTTCATTATAGTAAATTGTACATACATATTTAGCACGCCGACGTTAGCAGATACAAAGAGTCGCTATATCTACATACAGCTCACTCATCACGTTCTAGGCACAAGGCTATTTTATTGTATATTTATGTGAAACATAAGTTGAATTCGCATTCCCTCTGTTGCCAAGTTGACACAACTGTGAAGATAACATTTACGTTTATCCCGACTTGGATGAAAAACAAAACAAATTCAAAGAGAGACGGCTAGTAAACTTGTTACGCGTCCACCGGTGAGGCCTTCAGAGATCGCCCCGGCAGATTTGAAGTGATATAAACACTCTTATTTTGTCACGGGATTTGCTGTAGGGCCTTAACCTGGCTCTATGGACCTCTAAGGATTTGTAGAAACGTTTGTTTGAAATATACAACTGGAATCTTTAGAATAAGTTGAAATATTTTAGAAATGAGCGTATTTAGAACTGGTTGGTCTTTTTTTTATCCAGAACTTAATTTTGAATCTGAACACTTTTAATTAAAAGAAAAACTATTAACTCAGAATTTATTTATCGACATAACTATAGACATAATTATCTTTCCGAGAATGTATAGAGGACTTAATCGCTCTTAGAAGAGAATTTAAAAGAATAGTATTTAATCGTGGGCTGTAAGCGGGCTAATTTTACCCCAATACAAAAGGACAAAACTTGACCTACACTATTAATATATAATATATTATATAAATAATTATAGCAGCTGTCCCCAGCAGCAAAAATAATGGGATGAATTTTGCCTATAATTTCGCTTTAGGCTAGTGTGATACGACGAACCGATGGTAGATGAAGTAAAAAGGTTCTTGAAAGGTGGCCACGTACTGGAAAGCGCAGTGTGATGGACGACCTGTTGATGATTTCGGGTAGTCGTTGATTCCAAGCACCACATAACCACACGCTTTGTTGTAAATTTGGTGAGGCCTATGTTCAGCAGTAGACGTCCGTGAACTGATATAAAAATTTATAAATTAAAAAAAATAGACCTTACAAAGTCCTTAATTCTTTTGGTAAGATGCCTATAATTTACTATGAGTCTGTAAAAGTACTTTATCTAAGACCAATCCAGAAGTTATTTTATCTTCTTATTAATATCAATACATTGCCGTGAGGTACCAGCAAAGTAGAATAGTACTTACCACTGCACCAGGTGTCGTAAGACTAATTAACCAGAACCGACAGATTGTGGTATATCCACCCAAAGCAGTGTAGCTCAAATGTGCAGGGCGGGGGTAGGCAGCAGCAGCAACGCGGAACTTACAGGCAAAAACCTACTTTTTTGAAGAGGCCTATGTTCAGCAGTGGACCTTCAATGGCTGATATGATGGCACTCATAATCAAAACACTATATCACCATGCATTTGTCAATAGACACGTATATACATATTAGTGAGAATAAGTCAAGCGCGCAGAATGGCAAATTGGTCCCTTTGTTTTACCCTCATCTCTTCCGGAAAATCTTGTTATTCAGTATCATGGACTTGTTTGTATTCACTGTGCCTCTCGTGTTATTATGTGCGAGCCTTGGTGAATATGTAATCTTATTTAGAAATGAACACTCGCCTTTTGTCGTGATATCCGTTTGGATACACTATTTTTGTGATGTCCTTTTACAACTTATATAACGCAATAATAATAATAACACCATGTTTATATAATAATACCTGATCAGATGAAAACCAGATCGACTCTGTTATGGCTAGATTTTGCACCTGGACAAACTTTTTGTGATAAAGGTAGACACACTGTTACCAACTTGGTAACATAAAAAAAGAGTAAATTTTCTGGAGAACATGATGAATCATTGATATGCGACCCGCTCCTACCAATACTAATCAATTATTTATTGAGTCAACAAAATAAATTAATCCTGGTATAAGATAGTTGTATAATATAATCTTATCGCCGACCTGTTTTCATATTCTAATTCAAACGATCTGAATGTGAGTAACTCAAACAATACCAATCAGGGTTCACACAAGTGGACTGGATGAGATTTCTAGTCTAATTTACTCAAAACACCATGTGCATTTTGAGTATATTAGATGTGATTACAGAACACAGTGCTCAAAATTATGCAAAACTATGACGGAATAAAATTATGCACTTCACGCTTTGCTATTTTGCGCAACGAACACTTTCAAAAGTGAGAAATGGTTGTAATATAAAAATCACGTGTGCCTTATATGTAAGGTAACTTTTTCTTTAGTATTAAGTATGAATATTTTACGAAGTTCGAGTATTTTAAAATATATATCTTATAAAATAATTATTTAAGTGATTGCAAGAAATTAAATAATTTGTTTTAAATAATTCAATATTTTAATTAGAATTGCTGGAAAAACAGTTCTGTGCCTGTTGTGAAAGAGGAGTCAAAGAATATAACAATGCTTACTTCGAAGTATAGAAATAATTTGTGACTAATTTTGGATAGAAATAGAAACCGTATTTAATGATAAGGGTTCTCTAGATACGAAATCTTTTTTGAAATTCTTAAAAAAATGACACGGTCATATTTATCTTTCAAAATTTTAAACTATCACAAAATATTACAGTATAGTTACAGCGTATCAGCAAACGCTAAGCAGAACCTCATAATACTAATTTGCCTTCGTTCATTCATTGTACCTCGGTCATTAATTAAAATATAATAAGTTTTTATCCGCAAATTGTAACTAAAGTACGGTCGCAACGTAAAAGCGGTCTTCTCGTCAACATGCCAGCAAAACATTATTAATGAGCCTCTGCGGCTTAAGCCTAACATTTTATTATCTACCTAGGTCCTTTTTGTGACATCTACACTAATATTATAAAGAGGTAAGGCTTTTAAGCTATCTTTGGAATTATAGTAGCAATTCGTAGTCTTATAATACCGGATAATAGCTGATTAAGGTTTTTACTTAAAAAATCCTCGAATGTACAAAGTTTTGAATTAAATGGATTAAGGATTTTGGAAAGCCTATTTATGAAATCCATGTTTCTATTGTGGACGCGACACTGCTTGATTTTTCATTTACTATATGTTAAATTATGCAAACAATGAGATTATGACTGATTCCACATGAATTAAATTAACTATAATTGAGTTAATATATGTACATCGGATCTATTATCCAATATATCCCTTGAGGCTTGTTGGAATACTATACAAATTTGTCCAAATAGAACTGAATATGTAGGAATAAAATGTGTTTTATTAAGATAGGCGTAAGCATTTTTAACAGTCCAAATTATTGACTCAGTAAACTCTAATGACCGGGTAATCAAAAAACTACTAGGATGTCTAATTTACATTTTTCGCAAAACCAGAAACCTTTTGACTTAGTGTTAGAAATGCGAAAAATTTGAATTTGATGACCAAAATTGGAGGAGATCGTGTCCTGTCCCAAATCATGTAATATCTTCATAATGTTGTTCGTCTTTAAATATAAATTCAAAATTTAGCTTTATTTAATTAGCGAACGTACAAAATCAACACAAATTTAAAAAAATTACATCTTTGACCACATTGAAGACCAAGCTAAATTGCGCAAGAAAGTTTCTAACCATAGATGAGTCGCTAATAAATATATAAAGAGAATACTTACTAAATAATCTTCTCAATGAGGGTCAATAAACAACTTGTAAAACACCCTTCCGCCTCCTCGAGATGAGCTCGCCGAGTGTAAACGCTCCTCAGCTCTTTTTAACGAGGTCCGACTGCAGCCATCTTGCTCATTAGGGAGTAAGTATCTTTGTTTCACAATTTAATGGCGTTGCTTTTCATGTACTTGAGATGGTTTTGTTATATTGTTTTTCAGAAAGTGTAAAATTTTTAAGTTCATAAGGGGCCTTTAACACTTACTAAAAATTGACCTGAAATAGGGGATAGGAAACGTAACATGTAAAAAAATTATTTCACATGTAAAAACTATAAATGAGTTTCATGTGATCACATAATACTCCTTAGATATCTAAAAGAGCATGGTCTGATCAGCGACCGCCAATATGGTTTTCGCCATAATCACTCGACAGGTGAACTTCAAATGTATCTTATACACCTTCCAAAGGACTGTCAGAGGGATTATGTAAATGGATCACCGATCGTGGAGCTTTTTGTCCGATAGAAGCAATAATGCTGTAGTCGATGGCAGTTGCACAAATAGTATAGACGTAATCGCAGGCGTCCTGAAGGTTCCATGTTGTCTTCTACCCTGTTTCTACTGCATATCAATGATATGCCGTCCACAAATGACATTTATTGCTATGCAGATGGCAGCACTAGGGACATTTCTAGTCTAGCCTGTTCTAATAGGTGCCTATAAGAACAGGCTAGACCTAGTTTAGGTACCTAAGTATCAAAATGTATTTTAGTTTAAGTTACCTTTTGTTGTTGAATAAAGTTATTATTATCATTATTATTATTATTATATATTATACGGGCCAAGCTAATATCTCCCAAATCACAGTGCTTATTGTGTCCGATATCAAGGTAACTTTAACCTGTTTCATTGATTGGGGCAGTACCAATATGATCAATTTTAACCCCTTAAAGACATAAGTGTGCATCTTCACCGTTAAGTAAACCCCATTTACTGTTGCTTCCTCCTCTCTTCGATTCCAGAGTACCCCTTTCCATCTACAAGACTCCGAGCATTTTTGATGTCGATGTCGCCAGCGACATTAAGTTACGCAATCACTTAGACCAAGACCAAGTTGGCTGCTAAAAAGTTTGGTGTGCTCTACAAGGCGGTACATTACTGTAAAACAAAGACTATATAAGTCGTAAGTTCATCCTCACATGGAGTAGTGCTATCATCTCTGGGCAAGATCACTAAGTACCACCTTGGACCCTCTGACTCGGTCCAGAAATGCGCTGCGGTATTAAGCCGTTAAGTAATAGGAGAGACTTTGCCTCCTTATGTGTTCTACCGCTTGTAAAATGGGTTTTATTCCACGATATTGTTTGCCATGATGCCAACAGCTAGTTTTTATTATCAACAAGGACTCACTTTGGAACAACAACAGTAATGTACGCAACAGTTTCGGAGGCAATTTCTCCTACTTGCGTTAAGGTTGTGGAATGAGCTCTCAGGTAGGGAGGTTTTCCCAAAACACAACAAAAAGAAACTTGGGTACTTCAAAAAGGAGCGAAGGGGTTTTTAAAGGGTCAGCAACGCGTAGAAAGTTCCTCGGTATTACAAACGTCCATAGGCTGCGGTAACCGCTTGTCATCATGCGGGCGGCATGTTTGCTTGCCATCTTAGTAGTTTAATAAAAAAAAAATACTGAGCGATTCATACTACACATTCTTTTATATCTCATTGAGTCATCGTCATCATACCTATATCCACTGATGCTAATTCCCTTACTAAGAGATCAAGAGATTTCTAATGAGACTAGTTGTATTCCGAGTTTTAACATTTTATTACAATATAATATAAACTTAAGATAATATTTAAAAAAAAAACAACTTGTTGCAGGCTTCAGGCGAGCCTGAGGCAAGTCGAATTTTGTCAAATAAATATTGTCTAATATATAAAAAGGAAATATTTTTATTGATTGTTTGTCTGGTACGAATTAACTTAAAATCTACATACCCCACCTATTTAAATATCATTTAGAAAACTACACCTTCACTGAGTAACATAGGCTTTATTATATATTATAAAATCAAACCATAAACACCCCTCATAGAATGTAATACGGCACCATTTATTGTGTTACGTACGAATACACCTATAAAAAACATGAATAATTAAAAAAAAACTGATGGATTTATACCTATTTACTTACATCATCATCAAAATTATAACGGGAACTCAGCAGGTAAAAGCACGGTGCTCTGCTAGTTAAAAGTTATCAATAATAAAGTCAACCTCTAAAGTATATTATACGGATATTATAAAAATCCAAATACTTAGGGTGCATAACTACACTTTAAATTTCCTACATCTATCATATTAATGGAAGTCTCAGATTGGGAAGAGAAAATAATTATGTAGCTTGCTTTCATACGGCTTGCGAGCCATTAATTTTATTACAACGCTGATAACTTGTAAAGTCACAGAAGCCACGGGTGTTTTTGTTTCGTTCACCTGGCACAAAGCAAACCTTGTTATGCCAAAGTTATGACCTTGTTTACATTCAGAATGGATACGAAGATCCAACGGGCTTCGTGCCAACCCCCAACAGGTGGCTCTTAGATATATGTATCTAAGGTTCATTGAGTGAATTTGGAGTTGTTGAATTTGTTAACCACACGCTACATGATTTCTATCCTTTGCTTTTGATACGGGTTGTAAATTGTATTAATCGTCACTTCGCCCAAGGAGAATGTGCTTTTTAAGTGTTTCGATATATATGATTACTTGTACGTGTTTATTACTTAAGACGTATTCACTACTTATTCTAAAACTACTCTTTTAACGGCTTTGAAACGCAGTTTATTTAACTTTTTACACTATTATTCGACTTTTTGATTACAAACGAACGGAACATTGATGGCCGCATTAGAAAAGGTATAAGAGTAGTTTTAGTATGAGAATATCTTGAAAGTATATTCCAAATTTGTCTTGAATGTGTTATTACGAGTAGCTTAAATATACATTTTTGTAAGTTTGTATCAAAAACAGTTAATGTTTTCTATTTTTGTTTAAATTTTATTAATATTTTATAATAAAACTCTGATAAAAGTAATAAATACTTGATAAAGCGTTCCTCAATATTACACATTTATTAGACTAAGTCGGCTAACAAGCATACAGTCCGCGTAATAGTAAACGTCACTGCAGTTTATCACTATTGCGTAGCAAGCATGTTACTTGAAGATATTGTCACATTACCTAGTAACTTCACTGCCTTTCTCAGCTTACAAATTTGAATTTGGTAATAGAAATAGATGAGAGTGGGGTAACAATGCAGACGACCTTTGTTTGTGGTCTACTTTCTGTAAAAAATTATTCGAAGTCTGATAAATGTATTTAGCTACTAAGGCCGCTATACCGCATTTTAAGGTCATTAAAAAGTAGTTTTAAATAACTCCTATTTTACTTACCTATCAAATCAAGTACCTACCCAGGTATCACAAGGCCAGCTCCACAACCATACAGCTATTCATAGCATATGAGACGTTACTGAGAACCTGAGGTTTCATTTGTGTGCAAAAAAATATATGTAATAATAATAAACACTAAATTGCCACAACATCTCGTATATTGACCTGACTCTGTGGTAAGATGCTCAATGCACCACCGTATTAGTGATTCCAGACAACAGCAGAATCACAAATATAATACTTAAATACATTTATTTAACACCCAGCCACAGAACAAATACAAATATTTTTCCTGGTCGGCGAATGAGCCCACAAGATATCAATATCCGATTGCTCGTTGATCTTACTCTAGTAATTAAACATCTAATAATTATGCTTAATAGGACATGCCTTGACTATCACTATCCGAATGCTGTTAGAATTATTTGAAACTATACACACACCAATTTGCTACGCTGATTGTAATTAGAACGCTATTATACTAAGCGGCTTGGCCACACTATTATAGAGTTCATATAAAACACAAATAGTGTTGTTGAGGTCAGTTAGTAACAGCAACAACTGCTTCATTGCAACAATCACTTAATGTAATAACACTGTTTGTCGATCATTTGCAAAGCGTGAGTAATGCGGACCATTTTCTCGTTAGCCGTAAATATATATTCAATCACAGGGCAACTGTAACATATCCTCAAAGCAACGAACTCATTGCTGTGTTTTATTGTTATTTAAAACTGATAGTGTATTGTTCTCGATTTCGCTTGATGGAAAGTAATAATGAAGATGAAGCACACGCAGTCAGTATGTGCCTATTTATTCTGGCCTTAAAAACAATGGAGACTTTTTCACATTTTAGCTGTTTACGTAATGTAACGGAAAGCAACCACTTTTTGCGTATAAACGGGCCATAAACAACTTGAGTATGGAATCCCTCCCTGCCTCTGGCTTTCTTAGGGAAAAACGGGGGTAAGTGGTATACAATTTTGTAACTCTTTTACTCATCCTTTTAAATAAAGTATTTCGACTTTTCGTTCGGCTGTCTAGGCTTTCGAGTATTCTCTGAATTAATAAATACAATGTACCTAACTAGGATTTCTATTGAGTCTAAGACAACTAACTGATAAACAATACGAAGACAAAACTCCTGGCGCACAAAACTGGATTGCTATTGAATGTGCTTGACGACTTCTTGATGATATAACAAATGGTTGGTATATAACTATAAATATTATTACCAATTTGACAGGTTTTTAAAATAAACATACGGAAGCATATACGGTACTTATAAAATAAACTTTTTAAATTTTTGTTTGTTTAAGGTAAATTCTAAAACGGATAGACCGATGACGGATTTCTCTTTAAATAACTTAGACAATTTGTTACTGCTACTATTACAGGAACGGTAACTTCACCTTCAAACCTATATACTTAATATGAAAAAAGAATTGACTACAATTATCGTTATTAACTATCCTAACTCTCAGTTGGAATAAACTGTACACAGTAAGCAAAATTTGGTTAAAATCGGTTCGGTACTTTATAAGTTCATCCTGGACGAACACCGTGACATAAATTAATTTTAATCTATACTGATATTATACAGCGGAAGAGTTTGTTTGTTTAAACGCGCTAATCTTAGGATCTACTGGTCAATTTTGAATAATTCTTTTTTTTTAATAGTCCATTTATCGAGGAAGGCTATATAACATTACGCTGAGACCAATAGAAGCAAAGCGTCAGTGAGAAATGTTGCAAAAACGGGAAAAAGGCTACTATACCCCCTCAAAGTCACTATTCTACGCGGACGAAGTCGCGGGCACTGCTAGCTTACTATATTTGAATGAATATTAAGTAATCATTACGTATAAATACTTAATATTCATATAAATTTGTACCGATTTTTGTACATTCCATGTGTATTCAAATTCTATATTTTTATCATTTACATGATCACGGCCTGTAAAATACCGGTAAAGTAGTATTGTACCTCCCATTTACCAGGTGTCATAAGAGGCGACAAAAGTACCAAAACTGACAGGTGGTGGTCCAACAGTGTAGCTCATATGCACGGGGCAGAGATGGGTAGCAGCATACCCATCGCGCAAGCTGCGCTTTGCGATTGCCAAAACGATCGCCCAGCGTAGCAATTATGTGCAAAATTCCACCTTTTCTGAGACCATGTCCAGCAGTAGATTTCCAATGGTTGATATGTTATCATCATAAATCTACGTAAGAACTTAATCAAACTCCGGTTTCATCTTTATACCCAGGCATAGGACGTCCACTTCTGAAAATATGGCTCTTCAAAAAATGGAGAACGCGATTACAATCGCATTTAGTAGCTTCAGAACGGAAATGCCCAACCCATTTCCGGCCTGTATCATTGAAGCTACGCTGTTTCTGGTGGATATATTACCATCCGTCGGTTACGGTACCTCTGTCGCCTATTATGAAACCTAGTAAATTGGAAGTTTTAGTCGCCTCACGATACTTCGCGAATGTAACTATTATCCTACTATGCCGGTACCCCACGACGGCTTATTTATACATACTTAACCTTCGGACATTACAAAATATGTTGCTTTCTTATGAGTCTTAAAAACGGTTGCCTCAATATTAATATAGCGTCATTTATAAAGAACAGTTGCATTATTTTCTAAATTATATTGTTAATATATTTACATTAAATTCATTACAAATGACAAGTTATTTTTTTCTATAGATATAAATTTAATTCAAAATCTAAACAATACGCCTTGATTACCTTCTAATAATGAATATTCAATGACTGAAGTGGGATTCGTGACCATTACCATTATTTCAAGAATGATTAACCTAATTATTATGTTTATATTCGTTTTTTTGACGACAAAATAAAAGACAACAACAAAAAATTACACATAAGCACGCATTTGGCTCAAATATCTGTTTAATTTGCAACATAAACTAACTAATTAACAAACGTGAGCTCTAACACTAGTTAATCTATACATCAATACGTAAAACAACAAATTTGTTCTTCTTTTTAAGGAAATTGCGTAAAAGGACAAACATTTTAATGTCGTCAGATCACACAATGCGTGCTGTGTGGACCTACTTATCTGGAGGCACCGAAAGCCGAGGCTAAGCGAAAGCAAAGTTTCGCATTTATGACACACACTCACTCACTCACCTACTCATGATCATCAAAATAGAACTAGTACTGCCCATAAACTCAGAGAGCTGAAATTAGGTGCAGAGTTAGGGTTTAATAGCCACATAAAGGGAAAACTATAAAAAATACGATAATCAAAGATCTGGAGTACCTGGTGACCCTGATTAGAAAACATAACAGCCCAACCAAATTATGAAAAATATCGACATACCGCCTTTACAAAAAATATTTAATTTGGCTAGCTGCTTCACTTAATGTTAAAAATCGAAGGTCTAAAGTATCTGATGAAGAACCCTTAGCTCGTATCAACTGTAGCATTAAAGGAATGGCAATGTCCTCTTCTACTATTGGTACATAAAAAAAATCGACAGTCATTGCAAAAATCCAGCGATTGCGACACATCCTTTAATTTAATCGAGCCTAGAGCATCCCACTGCTGGGCGAATGCCGCCCCTTCTGCTTATAATACGCTTAAAAATAGAATAAAATGAAAACACTGGATGAGACTAGACTGTCTTTTATTCTTATACTTACAAGTTTACAAGAAGAAATAGTCAATAGTCGAAAGATTAAATAAGTTTTCTACAAATAGAATTGAAATCCCACCAAAAACATTCTGTAAAAAAACTAGCCAAGTCTCGAATGAGCTGCTTGCTCATCTCTAAAAAGTAATGAAATCTAGACAAAATCGTGCCAATTGCAAGGTTCCTTACCTTGTACCCTTGAGTACCCTTCAACGGCCAAGTCACACAACACTAACTATAATAATGAAGAAATCACAGTAAGGAATTTTAGAATAGGCAAGATTTTGTCTAGATTTCATTACTTTTAAGAGATGAGCAAGCAGCTCCATCGAGACTTGGCTAGTTTTTTACAGTATGTTTTCGGTGGGATTGTACTTACTTATTTTAAGTTCTAGATTCTATAGACATAATAAAATGGTGTAGCAATCACTGATTTGCTAATAAATAAATATATAAACAAGAAATCTGAGACAGTTAAAGTTATTGTGGAGCAAAAGTGCAAAATGCAAAATGATGAAAGGGTATTTGCAAAATTTATTAATAATGATTGAATTTCTACCACCGCGCGACTACCAGTAATTAACGTATAAGCAACGAACAAGCTGGAGATACGAGTACCTTCTAGCTACCAAACAATAGTCAAACTATTGACAATGTGTGGACAAAAAATTTTGTACTAATATAATTCACTCTCATCTATATATAAATAAAGTATTTGAAAAATAAACATATATGTTTACTCGAATAAAATATGACTTAAAAAATCGCGAATAACAAGGTGTGTACCTAGTAATGTGCGATTTTCTAATCGATTAACTTTTAAATCTAAATGGAGTATTAAAAATATGGAGCTCTGCACCAGTTCTATATAAATACAGCAAAATTATTAATTAAATATTACGAATATTTTTTTTAGCTAATAACTCCAAAATTTAAACGAATTTTCCTGCCCAATAAACCCACAACATTGGATTTATGTCATGTATGAATCATAAATCGGAAATTAATGCATTAGAGCCCACTTCGCACATACACCATTCATTAATAAACTGATTTGACCTTTATGTAACATTCAACAGAGAACAATACGGGCACTAGTTTTTGTTTGTTATTTTATTTAAATGTCATTTTTGTTTGATTGAACTCCAACGTAAACGTTGATTTTCGATTATAAATAAGTTGTTAACATATAATACATATGAATACAAATTGCTTAGAAAGCTCGAGCTAAAAAGAATAATCACACGAAAAATCAATAACTATTGTGGCGTGTAATCTTACAAAAAGAGCCACATATTCTTTTATCTATACTAATATAGAAAAACTGAATAGGTTGTTTAGTTGAATGCGCTATTCAGGAACCACTGTTCCTATTTGATAAATTACTGCAACGCTATAAAACCGACACTTATTAAGGAAGGATTTAAGCTTTAAATGATCGGGTAGAACAAAATGATCTTAAGTTAGTTCTTCCAATTAACACGAAGGAACGGAGGAATCAGCTAGTTAACTATATTATTTTTCAACCAAATAAAACGAGGCGCTTTTTTTAAATTTATAATAAATAATTAATTTAAAAAAATATTTTATGTATAAATGTACCAAAAATTATAAAATCTCACAGGGTGTTGACATTTCCATGGCAATTTATCATTAACTACTGTTAAAAACTCATAAAATACCTACTACCTTGTTAGGTTAATAAAGCAAAACATTCCACGTTTTGCTTTATTAACCTTACAAAAAGCTTGAATTACCATAAAGTTTTGAATATAAACGATCCCTATTTAAATCGTGATCTTTAAAGTACTTGAGTAACATTTGAAACTTACTTTTGATAAGTTTAGTAAGGTGTATTTTTGGATGGGGCCTTTATTAAATTCTGTTGAAGATTATTACAAAAGGCGAGGCTACAAATATTACATGAATTATATAATTTTACTTACTTCACAATACATATAATTTAAACAATCTTAAATGTAAAGTACAATATTAAAATAATGCTGGTATGATAAATATAAAGCGGTAAAACGCACTGACAGACAGGATGGACAGGACACTAATTGACAATCAATGGAATAATAAAGAATAATTCTTTATTATTACATTGATTATACTAGTAGTTGATGTTTTTATATTAAAATGATAAAAAATGTAAGGCTTTCGACATTCCTGTATTCGCTTCCTGTCCAAAATTCTAAGTTTAGATTTCAAACCTGTTTAAGTATTCTGACATTACAACTGTTACTCACTCTTGAAATCAGAATATCAATCAATCTTTCTTAGCAATACATACAATAAGTTGTGACCTATTTAACTGATTGTGACAAACATTTTTCCATTGCTTTGTCGTTTTATATATCTGTTTGCGGTAATTGATGAAATAAAGAAACAAAATAACGAATCTAAAAATTCGACCCTTAGAATCTATATATATACTGTTATTTGTGCTGAACTAAACACTTGACCTATACCTTCATGTCAAGATGATGTTACATAGTTTCATTACCAGTTTCTAGCAGTCAGAAGATTTGCCTTTACGACTGTTTGACTTTACTCCTCAATTACACAAATATTACCAACATGGTTATAAGTATCAGAATGGCATTTGTTTAAAGAGTTGCACAAAACATGACTTCGATGAGTTATAAACAAACATATCCTTAAACCTTGGATTACGTCATAGTCCCACATCTAATTGTACATAAATTTATAAATAGCTTCATCAATATTTAATGATTGGAAATAGGGCCAGTCGGTAAATATAGGTACGTCTTGAGCTATGTCTAATTAGGATTAATCACTATTTCGAATTACACTGTTCTCAATCATTCAGTGTAGATCATTATAATTTTACTAAATTTCTACATATACGGTAAGAAGAATTGCTTTGTAACAACATTTTCTTATTCAACTATTTTGACCAGGAAATCAACCTGGCACATACAGTCTATAAGATGTATATTAATTATTATTTAATAATACTGAAAATTATGCATAAGTAATAAATTCCCATTTCATCTTTGACCTGACTTCGTGGTAAGCCGGTTAAAGCAATTGTGTTAAGCAAAATAACAGACGAATCACAAATATACTACTTAAACACAAATATTTAATAACCATACACAAAATAAACACAAATATCGTCAAATAAATATTTGCTTTGGAATTGATTGAAACCCACGGCCTTTGGCGTAAAAGATAGAATCACTACTATCTGCGTCATTGGGCCCGTCAAAGTAATGATAGCTACCTATTTAGTGACTTTTTACTTTTTAGACTAATTGTACACATACGATCAGCCGAACACTTCGCTCTTGTTTCTACGCCGACGTTCTGCGGGGTCAATATCCTTGTCCCATATACGTCGGCTTCCTTTACAATTTCCCTAGCTTGCTTTAAATATGTTCAGTATGCTAATGTTAATCAAATTTGCGAACTTATATGAATAGTATATCGGTAAAGTAAATTTATGAGATATGTTTTAAGACTTTTAATAATTATAATATCATTGGTTTTAATTAGTATTAAAATATAAAAAAATATTTTGATATTAAGGCAACAAATATAACAAAATTTTGATATACGTCTTTGGTACGGCAAATTTGTAATGTTTAGATATTTTTCAAACGTCATATATACCTCATAATTATTATTTTTCTAAAACACAAATTCGATTTTTTATCTACTTCCACTATTTGGCAGATTTAAAAATGTACAATTGAGTTTAGAAACGATTCCTAAATATTACAAAAGTAGTATCATGCAGGATCTTTTTAAAGTAACCTTTCTAAAAGTAGAGTAATCGCATCGTAGTTCAACCAGTTAAAGCAGTTTCTTTCAGTAAATCACGTCATGAGTTTGTGGATGAAACAAGTTTATATATAAAACTAGTCAACAATAGAGCGTGCGTCGCAAACCGGGAAATCTATCAAAACTTCCTCTATAAACTTTCTATTCTAGTTTAACTCAACAAAGACTAATCAAGCGTCAACTCCAATGGCCAACTTATTTCATTTTTATGTCAAGCAACTATATTCTGATTAGGTGCGTACTTTCACAAATTATGCTATGGGCTATGTACTACATAATATATGAAACGTGTAAATAAGGACTGTGCATTAGTTTTAAAACTATTCGATACATTTTTTATAACATGTAAAGAAGATGAAATATTATTAAGCCATCGTCACTTACAAAATTATTTAACGCTAATAGCTAAACAGGGTGATGTACTAAAACTTCCATATATATTCAGATTATTCATATCTGATGATATTAAGGTGGAAAAAGTAATTAAAATAACTGTCTTGCTGTGTAAAATGCAAGAACGTATTTATTTGCTATGTCACCGGTACAGAAAAAATAGAGAAGAAGGAAAACAATGTTGCCAACCTGACATGCAAGATGGCTCGCAGTAAAGACAAGAAAACAAATCCTAACTAAACAAATCCTCATTTAACTAACAATATCAGTGGGAAGTGAGAATACATATATTTCTTGAAATTATTTATTTTGTTATTTGTTGATTTATCTTTATGTTAATTGTTTCTCTTTAACTAAAATTTGGCAGAGATTGAAGAAAAACAAGCATTGTAAATAATATGAATCGAATTCTATTATAATTATTGTACACGTTGCACGACGTTTTTTATTATTTACGTTCCAATTATTGGATTATTTTTTATTTCTCTTAGGGTTTGCAACATTGCATTATTATTATTTATTTATTCAAAATGAATTATGACCTGAACCTTAAGCGTATTGATATAGAATATATATATATGAATGCTACATATATGCACTTAAAATCGGGGATAATACTTAAATATCTTGCCTATTCATTTCACCTTTATACATACGATTAAGTTAATATTAGATTGATGAATGAATCATTAATTTTGTAATGTAAGAATTAATATCCACTTCTATATTGTATATCAAAAGTCAATACGTTTTAAAAACTAAAACCTTTAAAATAAATTTTGCGTTACGTTTCCCAAAATATTTTTAAGCATACCTTCTCGGCAAAGTTGTCAGTAAAAGTTCCTTTAATTAATCCGTTAATACTTCCTTTGAAAGGAATGTTTCAATTCCTGAAGGCATAAAGTGAATAAAAAGGTATGTTACGGAATTCAGAATACAAGGATGCATCGGTACAGTATCATTAGAAGTGCATTTTTTGTCAAAATGACGAATACCTTTCGGGCGCAATGTTTAATGCCCTTTTCAATGTAAATGTTTCATTGTTTCATTTTATTTACACATACTTGCATTTTTTCAATCGTTTCTAATAATTATCACAAATTATTAGTTTTAATGACAATAATAAAATGAATAAGTGTTAATTTAACGTTGAAGTTTAAACTGTTGTTTTAATCAATTATAAGCATGCTTCAACTCAAGAAATATGCCTAATATATGACTAGTTATTGCCCTCGTAACCATCACGTGGAATCGGGGTGTTTTCAAGAAGAGTTTTGGTTTTTTTTAGGGCTAAGTAGTGTTCTACTCAGACGTCAATTTCAGCGCCACTGGAGGAATAGGCGAGGCCGCTGATTATTGAGCGACCCCATGCTCGAATGAATCCGCGTGCCCGCGTAGCCGCGCGTGTGGGAATGCAATACTTTGTACAACGTTTTTTTGAATATTTCCTCTTTCCATTTGTGAAGAATTTTTATAATTACCAATTGTCGTGATAATTTTAATAAGCTTAACGTTCTTCTAACCATGCCCATCGCAAGCATTTTTTTTTTATTTTCTAATATTTTCCAAGTTTTATTTACTCCTTAAAATCATTCTCTAAATTATATGGTCTAATTTTTATCTTGGTATAAAAAACCTAGGCTAGTACTTCAGGTATAATGAGGAAATGGCACTTTCGAATTAGAATTTCGAATTTCCAAGGCATTTCAAGAAAGTAAAATACTGAACAACACAAATAATGTAAAACATACAGTCCGCTGTTCAGAGGTTAAAAGAAATAAATAAAAATAATATTCATTTTTCGTTTGCTATAAACAGTGGTATACAAATATTTTAGGTTGAAATTATGTGCAAACACTTAACATATATGGTTTGCACGCAAACAATAACAAACATCATCGCATTATCGATCATCCTAGCAGCCGTAGGACGTTCCCTGCTAGACAAAGGTCTCCCAGAAAAAGGAGAAATTTTACCGTTAATTGCCGCGCTGTGACAAGCATGGTGGCAATCGCAGAACGTAACTTTCGACGGGAATACTGCCCATTCTCGCCCTGTTGTATTTGAAATACGCTGTTTCGTGTGAATTTACTGCCATCTGTAGGATCCGGTACATCAGTCGCCTCTTACGATACCTGCTACACAGGGAGATGCTTTTCTAATCCGCCCGTTCAAATTTTTTATTAAAAAAATCATCAGTGCCCTAAAACATAATCACATTAACCAAATTATATAATTGGAAATCCAATTCTTACATATTTTTGGGCATTGTTAACTTTGACGCACTGAGTGAGCTGTTTCCGGAGTTTTAAAATATCTCTTAAAACAAGCTTATTTAGAGCTTCTCTTAATTCCAAAACTGGCATCGCAAGCTTTTTAAAATAGAGTTTTATGTTGAGGCACAAATGTAAACTGACGGAAGCAACAACAACAGCTTAAAAAATGGTTATGAAGGATAGTAATTATATATGATTTGAACCAATATGTACTGTTTCCCCAAATAATGAATTAATAATGCAATAAAACTATTTCTCAGAGCTAAGTTTTTAAGTTTATAAAGGACATATACAAAACTATTTATTTTAAATTAACATGACACGTATTCAAACATAAATTTCTGTTTATCGTTTTAGCTCTTTAAGCATGTCAATTATTTATAATGATTAAGTTACAAGATGGCAATGTGAAGTTAATCAAAAATTACAATATTAGTAGTATAAGTAATTCATTAATAATTTAAGTTAATTACTCTTTTCACAGGATTCAGCGTAACTCAAAAATGTCGGAGCCAGAATAGGAACCAGCATTACCGTCCAAAATGTTGGTAGCTTGGGAGGGCGAGGACTACATGTTTAACATTTTAGGGGATTTTTTCATATAATCGCTATGCTATCTATGCAGGCAATTGCAGAGCATAATTCCGGAAAGGGAATGTTGCCGCCCATCCCTGTTCTATAATATTTGAACTATGCGAAGCCATAGTATTAAACTATTGTATTAATGTTGGAAGGCTGTATTGTTATATGGGAAGCCAATATAAAAATAGCTAGGTAGTTCCGCACCTTAAAAACTGTTTTTCTTTCATGGGTTTTCTTAATGTGTATATGTGTTTTAATTTAATTGAGTTTGAATTCCGTTGAGAGAAGTTTAATTAAGTCAGACCGACTGGCAAGCGCAGCTTAGATCGTCCTCCTCCTCAAGATAGTGAGAAGTTTTGAGGAGTGTCATTCAATGACAGGATCGCGCAGTTTGCAGACTTGTGCTATTAGAAATGGTTTCGGGAGAGTTTTACGGCTGACATACTGATGATAAAGTTGTATAGATCATCATTTTCTTCATCATCATATCAGCCATTGGAAGTCCACTACTGGACATAAGCCTCCCCAAGAAAGGGGGAATTTTGCCTATAATTACTGCACTGGGCAAGTGTGTTGGCAATCGCAGAGCGCAGCTTTCGTGTCAGGGATGCTGCTGCCCATGCCCACCATGCGCATTTAAGCTACACTATTGCGATTAATATTGCACCAACTGTCGGCTCTTGGGCCCAAATTGCCTGTTACGGCACTTGGTCCACGGAAAGGTACTATTATATTTATATTTTACTCCGCCGTTTCCTCACGTTTTAAAGTCAAAAACTGTAATGAACCGGCTGATATATACATTAATATTATTACTAACAAACATAACTACACACACACCAAGTTGTCATACCAAGATCCTCTGATTTAGCTAAACAGTAGTGTTCATATTGCTGTGTTCCAGTTTGAAGTATGAGAGAGGCAGTGAATTTACTAATTTATTTTTCTAAGTGTTAATATAACAATCGTTAATGAGCTAAATAAAAAGAACGAGCATCTAAGGGCTACGGTGGCGCTTACTGTCACGTCGACCGCATGCTTGTATCGACTTATTCATTAAAAAAACATGATAATAATGATTTAGTCACATGTTAAATTAAGAATACCTAATTCGAAATACTCCGGCGTCTGTCAGCCTGTAGCAAGTTGTGTGCATGCGACGACTAAGTTAGATGGGAGCCTCGAGTTCATTTTAAATATAATTAAGTATTCATCCCATGTGATTTTGCTAAAAGCGTTAAACATTAATTTATAAACTGCTTTAAAGCCCGCGCCGCCACATAATGAGTTTACGTCTACGTAAATATCTTTAAGTTCGGAAATTACATTTTCGATGTTCATTTTTGTATGATGTTCCTTTGTTGGCGTTGGTAGATAAAAGTTTATCTATATAGTAGAGATTTCTATATGAGATAGACCTCGTACAAAGGTCGTCTGCATTGGTACCTAAGTCTCACCTATTTCTACCTTCAAATAGCAGTGATCGCATTGTTATGTTTAAAGGGTGAGAGCGGCACTAAAGTTACTGGGCAATCTGACATAATATCTTTATGTCACGAGGTTGGCAATGCGGTAGAGATATCCTTGAAATATTACAATCGTCTATAGGCTGCAGAGGCGCTTACTATTACGCGGACTGTACGCTAGTTGTTGTTTAAATGTATGATATGTATGTTTGTTAAAATGCTATTATTAAAAAAAAAGAAACACAAATCCGGATCTCAGTAGATCTAGGAATCGTTTCTAACGATTTGATATTTTAATTGGACTGACTGACTACAAAATGAGCATTGGTACGCGACGGAAATCTACTGCTGTTGCATTTCAACTGTTTTGGTTGGATAAAGCACAAACTGTCGGCTGCGGTCCGTCTGTCACCTCTTACACCATTTTACAGGAAGATGGAACTCTTTTCCTCTATCGGTACCCCACGCCAATCAACAAACAAAGTGTACATACAACGTATATTATAGGTATGTGAATAGTAAACAAATAGTTTTATTATAACCACAACAAGTTTAAAAACTTTACAAAGAACTCTACTAGGAATATTAAAACAAAATTATGAAACGACAATTTTATTATCCAAATACATACATATACTTAAGATTGCGAGAAATATATTGAAATAAATGTAACCTCTTTACTTAACCAATTTACGATTGCAACATCTAAGTTGGAAATAACTACAATTAAAACAAACCTTAAATGAAGCAGTACTTAGCAAAGCTAATTCTAATGCAAATTAATATTGAGGAAAAAAGTCTAAAACTCATTTATTATAAATAAATACAAAGCACATACAATATTAATGACCTTAAATTTCAATTACGAGAGCATTCATAAGGTTGGTAAAATTAAATCATGTTTTATTATTTAATACTTATAACTTTTGGTACGAAGCGGCGTCTATTACCGTTATAATTTATTTTGCCTGAAACACAACACAAGTAGAAACTTTCTAACTTAATATTATGATACCTACCTAAAACAAAAATAATATAAAAGTTTTGTAACTCGCTATATACCCTTTACGATTTCATTCTTTGGTAGATACTAGAACAAGAATATATTATTATTTTTATATACCTAAGTATAAAAATAATACTATCTGCTCTATTCTTTGTGAAGGCATCGCCTTTAAGAAAAAAACTTAATTCTCAATATCACCAAGTTTGGTCTCACTATGATCTGTATTCAAAATACCCCAATAAGCTTTAGAGAAGATAATGCACTTGGTTTTTTTACGATCGTTAGAGGAGATCTGTAAAAGAACCAAAGTTGCCGCTATTGCCATTCAGAATGGTCAGTTAAAGAGACAATGGGCACATAGTACGCAGAACTAACAGTTTTGTGATGGAAATTACTGAAAAGGCCACGCACCAACAAGTGCAGCGTAAAATGATAATTAGTTTGATTAAAGAGATTGACAATGGCATAATCATTAAAAAGGTAAACTTTATATAAAAATAGGTAGGTAAGATTTATTTATGGTATATTTCTTAATAGTCAATGTTCACAAACCAATATTGAATTACATATGTACACGAACTTTCAACGTCTGATGAGTATTTTTTTTAATTATTACGACATGTATTATCATTATTTTTGGTGTTAAAATGTTACCGTAATCACGATTAGTATATTGCACTTACGAAATTGGCTTTTATTCAAAATAACCTAATGTTGCATTTCTCAAACGTAAGAAATTACAGCAGTATCTTGTATACGCTATGGGGTAATTCTTAGTTCGCGTTCGCTTATTTTGCCTTTGCTCTCTCTCTTTCAATTCATAGCGTGTATCATCAATACAAAGGTTGTTATTATGTTTTCTTAAAAATGCACGATATTTTACTATAATCAGACACAAAATTTGAAGCCTATTACGATCATCAACTTTCTTGCGAAACCAGGGTTCCACAAAAAAAATGTATTAGCGTGAACTTTACATTTTGACTAGCCACCTAAGAACTCTCCTTGGATAAAAAATCGTCCATGCCCTTCTCTAGGGGTCAAGCTTAAGCAAAAAACATTAATTAGTACCTTTGGATGGAGCATTACATATATAATAAATGTGTAATATAGATCTTAGTGCCATTGCTAAGGTTAAAGCGTAACTAACGCGTCTAATAGAATAAATACAAATCAAACAGACTTGAGATGCCATGTCTCATTAATACCGTAAGCTCCCTCGCCTCATCGCTGGATAATATTAATATATCGCCAATCCGATGTCGTCTGTATCAATGTCACGAAGGCCGAAGTTTCACGTTACCTATACAGTAATATGGATTCGTCGAAATGTATTATCGACAGGCGAAAATAATATATTGAGCACCTTAATAACGGAATGAGTTCAGCTTGTTATTAGATATGAGATACCTATAACTATAAATAATATCTACATTTTTGCATTAACATTGGTATTTGTAGCTTATACAAGATTTTTTTAAATCATTTTACGACTAGCTCGATGACACGATAGTATTCCAATATTATGCGCTAATTGTCTTGGGTTCGATCCCCGCCCAGGACCAATATTCATATGATGAATATTTATCGTGTATTTGTTCTATCTCTGGGTGTAAAATATTAGTAAGTCCCATGGCGGATATCATCATTTCAGACGGAGGCAGTCTGCGGCTGGATGTGAGTGTGTGCCTTCTCGAGATTAAAAATAAATACAAATTAGTAGAACTTGTGTAATGGATATCAAACAATAAAGAAATCACACATATAATACTTAAATACTTATTTTATGTAGATAAAGAACATACTTGTTGTATGAATATCAGACAACTTAAACACTCAGACAGACAAGAAATAAAAATAAGAACTTCAAAAAAAATTATAAAACTTCAGACCTCTTCATTAAACCTCCTTATAAAAAAGTTGTGTATAAAGATATCAATGAAGTGCAATACTTTGAACAAAATTTAACATAAAAAAGCAGCGTTATTCGAGCTAGCATGCACCTTTGACGCCGGTTATGGTTCGCGACGGAAATTACACCTACTTCCCGCCGTGTCACGTGTACAGTCAAACACTGTCTAAAACAGTTCTAGGTTTTTATTTTTTTTTGTCTACACATAAAAAGGCATCAGAACGAAGTCTTTTTATTGTGTAAATAAGTATCGTAAAATATCGTGTATTGCATGTTATGTACTTAGCTTTATCCACTAATGCAAATTAATACCACCTATAAAAATAAATAATTAAAATAAAGCCTTAATTTGCTAACCATATTTACACTTAAACTACAAATAACATTTTTAAACTAATGTTTAATTCTGTTGTTAATCATTTAGTATTATTGGGGTGTTCAATAAATATGACATTGAAGAAATAAAACTAACATAAAAAATATATATTCGGAAAAAAAAATTACTGCTATTCGTTCCTATAAAGTTATTATTTTCATCGGCTAAATGTTCGTAAAATAATCAAACTCCATTAAAGAAGTATTAGTTGTGTTAAAATTAGTAACTGACTGTACTAAGACAACCAAATCAATAGAAGGTGACAAAACGAGTGTGACTGATGTGCTTCGTCTCATTTTACATTCGACACGCGTGGCGCCACACGAATTGTTTCCCAATCGTAAAATGACAAATTGAATGCGATGGCGTATGTCGGTAAATTGTTTTTTGGTACGTTTCCTATTATAATAGGCCGTGTTGCTGATTTGTGTGAGAATTCCTTCCGAGTATTTTCTGAATGCCATATGTATATCAGTTCAGTTATGTCTGTAATTTCTATTGCAAGATTTTTCCTTCTTTTCTTTTGTAAGTTTACAAATATACCAGTATATAACAGTGTGTAATTAATGCCATTCTTGCTCCTTATACTAAATTAATACTTAATACTTAATTTTACTCTCTCGGAAATTTGATTCTTCGATTATTGCGGTAGCCATGTGACAAGAGATTGAACACCTCGAATTCGTCTCCAGTCAACTGCCATTTTACAGTCAACTGCCTTAATGTAATCATCTTCAATTTCCCATTCGCATAGCATTCGATATAAAAAAAAATAACTAAAAGTATATACATCGTAAAAGGTGACTGACTGACATATAAAGGCAGAGCCTAGCTATTCCGCTGTTACTAATAATAGAGGTTAGCACAGGTGTAATAAATCGTTATTAAGATTCAGGTAAGGTTTCAATAGAGTCTACCGTACTCCTTGACGATAATATTTATATAAATTCTGGACACAAATCAGAAAATCTTAATCTCAATATTACTTTGGTGCAATTTGTGTAGCGGTGCATAGTGCACCGCTATACAAATATCACATTCCATTTTGCATGGAAAATTCTATAATATTATAATAAGTATATAAATTTTGTATACACTATTCTTTATTTTTATTGGCTTTTTGTTGCATTGAATATAAACATACTTTCATAAAGACCTCCAATGCAGTTCTACACTATTATATTCTATATAGGTCCTCAACGTAGACAATCAATATTTTTAACTCTGTGATATACAGTTATCTATTTAGAAGCTATTGAAGTTTTGACTCTACTGCAGGAGTGCATACTATTTGTAGTCTCAAAAAACAATATTAAATTGTAAAAACAATTTAACAAGAAAACTTAACAACAAAAAAAGTTGTTGATATTTCTTGTAAATTATCTATGTAAATTATCTCCATGAACCATAGAGTAGGAAAAAAGGTTCCAGTACGCAGATGATTAAACATTTGAAACAAAGGAGATCGAAAGTCTGCTACGCCATATCAATAAACACATGATTCGACTCCGCCCTCTTTCCTAAAAACGCCTGACTAGAAACACAGTTCGGGGCAGCGTTTTTAATAAGTCATACAATGTACCAGACCCATTTTTGATTGCCAAAAAGATAAATTTTCTCCATAAACGTTTCTTACCCTTAATAATCTTAAAAATCTAACTAAAACGGAAATATTTTATAGTAAATGTTGATAATAATTTATTTTTGTATTTTTGTATTTTAAAATTCCATTCTTTAGAGTTAGACTTTCTTTTTTGATTGTATTTAGATTATATAAAACGTTGTGATTTATTTATGCCCTGTCTAATAATAATCATCATCATTGCAGCCATTGGAAGTCCACTGCTGCCCACCCCAAGAATGAGAGAATTTTGCCCATAATTACCACGCTGGACAAACGTGTTGGCAATCTCAGAGCGCAGCTTTCACGATGGGGATGCTGCTGCCAATCTCCCCCTTTTAAATTGCATTGTTTCGGATGGATATACCGCCACCTGCTCGTTCTAGTAACTTAGTCACCTCTAACGACACCTGGTACAGGGTGAGGTACTATTCTACTCTGCCGGTACCTAACGGCATATCGGCCCTGTCTAAAGGAATACTATTAAATAAAACTGTAGTTTAGGAAAGATCATAGACATATATGATCAATGAGTTATTATTGTACACAAGTTTGGTCAAAGTGCCACAAATATGTTTCAAACATTGTCCAGCAATTTACTCCTCTAGCACCCGATACCTGCCCATTTAAATAGCATAATCACTGAAACAGAATCACCTAGAAGATTTTGACTTTGATTATACAAACTCAAAATATAATTTATTCAAGTTTATTTTATCATCGCTTATCAATTGTAAAACAATAATAGGTATTTAACATGCATTGCCGGTTATTTTACGGCATCATAATAGTAGCCTAGCACATTTAATCTTGAATGCGGTTTGACGCGTCTCAAAACTTAGTAAATAACATTATGGGGTATCTCCAAAAATGGTACTTGTAGAGATATCTTTTGGTAATAATGCACTTGCGCTAATAAACATCCAGTGGTTATTGATTGTACTTCCTTAATGCTAAGAGGCAAAATTATAAAATAGAAAAGAAGCATGGATTTTTGTATAAAGCCTGAGAGATGCATGGTTAACATCTGTTCATCGTTATCATCAAAGCATCCGTTGAACGTTCACTGCTGGATACCTCTAGGATAGGAATGTTGCTACCTAAGTCCGCTCTGTTGCACTTGAGCTACGCTGTTCCGGAGTAGACCACTGTCTGTTGGAGACGATACTAGAGTCGCCTCTTACGATAGTTGGAACAGGGGGTGATACTATTTTACACTGCTAGTACCTCACAGTACTCCCGCACCTCACACCTCAAGGTACAACTGATCGCCTCTCTGAATCTGATAAGAAGATGTCCCTACGTTTGAAAATAGTCTCTTTACTGAGTGTCACTGCCAGTTAATCACATTGGATGACTCTCCATAAAAAGTTCACAGGATTTCCAACCTAACATATATACAAAAAAACGAATTGTGTTTGTTGTGGTGTGCATTTGGACTACTTTTGTATCTTCTAGTTAAAATATCACTATAAAATGGTAACAATGGAATCAAAAGTATGTTGTTATTCTATTATTAACATCTCATTTGATTATTTGTTCAATTTGCCGTGAAGTACTGGTGGAGTAAAATAGTACCTCCCACTGCACTAGGTATCGTAAGAGGCGAGTAAGGTGCCAAAACCGACAGATGGCAGTATATCCATCCAAAATATTGTAGTTCAAAAGAACAGAGCGGGGTTGGGCAGCAGCATCCACGTCGCGAAAGCTGCGCTCTGCGATTACCAACACGCTTACCTAGCGCGGCAATTATGGGCAAAAAATGTCCTTACTTGGAAAGGCCTATATCCAGCCGTGGCCTCTCAATAGTTGGTATGATGATTTGTTTAATAGATGTTTGTCGATGTATTTTATTATTTTTTACATAACAAAAGACAAAGGTAATTTAACCTGCAGCGCAACATTTAAGTGGTTTCGTGTAGCAATCGTTATAGTTAATAGCTTCGTCCCTCGTAATTTAATTTCGGACATTTAAACAGATTGCGGCTGATTCCAGGGGTGTTTTGTACTAATACCGTGGCGTTAAAATACTTGTTTTACAGATTTTATACCTTAATAGCCTATCTATATCTATTATAGATATGTGAAACCGTATACTTTTATGGTAAATTACGATCATCATTTCAGCCATTGGAAGTCCTCTGCTGGACATAGTTCTTTCCATAAAAGGGGATCTTCCCCATGATTTTATGCTGGGTAAGCGTGTTGGCAATCGCAGAGTAGCTTTTGCGACGGGGATACTGCTGTCCATCCCCACCGTGTGCAATTAAGCTACACTATTTTGAATAGATATTCCGCCATCTATCGGTTCCGATACCTTAGTCGCCTCCTACGACACCTAGTATAAGAGAGGTACTATTCTGCTCTGCCAGTACCCCAGAAAGAGAAAACAGGGCTCTTGCCATTTAACTGGTATAAAACAACTGCATGATTAATGAATTCAAGAGACTATCAAAATAAACACTTATGGCTGTTGTTCACGTCACTGAATCGCGAACAGAACATTATTTTGGAACGCAAAATAAATATATTCATCCACCGGAAACCAAGGCGATACTTCGTTACCGTCATAAATAATGAATGTAAATTTTATTCTATCAAATCACTGCGAACCAGAGCTTTATTTACAGTACAATTCGCCATAATTTATTAAAATCTACAAGGCGTGTAATATTGTTACCCTCGCTGAGTTTTTTTCTTCGGTCACTGTTTGCGTGCACTTCAGGGAATATTTGAATTTGTATTGAAAATTGCGAAAAATTTTGTAAAAATACTGGCGCTTAAAATACGAATATGAATAACAACTCTTGAAATTAGTGAACCTTTTTTTATAAGACTAAGTCAAAAAATAAGCATGCATACGTATGTAAGCCACACATTGACGCACGTACTATACAACCTTGTGATTTGATATATATTATGAATAACAGTTTCACTGCTTTTTTAACTTTATAAACCGGAACACGACCAACATGTTTGGCGGTAGAAATAGGTGAGAGCGTGAAATAATAATGCAGATGCACTTTGTATGAAGTGTATCTCTAGTAAAACATTTGGTCGCACATTTATGATAAGCGATAGAAATTTGAGACACAAATAGTTTATCATAGTGACCTTACATGGTATGATCGGCTAAGCAAGCATGTATGTATTCTAATATGTCTCATTATTTCAAGCAAGCCTGAGCGGGGATTTGTTTTATTTTTAACAAAATTATGTTAGCAAAAAGATGATGTCGACTCCTTTCTCTGCGAAAAATAAAAAATACTAAAATTTTAGCTTATTAACCGAAAAAATGTCTGCCGTAAAAAGTTAGTGGTGTTTTTTTTCCTAAACTATCATCAAATGTAAAACAATCTTATCCTATAAGATACAGAGTAGCATGAGAACTATTTCAGTCTATTATCTAAGTGAAATTGAATCTAGAGTTATTTAACGAACTAAGATGTCAGATTGCAGGAAAAAACAAATGAATTATTATCAAATATTCTAAAACTTAATTTTATTACCTCGATAGTATAAACACGAGTTCAAATTATTTCCTTGAAATATCAAATGTACATTATCAACTAATTTACTATTTTGCATATTTTCAATATCTACAAATGCCACTATATTGTGCTTTAGCGAATGCAATTATAAACTCTTTGTGATTAAACCCAAAGAACTTTTATAAGTTTAATTATAGGTGCCGCAAGAACCGGCGGGAACTATTCCGTATCGTGCTTAAAAGCAATTTCCTGTCGAGGTATTTGGTTGGCGAAGTTTGTTGCAACTAGACCCTAGTTATTACACCACAAATGCACATACTTATATCCAATTTTCATTAATTAAACACTGCAACCACTGACGATACTAAACTTCTGTTAATAAACTAAGATATTTGAAAGGACCAGTATTTAATATTATATTAACATTCCTATTCAGTATTTAATATTATATTCCAACATTTGAATACATGTAAGTATGTAACTGCTGTCGTGGTAACTTTGTAATTAAATATAATATTTATCGGTTCAGGTGTGGAGAGACAGGTGATCTGTCATACAGGGTTTGCGTAGTACGGATGTCAGTCTCTTACATAAACCATATTGTAATAAGTTTATAGTTTAAGCATTTTGTTATCCTGTGTAAGAGAAGAATAATAAAGATATTATTAATATTATATTATTATTATATGCAAAAGTTTGAATGAATGTTTGTTACAAAATCAACTAAACGGATCTCTATGACATTTGGTATAGATGCAGGGGTTATTATAGAATGACCGACCAGTCATTCTGGGATAATTTTTTGCTGTAATCTGTAACCACAGACTAGAGCAAAGAATTGATTATTGCAGTAGTAGTAGTTTGAGGGACAGAGAGGGGCGCCGATGGCGCCTTAAGTTAGTACGCCTGTCTTGAGCGCCAAAAGTCGTCGTTTGATCCCCACCCAGGACAAATAATTATAAGATTTATGTTTACACTTATTCCGTATCTGGGTGTATTTCAATATTATACTTGTAATTCCTCTGTTGTCTTATATCTATGACGCCAGTGCTTTAAACGACTTATCTCGGAGTTAGGTTGAAGTATAAGATTATGTGTGAATTTATAATATAATAATATAGTGATAAGATCGGCAATGTTGGTCTGTACGCAGTAACATTTCTAACTGTTCTAAAAAGTTATCTTTTAGCAATTTGATTTTTACCATTTACCAGGATTGTCCTCAATCCCAAAAGATTTACTTTTACAGCAAGAATCTTATTATCACCCGACGCCAGTCTCTTCTGATTTATGAATTGTCACATTGCGTAAGTATTCACAAAATGTTTTTCTTAACTAAAAAGTTGCATAAAAATCGTGAAGCGTGTTACTTGGACTTCTTTATTATTTGTATTAAAAACTACACTTGATTTTTGTCCCAAAATAAACACGAATACTGGTGTTAATGCAAATATGACCGATAGAATGTTCTCAATTAATATTATAATAAATGACAAAATTTTGAACTAATTATTATGTGAGAAATAGTAACAATTTTTCAAAGAAATAGGCAGATCTGTAGTCGTGTGTACAAAGCCATTTGTAATTTGTACTTCAGATTTATTATGGCAAATAATAAAAAATTGGGCAGAAGCATCCCCGTCTCGAAAGCTGCGCTCTGCGATTGCCAACACGCTTGCCCAGCGCGGTTCTCTTTTCTTTGAGAGGCAGGTATGATGAAGCGTACATAGAGACAGACAGTGTAAAGTGAAGTGTATAATTCTGTGTAGTGATGAACATTGTACATACTACTATTTGATTGACACATAATATACTTATTTAATATCAAGTAGGATGCTAGAGCTTTTACAAAAAATATTGTGTAATAAAATGTTTTATATGATTAAAAATATTGTTAATCTTTCTTTGATGTTGAATATACGACATTTATATTTTTTATGCCAGTTTTTACTTCAAAATTTTAATTAAGTTTCATATTCATTTGAAAATATATTTACTTTTATTTCCTCTGTATAGGATTTGAAAAAAATATGGCGAGTGTTCTAATAAATAAAGTAAGTAAGCCATGACAAAATCTTGGATTTTAGAGGTTTGCCTATTGACCAAATAACTTTTATAAAGTCCGAACTTAAAAATGTCATAAGTTATGGTCAAACTTCGATTCCTAGGCGACGACTGATAAAAAAATCTCTTTGCTTGTGTTAAGCGCACAAAGTAAAACAACCTTTTGCTGTTAAAGCAAAGCCTTGATAGCAAAAGGTTGCGGAGCAAATGTTAAATTTTTATAAGCTCTTATGTAACCTCTGAAGTTTGTGAGTTAGTTGTAGACAAGTGTTGAACCTAAATTATAAAGTAGTTATCCTCAACCGACCAAACTGAAATTTTATATGTATGTTGAGTTAGGACAATTTTAGGGGAATTAAAATTGATAGGACTTTTTATTCTAATCACGCTTCTGTGATATGGTACTAAATTAAAGTGTTTACCGGGAAGAATACTAAATATAAAACGTACACTATATAAATATGTGCCGTGAGGCCTTGATGTACCGGCAGAGTAGAATATTACCTCGCTCTGAACCAGGTGTCGTAAGAGGCGGCTAAGGTATCAGAACCGGCAGATGGCGGTATATCCATGCAAAAAAGTCAGCTTAAATGTACAGGGCGGGGGTGGGTAGCAGCTTCCCTTTTAGTGGCCAGAACTTTTAATGGCCAGAACTTTTAATGGCTGTTATGATGATATAATTTTATGTTTTTAAAACATAACATTTTTTAAATACTCGTAATACATTTTAATAAATGAATATGACCTTAGCAATATTATCATACACGTACGCGTACATTACAGTGCATTACATTTCATACAGTACTGTAAGGTAACCTAAACGTTGAAGAAATATGTAAAAACTTAAAAAGCCGCGTTTTAAAGTCGTTAAAAGATATCTTTAATTATAATGTTAATTATAGCAATTTTCTTCATGATTATTTTGCACTTATATTTTTATTATGTTAATTTTTTTCATAAATAAGAGTTTTTGCAGTCTTCAGAATTTATTTCAATCATAGAATTACCAAATCAAAACAGAACTTGAAATTTTATACGATTTTTTTTAAAACTGTGTTGTTTCAACTGAAGTTATCAGGGACACCAAGGTGACTGTTGTCAAGACATCAAGATATGTATCCAATTAAAAAGTATCGCGTGATACTTACCATGTAAACTTTGACACAAGGCAAAATTCTTTAGTATACGGTATATAGTATACGTTTAGTATACAGTATGTAATATGGAATTTATATGTATATAATTCGTGTATTTATCATATTATTTTCAATACTTTTTGATCCATACGCCCTAACTTACTTAAAAGACAGATTCAAATTCCCATATTCCTCTCACGAACGTAATCTCTGTTCTTCTAATACTCTCTCGCTCCTAACTCCTTGTAATCACTCTTATTTTTGCAGCTTTATGACTGTTTTGCGCTTCCATTGAATATTAAATGATACTTCAACAAATATATAGTGAAACGCTTCCGTACTCCCTTAAATAATGCTGCTTCTCTACATTCTAGGTTCATATACCCCATTTCTGATGTACCTTATTATTCTTATCTATGTATATCTTCTAATATTATTATTATAAATTATAATACATGTATGTATTATTTAATTATTCAAATACGTAAGTAACATTTATCTTTTTTGTATATACATATATTTTATTTAGTTTTTTTCCTTTTCGTGTGATGGTTAACTGAACTGAGATAATGTCAACTGGCATTAAGCCCGCTTTTTGTACATTTTATCATATTTTGTATAATAAAGTTCGATAAATAATTAATTATATAAATTATTATCATCTTATTTGATATAAGATACCGGTAAAGTAGAATAGTATCTACCAGGTATTGTAAAAAGCAATCAAATTACCAGACAGGTGGAGGCATATTTATCCGAAACTGTATAGCTCAAATGCACAGGGCGAGGATGGGCAGCAGCATTCCGTCTCGAAAGCTTTTCTACGATTGCCAATATGTTTGCCCAGTGCGGCAATAATGGACAAGATTTCTTCTTTCTTGGAAAGGCTATGTAATGATAAGTGGCTGATATAACGATAAGCTTTAGGATATACAGTTGGATAAGCCTTACTATGAGATTTCTATTATTTTGATTCTATAGGATGTCTGACCACCTTATTCGTTCTTCCATATAATTTTGTCAATAATGTTAAACCAACTTTTAGCTTAATTGTACATCACAAATATAATTATGAACATGTAAAAAACATAAAATATAAGGTATTTAAATATATAGTTTTTAATCACTCCGTCAATGTAGCGTTAATTTATCTAAAGCTATTGTTTATTAATGCTCTCGATTCTATTTCACATCGAGACAATTTCGGAAAAAAGTTAATAAAAAATATCCGGACTCCAAATGTAGGCGGTATATATTTGATGTGCACCTGATATAGAACTACTTAAAAGATTTACAAATACATCTAAATAACAACATTTGTGGCATAAACCTGATATTTAATACTCAAAAGTATCCCAAACTTGTTTAAAACCCGACCCAATTGGTAATCGTAATTATTTAATCAACACTTCGTTGATAAAGAAAATTAAAATCCACCTAATTTGATAAAAACAACTAGATACCCCTCAAACAGCCGACCAAAGACATTAAAATTGAAATTTGACAAGAACAATCCAATTAAGGGTATTAAGTGAGAGGAGCTGGTTCCTCACTGTCGCAAGACCTTGGCATAATTTCTCCCGGACTTTAGCTAGAATTCTTTCAAAGGCCTTTAATTTGCAATTATGGGCGAAGGGAATTATAATTTATTAGTTCATTACCCTAATTAGTAACCTTGACTGATTTTCCGTTCATTGAAAACGTAATTGACACTATTAACGTTTCTAATTAATCAAAGACGCAATCGCTTGGAAACATTTTTCTTTTTACATTCGCATATTTGGGACTGCATTAGTTCAGTGCAGTTACAAAACAGCAAATGGTGAATTGTTTTCATGCGAATTCGTAATGGAGGCAAACCGAGTTTCGGCTATGAAACTAGTGTAATATATGAATGAAGTTGCCACGCAGCGCACGTTTTGGAACGATAGTTTTTGTGGACTTGAATTTTGTGTTCATCGTTTGTATGCAGCAAAGTTGTACAGACAGAATACACCTTAAAATGAACACTTCAATACCAAAATATACAAAATTTTTGTGGATAAAAATTTCAAGTCACGTTTTTTATCCGGAATGAACTTCTAAATTACTGCACCTGTGGTACTGGCAGAAAAAAATAGCAGTACTAAGTTAGTGGCACCAAGAGATAATCCAACTTGAGAGATAGGATAGATTATATCTCAATTTATAGTATCAATATTTTCTTAATGGATCAAGAATATATCTGTCCGGTTATTTATTTTACTATTAATTAAAGGCTAAATTTGAACCCAGGATTTTTGCCATATATATATAGAACACTTATACACCGTGAGCAATCTTTTATGCTGAGATTTTATATCTTAATACTTTTCTTACTGTCGACGATATCTGTCAATGAAAAATTTTGATATCCACTTTCCAATACTACAGCTCTTGACCAATGAGACCGATAAGAGATCAACAAAGAGGTTTAGTGCAATAGATACCTTAGGTTAGATACATAGATGGATGTACCTTTCTAAATCTCGACACCTCTTTGCGTTCTTGAGAACTGTGGGCTGTTCTTCTTGGGCGCTTGCCCGCGCAGTTTCTGCAGTAACCTTAACAATCCCGGAGATCAGATATCGTGCCTGCTGTAATATACTGTCAGTTATGGACAGTTCAAGATAATATAACTGACTATTTCTTTGCCCCTTACGCAGGTACTATATAGTGATCTATCGGTGATACCTATCGTCAGCCATTGAAAGTCCGCTGCAAGACAAAAGCCACCCCAAGAAAGCAGGAAATTTGCACTGTCTCGGATGGATATACCGCCATCTGTAGGTTCTGGCACCTTACTAGTGCAGAGAGAGATGCTATTCTACTCTTCCGGTACCTCAAGGCAATATACAAATATAATACCTAGAGTAAAAAAGTAAATTGAACATTACTCCTTAGGTTACTATCATATACTTCACGCTATTAAATCACTCTTTAGTATACTGGACGTAATGCATTGGTCGTTTCGGTATTCAAAATATCGCTGTATTAATATATTTTACACCTGAACACAAACTATGTACGGTCAGCATCAAAAGTATATCCACACTTTAAGACCTACCACACTGTAGTTTAGGACTCAGTTATAATAAAATAACAGTCCTTGAGAATGACGACTAATCGTAGTCGTTGGAGTAACAAAGTACTATAGTTTTAAATTAGCTAATTTAGCATGAACAGGGATACCTATACATATATAGATAATGCAATCTATATATTCGTTTTTAATATTCGTTGATTCAAAAATTCTAATACGGTTATCTGAAAGTCTTAACAAATGTTTTAGATATATTCTGCTTACACATTTTATTGGTAAAGGACGCGAGTCAAGCGACGTTAGGAATAAAGAAAAATATTTGTTTGTGAAAACACGCACGTTTCCCCTGTTCCTATACAGGAATAAGATTAGGTACCTTAGCCCGCGGCATCGGGTGGTATCCTCAAATTACACAAAACAACAGAACGATAAATATATATTTATTACTTCTGAGGGTGTATTCTCGTTGAGAATAAATAAAAAGTATTTTCTAATGAATTGTATTGGATGTGTATGTGGTATCTTTAGTCTGTTTGACAAATGTTTGAACAATAGAATTACGTGTCATTATCTTTATAACTACAGATGTAGAACGTCCACAGCTGGACATAGATTACAAAATGCTCTGCGTTTGCCAACACGCTTACCCAGCGCGGCAGTTATGGGCAAAATACACCCTTTTTTGGAGAGGCTTATGTCCAGCAGTGGACTTGTAAGGTACTTTAGGATTAGCATATCCTTAAGGACAAAAACCCTTAAAATATAGAAAAAAATGTAAATTCGTGGTAGAAATTACCAAGACCCGTTGCCTTTGATCTATACTGTTTTGGGTGGATATACTACTATCTGTCGGTTATGATGCGTTGTCTCTTGCGACAATTAGTACAAGGGGAGGTATTACTCTCTCTACTCTACCGGCACCTCACGGCTAGGCCAATTACTTATACTCTATCATAATTTATCATTTAAGTTGTATTGCTAGACTTTGCTAGAATATTATATACATAGATAGCCCTGTAGTACCAGAATAGTTAAATAGTTCTTCCCTCTAAACCACAATTGTCATGAGTAAACCGACAGATGGCGATATTCGCAAACGAAGCAGTGTTGCTCAAATGCAACAGGCCAGGGATGGGTAGCAGCATTCCTGTCACGAAACAATGCTCCGCGATTACTATTACGCCTGCCCAGCGCGGCAGTTATGGGTAAATTTCCTACTTCCCGGCGAAGTTATGTATGTTCATCAGTAGACTTTTATGGTTGCTGTGATGACGATAAATTTTGTTTAGGTTCTTATTCACCCTAATATAACAGGTGTCGTAAATAGCTCCTGATGACCGGACAGATGGCAGTATATATATCCATACGGTATCACGGAGGGAAAGTAATATCCTCTTCGCGATGCTACCTGTGTTAGGCGTCTCGCCTGCTCAACATGTCAGGTGTGGGCAAATACCTCTAAATCTATTGATAAGCCTATTTTTAATAAAGGAAGTCATACGACCTATACGATGAGTTGATCGGAAATATTTTCACCCTTTATTTAATCAGAAGAATACATACTTAAACATATCTTTTACAAATTTCGCGTAATTCTACGAAGAATAAATAAAATATAAAGTCGGCAGTAAAGTGGAATTGTTGAGATTTATTACGCAGAAATCTCATATAGAACATGATATAAATGTAGAGAAAAATAAAGAGAATAATGAAATAGGACAATATAAAGATTTTCTGCTTGTGAAGGCATATAGTCATTTCTATGTATTTTTATTTCTCAAATGTATTTTGAACATCAGTTAATCGCGGTTGGATAAAAAATATTATAATGTCATTCCTTGAGCAAACTAACGTACCGGCAATAGTCGCTTTTCGTAGTCTGCCTTGCGCGGAATGCGTGGTTTTGTTATGTAGTTATTTTGATAATCATGATATCTTCTAAGATGTTGATTGAAATCAATCTATGTCATCATCATACATGTTGGACATAGGCCTCCCCAAGATAGGGGGAATTTTGCCGCGCTTGGCAAGCGTGGTGGCAATCGCAGAGCACAACATCGCAACGAAGATGCTGCTGCCCATCTCCACCCTGTTGTATTTAAGTTGCGCTTTATCAGATGGTTATACCGCCATCTGTCGGTTCCGGTCCTTTATTAGCCTTTTACGACACCTGGAACAGAGGGAGATAATATTCTACTCTACCAGTAACCCACAGCCATCTATGTCAAGGGCAATTTTATTCCCCATTAAATACTTATGTTGAATAACGTAACTACTTGAATAAATGTGATTTATAAATATGATATTAAATGTGCATTATTTCGACCAAAATTTAATAACATATAAAAGGTTATAGTGAATCAATCTGAAAATATACGACAGTTACTTACATTTTAAATTTCTAAAAGTGAATCAAATCTATCGTACACGATTTTTGTGTAAGTTAAACAGAAGCACTTAATAAAAATCATTATTCCTGTTTTATTTACACCCTGCCATATTGATAGCAGCGCAATGTTAAATAGCACAAAGCTTTCCTCGATAAATGGACTACCCCACACAAAAATATTCAACCCAGCAGTTACTTAGATTAGCTAGTTCAAAAAACAAACAAAGAAAGTCTTTAACTTTATAATATTAGTATAGAAGAGTAGATATGTAATTCATATGTTTACTTTAATGTTTTAGAATACTTCAGAAAGCGGGACAACGAACAAATAGATTTTGTGCTTCTCCACAGCCAAGCACAACATCATAGTCAAAACGTTCACAACCTTGCTAAATATGTCACCAGCCTCGTGGTTACTTAATTAGTATTTTTAATATATCAAACAAAAGACAATGCCATTCATTAACTGTAGTTATCAACTTAGTCTGCAAACTTTTGTGAGGACACTGTTTTAAGTAAACTACAAAAACCATTATTAAAACTTTACTGAATTGGTCCAAAACATCGCTTAAGGCATAAAAAGTTAATTTATTAAGTGCCCACACTGTCATTAAATCGCCCGACAAATTGTTTTAAAGGACATCTTTACATAATTATTGTGAAGTAATATACCTATTTGTTAGTCGCTCGTGAATGATGAAATAGCTTTAATTTTCGTTATTAACAAATCAGTGAACTATTTAAGTAAATCGCGCAAAAAACTATATGAAAAATCCGGAGCAAATTTTAACCCCCTTAACAGATAACGTTAGTTGAGATGAGACATAGGTTTTATTCTACTTGATTTAAATAGGAAATAATGGAAACCACACTTGCGATAAAAAAGACATCATTCCTTATGTGTACAATGGTATGACTTTTTTCTATAATAGCTCATGGGTGAAATAGAATACCGACTTTGACAAGTTGAGTGTGTAACTGGCAGATAGCGGTATATTAAATTGCGTTGCTGCGATGAATCAATTCGGGGTCTGGCAATTGTTACTGAGCCTATCCATCGTTATAAGAAAGTCAGACCTCATACAAGGTGATCTGGTTTATAGAGTGAAAGAGGCTGGTTTAAAGGGTAAAAGAGCATAATTACTGGGTCATGTGGCATAATATCTTCAAGTCATAAGCTTTTTAACGCGCTATTGATGATGTCTTTGTGGTATTATGAGCGTCTATAGTTTGCGGTAAAGCTATATTACGGTTTACTATCACACGCACGCTATATGCCTGATTGTCATTTGATTCACACGTTTACCAGTTGGAATGATGATTTCTTCATAGAAATATTTTTGTTACATTAATATTCCATTTCAAGGACGGGGATATTCGGAGATTCTTCCAAAAAGATTAGTCTGTTTTAAAAATACTAGCTCACGAACTGGCTGATATCCCGACTTCGTAAAACAATGAAAAACTGATCATGCGACGAAAATATCGAAATTTCTTACATGGATTTCTTACAGCAGCGAGTATTAATTAGTCTAACAATAAATTTATGTTTGTATCCATTTTTTATTTGATTTAGATATTTTAGCCGTTCTCGCGTAATGTTGCTATTAACCTATTAAAACTTTTATATTATAATATTTTAAATAATGTGACTAAATTCTTGTGGCACATATCTTTTTCTTTAGGATAATTCACGTCCAATTTTTATCAAATCTACCCATCCCCATCCTGTAGTATTTCAACTGCGCTGTTTGAGATGGATATACCGCCAACGTTCGGTTCCGATACCTTAGTCGCCTCTTGTGACACCTGGTACAGAAGGAGGTGCTTTTCTACTCCGCCGGTATCCCAGAACTCGCGTAAGAAATAGTCGTTGTAAATAATTTGAAATTACTTACTACGTACTTTTGCGCAATAAACAAGTTCCTTAAAATTCCTTACGAAACCAAAATATACAAATTTCAGGTAGTGTGTGATCCGTGTGGTACCAGCCAAGTAGAATAGTACCTCTCTCTGTATCCGGTGTCGTACAGATGGCAGAATATCCATACGTATCAGTGTAGCTTACTTGAAAAACTTGGAACACAAACGAATGTCAAACGGAAATCAATCTAGATGAAGTCAAAGTCGAAGTTTTTAAATAAATATAGCAGTTTCTACAACGGTGAATATTTGTAAATGTCAAATTATTGTTTGCAAGCCGTATGACGTCACAGCACATATAAAACTTCATTCTTACATGACGTAGAGCGTTTTTGCCTGTTCATGGAAAGTAAAATATAAAATACAGTTTTTCGTTTTTATCACTAAAAAAAATTGGTTGCCTGTAAAGTCGGTATACGGGCGAAAGTTTTACGTGACAACGACTTTGAGTGGTAAAATAATTTTAATGTGAATATTCATTCGTATAGTAGGAATAAGGATGAAATAATAGTAACAATTTAAAACATTTATTTATACAAAGAATTATATTTAAAACATTAATTTATACAAAGAATCTCGCACTGAATTTCATATTAACAAAATTTTATTTTTACCTTTACACATACATACGTATTTATATACAAATATACATACAATAACTTGCAATACATTTGCGTAACACACGTCACAATGAGAGCGAGTGAGAGGGACGCGTGCCTCTCACTCGCTCTCATTGTGAGCGCATAACGTGAGCAGAGCGTAACGCAGTTTCTTGAAGTGTCACCCGGCAAACCAATTTATAAGACGTTGTCACGTCAAAATAACACTAATAAGTATTGCTTTTTTATCTAATAGAACAATAAGTAATAATTCTAGACCTATCTTCTTGAAACTAGAATCATTTCAACTGGTCTATTGTTTTATCATAGACGAAGATTAGCTTAAAGGTTATGAGATACAGGGCAAATACCAAGGATGTTATGGATAAGGAGTTTCAGATATGGACATGAAGGAATCCATATTCATGAACAATTTATTATTTCGATTCTTGATTCATATACAATACCGGATTGTTTTGGATTGACCGTATAGCCGGTAGCTTGACTTTACTTGCCTAGCACATTACTTCACTACTTACTCAGATTTACCACCAGTTATATTTACAGGTTCCATACGGATGGGTCTTGCAGTAAACTTAGTTTTAGGACCCGTCTGCAAGAGGACTAGTTTAAGGTAGGGTAAATTAAATGACATGTGTATTAAATGACTCTACTGATCATAAGTATTATTTATTTCTTCTCACCTACTTGAATAACATACAATTGAATTTAAAATTACTTAAATTAGTAAATAATATAAATATTAAAAATCTAAAATCAAATGGCTGAAAACGTCTTATTTACGACTTCATCCGCTCGTGAATTTTTATTAAACTATACTAAAATTATCGGATAAATTTGTGATATTCGATAATTTCAGTTAAGATATTCCACAGCATCCGAGGCATAATATTAAAAGAAGATAAACCATGATCTTTAATATCCGTGAAAATAAAGCAAACGACAAAATTGAGTGATGATGATTGGTATGTAGAACTCGCGAAGTTCGGTAGCATCAATCGGCTTGATAAATGATGATAAATTGAAACCTTTGTTTATTGTTGCCCCGTCACAAAGGGACATTGTTGCTTAGTTCCCGGAACAAAGAGAACACCTGTAGATCGTAAACAAGCGTTTTATGACGCGCCTGTTCGCTCATAGCCGTTACGCACTACATAATAACACTCCGACTTCCAAGTCGTTGAAACGATGCATTTTACGTTTGCACGCTTGCTTGAACAAAATTGTGAAGATAATAGATAGTTATTTATATGTTTCATAAAGTATATGTTTTATTGTGAGGTACCGGCAGAGTAGAATAGTACCTCCCCATGTACCAGATGTAAGAGGTGACTGGGTTACCAGAACCGATAGGCGGCGGTTTACTCACCTGAAGTAGAGTAGCTCTAAAGAAACAGGATGGGGATGGGCTGCAGCATTCCCATCGCGAAACTACGTTCTACGATTGCTAACACGCTTGCTTTGAGGGGCAATTACGGACAAAATTCCCTTTTTCTTGGGGATGCCTATGTCCAACAGTGGACTTCCAATGGCTGATATAATGAAGACAATATTGTTAATTTTGTCTATTTAAAGGTCTATTTAAATAAAAATATGTTTAGTATGAATTGAGTCACAAACTTACTTAATTTAACAGTTGGCCTGTTTCATCCGTTGGTAAATTTAAGGATAGTCCTGTGGTAGGCTCAATCAACTAATTAGGTGCTTCTATCTATGATTTCCTTCTTCTTCTATAAGATAATAAAAAATAAATATATCTAGTTAGTTTGATAACATCATAACTAATCGTTTATCCAAAAACGTAAACCCGTATTAATTACGTGTTATTAAACAAAGATCTTTGTGTCGAAATGCTTTAATAAAAAGCCGAAAACTATAGTATTAAATAAACTACTAGCAGTCAAAATGAGATAAGAGGGTCACAGAAAGCAGTACGCTCTATTGGAGGTAAATGATGACACAAATTTGCAGTTCGCTCGATAAAGTCTTTATCTACGGGGGGTTCCAATATCTCAACAGATTTAGGTGGGTTGGTGCGCTGAAAACTGCTTTTTAGATGTAAGGGGTCATAATTCAGCTTGAAGCGCTTTATGTTGTAGATAAACGAGTTTGTAGCGAGAAAGTGGAACGTATCTAGTGAAGGTGGTATCTGGATTGTTCAAAAATACTGCATACATAATCCTTTGCTTGTACTATGATTAAGGTTGAAAACTTTCAAGTTCACTAGATATTAGACGGTGAAAGTAAATATAAATGTTCTGATAGAAGTGGTAATGCCTACATTTTCATACATTAGTTGCATATACTTAATACAGACATTTTTTGAAACGAAAACAGTATTAAAAATGTTAAGCTATACTAGAATAAAATATGCCATTACACTTTATTTTCTCTTCTTCTTAAAATATCAGCGATTTACCAGTGCAAATTCTTACCATATAAACCGATCATTCAGCACACAAAAAAAAATTCAAAGCTGCTAGACCTCTCCAGGCCTCCCCAAATAGGAGGAATTTCCCCATAATTGTTACTTCCGGTACCTCAGTCGCCTCTACGACACCTGGTACAGGGGGAGATATTTTCTATAATAATTCTACTCTGCTGGCTACATTCATATAATATTCACTTAACATCTCATACATGGACCCGGCTCCGAGATAAATCGCTCAATTCACTTGTTTTACGGCTATCAAACAACAGAGGAATCACAAAAATATACTTAAATTCATATTTTTTAGACCTGGACAAAGAAAAAACACAAATATTATCATTTAAATATTTGTCCTAGGTGGGGATGGAACTCATGACCCCTGGTGTGAAAGGTTGAATCAGCAAAAACTGTTTGTTTGACATTATCCACACAAACTTTAATTTTGAGATTTTATTTTGTGATTTTATCGTTATGTTGTTAAATAAACTATATTACTTATTTATAAACAAACATTAGTTCCGACTGTTTAATTAATCTGTGGTTTATAGAGATTTATTTACGCACATAAATAATTACAATAGGTAGCAAACCGCAGGGCGCCATTCGACCAAACACATAAATCCACATTGGTTTTATTAAGGGACAGAAGGAGGGCCTGTAGGAAAATACCCATCGATAAATACGAAATGTTTTCTTTTTATGTTTATGTTATAAATACCTCTCATATTTGTATTTTTGCTGAACGTAGTATATATTTTTAAGTTTATGGCTTGAATTCCTGGCTCTTGAAAAAAAGAGTAAGAGACATGTTAGTGCGGATCTTGAAGTCGTATTTCTTTAATTTGTACATTCTTTAGATATAATTGTATATTAAGCAATCCCCAAACAAATTTATCCTGAAACGCTGTCTCCGTACTTTATTTACTGATGCTGCTTCTCTAACTTTATAACCCTATTTCTGATGTACGTTATTTTATATATATATATATATAATGGGATTATATATATATATATATATATATATATAATCCCATTTTAATATATATATATACTTAAATTAAAATGGGAAAAGGGAAATAAATAAAAAATATACATATAATTATGTTGGATGGTTCGATGGAAGATTTTTGTTTTTAGACATCATTTTCAAGTAACTATCGTAAAGTGTCATTAGTCTATACATATTTTGTTTTGAATTTTGATATCTTATTTTTCATTGGTTTCCGCTGTAAACGGAGTTTGGATTAAAAGATTTCAGCAAAACCGCGTGGAACCCGTTACACGACGAGTAGCCCGTAACATAGATTGCTAAATAAAATAGACTTCATATAAATATATATTTTAAAATGGGTAAGCTTGATGACCGAAAACATTATGAGCATGCAAAAACTTAAAAACTGAAGACGGAAAAATTTACTGTATATACTTCCAACTACAATAACCCTGTTCGGTTTTATATTTAAAAGTAGCATTAGGTAAGTTCCAAACATTAGCCAAGAGCTGAATAAGTTCAAGTTTTTCTTTAGCCGCAACCTTTTCGTTTTTCTGTATTTTTTTGGTTTTAAAATGATTTCTAAATTTGAATAGTAGTTAAATGTAGAAAAATAAACCAATAAGTTATAAGACTGGATCCCACAACTATTTCTTATAGTATATCTGTCAATTATTTGTATCTGTACTTTAAAGTAACAATTTGTAAATTACCTGAATAATTTGTAATCACAAACATTTATATTATTGTACAAACGTAGCGAAAGATTGATATCACTTTAACATATAAGGCATTTTAAAGCAAAACATTTCGTAAGGAAGACAATAATTGTATACAAAAGTTAAAGCCGATTTGATTTTGCTAAATAAAATTTAGCGAGAACGATTTCGGGCGAAATATGAAAGATAGATGGCGAAAGAAGACCATTTGAACGTACCACATGCACTGAAACGATTAAATTACCTATATATAAAAGGAGAAGCTGACTGACTGAACGACATTTCAACGCAGAATCAAAACTATAAGGGCAAGAAACATAAAATTTTGCACTAGGATTCCATTTATAATGTAGGTGAGCTCGAAGAAATGATTATGAAAATTAACACCCTAGGGGAATAAAACAGGGTTGCAAAGTTAGTATAATACTTAGCTATTTTTTATAGCAGTATAAAGAACAGTCATGAAACACGTATAAAATGATTTTCTCAAAAATCGTCCATTAAAAAGGGGGTGAACAGTTAGTATAAAAATTTTTCTTATTTTTTAAGTTATTTGAATAAAATGTTTTATACATAAAAATAAAAGGAGAGGCTGACTGACTGACATATCGAAAATGACACTATGTTTAATCTAAAACTTAACGCTGGCGAAACCGCGGGCCGTAGCTAGTCGATTTATAGTGCTTAAGTACCTAATTCAGGTACCTATTAGGATTCATAAATATTTATTGCTCATTAGAATCATCTCAATAGAAATACTGTTACTACAGTAGTTATATATATAAGGTAACTTAAATTTGTAAATTCTTGTTTGGTCTATCTTGTTTAAACCTATTAAATCAATATGAATTTAATAGATGTTCTTTTAAATTTTTGTGATTTTTATTATTATTGTTACACAGTTTGTTTATCAACGCAAAAAGTGAGAAAGGTTCGTAATAGGGTTATTGCGCAAGACTAGCCATAAGACTGTGAAACTCAAAAACACTCTGACCCGAATAAATTGGCTATCTGTTAGGCGGCGGCCCCTGTTAACGTCTGGGCGGGCCCGAGCATTCGTTACAAGATTTTCTCCGCGAACATTTTAGTTCTGTGCCAATATTGGGGAAAGTACCTTCAAAGTTTTGCTTTGATTCGCCGTGAGGCTCGATCAGAAGGAAAGGATTTCTTTTATGAACTCTTTGACACTAGGAGTAACAGAGATCAAAGTTAAACAATAGTTTGTTAATAAAAAATGGTGACTCCGCTTACGATGACGCTTGTGTACTGGTATGGACCTTACACTATATCCCGTGCCAACACATTTGATATCAAAAATATAACTATTTGCACGCTGATGTTATCAAAATTGTTCAGAGGTTAGTCGTAGGCGTAAAACGTAACAAACAGTCAGATATATCGAGTATATAATATTAGTTTATAATATTAGTTTATTCAAAGAAATCTTAATATACAATAATATCTGGTACTACTGTGATCGTTGTGCGATCGCCAAACGTGTCCCCTTCGGGGGGCTGCCTCGTTTAATGAGCACTAAAGTCGCCTAAAATTTTCAGATCGTTAAAATTAGCAAGAGTTATTGTTAAACTTTTTAACCTGTTATTTATAAAAGTGTTTTAACCTTTTGTCATTTAAGTACCATGTGAAGGTCGTTATTTAACATTCACCTTAAAATACATATGTATTTTAAGGTGACTGTTAAATAAAGCCCTTAAATACTCAATGAATTCGACGGGTCCGTTGGCGCAGATAGTTGTGATGCCATTTATGCTCCTCGGTTCGTGGGCCCGATTCCGGGACAAACATTTATATGATGAATATGTGTGATTGTTCCATGTCTAGGTGTTAAATATGTATTCAAGTATTATATATGTGGTTTTTCTGTGGTATGATGTCCAACACAAGAAGCGATTTATCTCGGGGTTAGGTCGACGTACAATATCTTGTGTGAATTTATTATTATTATTATCACTACTTTGCTTGGTTATCACTAGAGAACGATCATCTTTAAAGTCTATGGACAATATGTCACTTTACCCTATAATTTCAAAGCAAGTGCAGCAGTAGGGTGACGTATACATGAAGACGGGCTATGAGAATCGTCTTAATCGCACGACTGTGGCGACCGTAAAGACATTTTACAATGTGGCAATATTCTTAGCGAAGAATTGGCACGCTACCTTTCCTTAATTTCGTTTTTAAGATCAAAGATAGTCACAAAGAAGAAATTGGATACTTTTTAAGCTCTCGTTTTCATTCCGCCTTAAGTGTTATTTATCTTTCGGTAACTACTTGAATCTACATTTATGAATTTAAAACAGTATTACGTTAAAATAAAACTATAAAGGTTTGCTTAAGCTAGTGGCTACCAAAGTTTTTATGTCTTGATTCTTTATTTGCGCAGAAAAACTTCCTGATACTCTATATAATATTCTTTTTAATTTGTATTATTACCACGAAGTCTTGGTTTATATCTTTCCATTTAATTCCATTACACCGACATGTACCACTGACCTGCACAGCCTTCCCTTCTCTCGGTCGTTGATTACATTGGGTTCTACTTTTATGGGTTCACATTATCGATTAATGGATTACTAACAGATCAACCGACGACGACGCAAACTTCGAGCAAGACGGGTTGTAAATTATCTAACTCGGATTAGATATAGTTTGTTTACAGTAGAAGGTTATACGGTTTACTCTTTTCCTGTCAAAACTGTGTTCCAAATCAGAAAATAGAGTATTCAACTCATACCTTGAGATACAAAATAAATAAATGTATAATTATATATGTTTTTATCAAGTAGTTCTTTACAAAGGTCGTCTGCATTGGTTATACACTCTCTAGTAGTATTCGCATTAATGTATTCCTGTTTAAAAGGTGTGAGAGGCAGTGAAATTACTAAGTAATGTGACAAAATATTTTAAAGTTATAAGGTACGCAGCGCTAATTATTTTTGTGTTAATACGAGCGTCTATAGACTATGATGACGCTTAACACTTGTATCACACAGACTGTATGCTTATTTGTAGACTTATCCATTAAAAAAAAGAAAAAAATTACTTATAAAGCTTTGAACCAAATCATTTCAGTGTAATTTATTTGGCAATTGCGTATTACATGATAGTTTTAGTACACTTGCTATCGGATATTCATCCTCGCTATAGAGTATGGACATGGTCGATTTCAGATTGATTACCTTTCATGAACACTCCGATTGTGGACAAAACACCATAAAGCTTTGGGGTATATTAAGGATATATTGTCAGGGATATAAAATACAGGTGTTTACATCTACAAATTACTAATATATAAGAATTACCAACAATAATTTTTAACTGAAAAATATCATTTAGACGATATCTACATTACATTATAATTGTCTTAAAACGTTAAGCTACCATAAAAGACCCACAATTTTCCCGACATTGCTTAGGGGTTCTTTCAAGGCTAATTAATCAGTTTAATATTCTTTTTAATCTTATAAAGTTACTTTTGGAAACATTTCCTTTTAGCACAAATTAACAAAAAAAAGATCAAAGCAAATTAAATATTTTTTTAGTAACCATAGCCAATGTAAATTTTTGGAAAAAACTTTAATAATTTATTTAAAGAATGTAGGATTCAAAGATATTGTCTGTAAAGTAAATGTAGTGGATTACGTAATTACGTACGGAAAATAAAAATTTTCCAAGGTAGTAGAGTTTACTAGGCCTGCAATATAGTTATATAGTGTGTCACATGGGTGTATTGTGGTACCAATGGTTTACAATACACCCATGTTGGCAACAAGTTTGCAACCTTTACATATTACATAATATGCTAAACAATTTAATAAGTGTTCCGTAACCCATTTAAATGTATATTTTACATATCTCTCCATCACGGCATTATTAATTAACATTTCTAATAAAAAAAAATCCTGTGTATGCCTCCTAATTAAAATCATTAATGCATTTATTAAAATATGCACCGTTTAAAATACTTGGTCTGCAAATATCAGTAAAGTAATATGTATAAGCTACATGATCAAAGTGTTGAGAATTGATTAAACAAACGGACAACTACCGAGGGACATAAATACATTTCCATGGGAACAAGCAAGTCTCCAAACAATTACGCCTTCCACAATGGAAATAATAGCAATAGCTAAACATTACGTTTGTTACAATCGATGGCCCTTAACGAATGGTCCACGCCGGTCGTAAAGCCGACCTACCGTGAACGGAGGCCGCTGAATAACCAATTCCAAATAAATAAAATGCTAATCCGGACTCTTTTTTGTCTTTTACTATCGAAGGTAACCCTATCGGTGTATTCAGACGCGATTCAAAAGTTCAAACCTCCATGGCCCCTTTTTTCAGAATCTTAACAACGAAACAGAGGCGGTAGTTAAGCAGATAACGAACAAATTTGGAAGTACAAATTCAATGATAATAAAGTTAAGATCCAATTTTGATGTCACGAGGAAAAATGTTGTCCAGAATTGTGTGACCCGATTTTTGTGCCTTTCTCATCAAGTGAGTTTAATTGTATGAAAAATAAAATAAGTTTGCTACAAACCTTTACGTCCACGGTTTCACGGAGAAACTTTTGATCATAGACTCGTTCTCTTTTATATTTTCCCGTAGGAATTCAAAGATTGCTCATGAATATAATCCAATTATTTTACTGTTCTTTGTATATCAAAATTGCTAGATTTTATATGTAACCAAAATATCAGGGACCCAAGCAACCTTTCCTTTTTGAGTACTTATAATCATTCTATAGATACTTAACAGACTTATTATTCTATTGGTCGTCTTATGGTAAGGGTTTGCGCCAGTTGCAGATAAGCCATAAATGAGTTAATAGTACTATTTTTATGTTAAAAATACTAGTTTTTTTATATTTTTGAAGTTTACCAGGTCTCTAGAGAATTTGAAAGCATCATATGAGAAATTTAAGAAATATTTTTTTAGGTTTCAGTTTGACTTTACTTTACAACTTAAAAGCTTAGCACAATAAGAATTTAACAAAGAAACTTTTATTTTAAATGCAGTACTATTTAGTCACCAGAACGATTTTAATCCAATACGAAATCGTCGTTCAAGAAACAAGCATAATTGTGAGGGTTGTCAGCTGATACGAATCGACGATCGTTTACGGAACTACAATAGGCACACCAACCGAAAAGAAGAGAAAACTAATAAAACTCGTTTATAGCATTCGGACTCAAAAGCACCTTAGTTCCGATTCAGTTCTTACCTAAACTGTGATTTGGCGGAGTACCCCCCTTAAGTGATATTGTCAAAGTTTCGACATAATATCGTTATTTTTCTCCTTTCCTGGCCCTTTTGTGACATTGTTTGCGTGAACTTAATTTAGTTAGGTACTTGTTTGTGAGCTGCTCGTCCAAAATCACTTACAATGTTGTTATATAATGTTTATTCGTAATTTTCTAAACGCTTCTCAATATTAAATTATTATAAACAAAAGTCTACCGCGGTACATGCGGTTCTACCTTAGTCTCATTGAAAATATCCTTGAGAGACATATTTACGAATTGTCTTATAGCCGACTATATTACTTGAAAGAGTGTTTTCATTCTAAAAGATAAAAAAGTATCGAAGATTACTTGTCTATAATATCTAATCTTTTTTTACAAATTTATAATGTGTCAGTATTAACACCAACACCCGTATTTAAAAAGTAGACATATGCTTGCCTCGGTCATAGCTCGTTAGTTGTAGTTTTAATGTTAATGTAATTGCAATATGATAAAGAAAAAAGAATATCTAGTAACTCAAAAACGTATGACGTATTTTCGCCGGGGAGACGGCACTGAACGGCAATGCGTAGCGACGAAGAGCGCCATTGTCGCCCGTACAATGAGAGTCGCTTAGATATGTCGCAGGCACTTTCACCAGTCAGCAATACTTTACATTTTCCGAACACGGAAATTATGTATCCAAGTTTTTGCCGGCCCGGTGGCCTATTCGGAAGTGTCGCTATCTTGAGCGCGAAGGTACGTGGATTCAATCCCCGGGTAGGACAAATATTTAAATGACGAATATTTGTGTTTGTTCTGTGCCTGGATGTTATAATATGAATCAAGTATTATATCTGTGGTTCCTTTAGCTACTTAACACAAATGTTTGACATGTTGGTTAAATTTATACATTTAAGTAAAAGGGTAAGGATTGCTTGCCTATTAAAGCAACCCCAAAAAGTACCTAAAAATTTACATCATAAAGGTTACCATATAACAACCACGTATAATAAACTTGTAAAAAAGCTTGTTTGAGGTTAATATACATATAACGCATACATTCAACACAGTAGAGCTATTGGATTTGCACTACACAGTATATCCTCTTTAAAATCAAGGTGACCATAGATCTATTGTGCGCAAAAGTAAAAAACTTTCGGTAATGGAATATAAGTACTATTACTCTACCACAAACAAAAACTTCAATCACAATTATACTAAAATAATAACAATAGACGAGTAATAAAAGATATTTACTGCGTAATTAATTCATTTAATAAAAAATTAAGAGCCCAGCGGTTTTGAAGATATCCGAAATAATCATAAATATATATGTTTATATATCTATAATTATTATATAATTTTACAGAAAAATATATCGAGTGCTGTTGTTGAGTTTTGACGATGAAAATTTGCTTCAAATATCTTTATAAATTGTTTCAGTACTATTAAATTAAACAATCATCTTAGTTTTTTTTTAGATATTTTTTTTATATTTTACTGGCAGAGCAGAATTGTAGCTTTCTCGTACCAGGTGTCGTAAAAGGCGACTTATGAATCAGAACCAACAGATGGCACCCCGTCACGAAGCTACACTCTGCGATTGCCAAAACGCTTGCCCCGCGCTGCAACTATGGGTACAATTTTCCTTCCGATGGCTGAAAATTAAAAAACAGTACGTACTAAAATTGTGGCTTGGACATTAGAATTACAGATATTTTATTCATATTACAATATTACACTATCTACGCGTAGTAATTAAAGTCAGGTATATTTTTGTAAGTGCCTACAACATGCTTCAGCTTTAGAGTTTTTATTGAAAGAGTGCCTTTGCTTTGCGAGCGTGTTTTTCATTTGCAAAAGAAGCATTGTATCGTCCCCCTAAGCACATATACATTAGCGCTGATTTTTCTTGTTTATGTTTTCCTTATGCTAATTTGGATATATGTGTGCATTGTCATATATATGTGATATTTAGGAGATTATCCAACAATTTCAACTGTATTGGAGTTCGCCATTTGAAACTAAAATTGCTTTAACAGAATTACTTTTGATGGGATGGCCCATTATTAAAGAAAAAAGGGCAGGGATAGGCAATAGCCAACAGTAAATCGCGAACCTATGCTTGTGGCAATTATGGGATAAATCAATTTTAACAGGTCTAAACCTTACAGCCAGTCCTATTGGAAACCGACTAAGGGCTAAAGCTAATAGAATGAGGAATATCTTCCCGCGAACGCTTCAAATGTGAAATGAGCACCCTGCTTAGGATTTCATCAAGGACTGCATTACGAGGTACTTAAATAAGGATCTAACTAGCTTTTAAGATGCGCATCTGATACCCTGATGCTCTAATTTGATCAGATGAGAACGTCCACTGCTGGATATAGATCTCCCATAGAAAGAGGGACCCCTGCCGACAAATTGCTGAGCTGCACGGGCACAGCTGCTGAAGTTATCTGCCCTGTTTCAATTGATTTTCATTGTTTTGGGTAAATATAACACCGGTATGTCGGAACCAGTACCTTCTACGATACAGGGTACAGTAAGAAGTACTAATCTAATTTGCCGATCTGCTACGCAACAATGATTGCTTACATTTGAACTACTATCAAAGACTTTCTGTGTATAGAACACAACATTGAAATGACGCTCAAAAGGTAGGCGAAAGCTAATACAGCTTTGCTAACCCTATCGGCTACCGTCCAATCGAATTCAATTCCAAAACAGTAACAGAAATTCGAAATGGTTCGTCATCATGAAACTCACAGCCTTTGTTTCTAGTGACGAGCGTTTGATGACGTCTACCCTGATATGACGCTCCAAGGGAGGGAAGATAAGCTAGTATATATATGATTCCAAGAAGTACCCATAACTGACACAGAGCATCACCAAATTTGTCTCCGAAACGAATTTTTAGTTATTCAAGTATTATTTAATATTCACCACTTTTCTCCATCATGGGAATAATTTGTATATTTATAAATTTAGTCTTTTTTTTATTATAATACTAAAGAGAGAGTTTTTTTTTAATTGGGTATGGTAATCATGTTTATAGCGAATTATAATATCGCCAATATAATTTCTCAGTTTTTCCAAAGATATGAATCTTTTTCTTCTTACCTTTTTCTTACCTTTTCTTTTAAATAAAATGTCACTCATTGAATTGAAAAAATAAATTCAGAGATTGTGCATACATTTTGTCATCATCGTAAAACCAGTCAATGAAAGATTACAGTTAGACATAGGCCTTCCTAAGAATGGAGGAGTTCTGTCCATATTTGCCGCACTGGGCAAGCATGTTGGCAATCGCAGAGCGTAGCTTTCTTTCGCAACAGGGATGGCGCTGCCCAACCCCGCCCTGTACGTTTGAGCTAAACTGTCACAGATAGATTTACCGCCATCTACCCAGTTCCGGTACCTCAGTTGCCTCTTACGACACCTGATATAGAGGAAGGTACGATTTTACAATACCGGTACCCAACCGCAACATTAAAGTATATTATATCCTTAATTATGCTATCCTATAATTATGTTAGATAATAATATGTATATTATATATATTTTATAATAATATATAATATAAAAGAATTAGACCAAGGATAATATTCTAATATTCACACAACATCTCCTGACCTGACTCTATGATATGTCGCTATAGCACTTATATTACGGACATCAGATAATAGAGAAATCACAAATATAATACTTAAATACATATTTTTAACACCCAGACACAGGATAAATATTTGTCCAGGGTGGGGGTCAAACCCACAACCCTTGCACATAAGATAGGATCACTACCTTCTGCGTCATCGGGCTCGTCAAATCCGATCTTAATCATTGACCCTGCAGAAACATAAGTACTACTTAGTATTTTTGCACTATTATACACATTGTATCCGTTGAAAGCTAACGTAAATATCTAACTAAACAGGGCTCCCACAATATAATTCACCGCTGGATCTTTTCCAGTGCGTGTAATTTAAATTAAGCTCGTTTATATTCATAATGGCGACCACATACGTTTGTATGAAATTACCTTTTTCAGGTTTTGGCGTTTATCTCTGCGCTTATTAACATTTCACGAGGTGTTGTGCCTTCATTTTTGTTGTTGATTTTATACGTGTTCAAATATTCACTTTATAATGAAGTGAGTTCATTACTAGCCCCTGCGTGATTGAACTGCTCATTAAATAGAAATTTAAATGCGTAAAACATACATCATAATATATATAGTATCTAGTATTTATTAAAATATGTATTGAAGCATTGTATTTGCTATTCCTCTGTTGTCTATTCGTAATACAAGTGCTTTGTGGGTCTCATCACGAAGATTAATTTGTAAGATGTTGCTTGAATTTATGATTATTATTACATTTCAATTTAAGACTAAGTTTCTCGGACTTGAGTTTAAGTATCTAAATGAGTCTAAAATCTACATGTACCAAAATAAATTATCATAAATCTAATTCATTCAAAACGCTTACACGTTGTGCAGTAGCCATTTTTAAAACTCGTTTTATATTGAAATGAAGGTGACGTGACTTGTCTGTAGGGTGATGTGTGTTGTTGGGAAATCTAACCGGGATGTTTAAAAAAATGTCTCGACATATATGTTGTTTTTTATTACAGCTATTGGAAGTTTACTGCTGGGCATAGGTCTCCGTAATAAAGGGGGAATTTCGCCCATAATTGCCCCATTGGGCAAGCGTTAATCACAGAGCGCAGCTTTCGCGACAAGGACGCTACTGCCCCTCCCCAACCTTATGCATTAGACATGCACTGTCTCGGATGGATATACCGCCATCTCTCGGTTCTAATACCTTAGTCGCCTCTTACGGCACCTGATATATTAATATCTAAAAAAAAATATTTACTCTCCACATTTAATAACATGACTTATAAATGTCAGATTCACATATAAAGATTACAAATTATATATCAGTCGTGGGAGACTGGTACTGAGCCTTGCTGGGTTCTAAGAGTCCCGTATTTACGATCTTCAGGCCCCCCAATTCATAAAACACTTATACCTAAAACAATGATATAACCAAATATAAAAAGGGAAAATGCAAGACAATATTTTGTTAAAACGTAGCTTAAAAAGATCACGAAATTGATTAAGTTTGTATAATCAAGACATTATAATATATACAAAAAGCTCGTGAATATTGAGTTTGTGTGAGTGTGTGTGTCTGTGTGTGTATGTGTGTGTGTATCTTTCGTAGAATTAAACATAAATTACGTAATTGTAACTTTATACATATTTAAAACTGCCCTCTCTTAAAACTGGCTCGGTACATGTTTTCTTGAGAGACATCCCAGTTTTATCGGCTTCAAAGTTTATAAGTTAACCAAGTTGACGGCGCTTACTGTCAAGTCGGGGGGTAACTTTGAATTATTACGAGAAAGCTTACAAAATTATATTTATAAGTGATTTTGCACAGTTTGATAGATTGTTTTTTTTTTAAATATTCAAATGACAGTTAATAACATTCGCCGAAAAACCTTATTTTAAATTAATTAGTCTGTAAAAGAATAATAAATAAATAAAAGGTAAAACAATTATGCTAGTATTGTTTACTTTAGAACTAAAAAAAGCACAGTGTTAAATTAATTAGCACTATTACAAAGATATCATAAATAATAAAATCACAAAACATACCTGACCTGACTCCGAGATGGTTCGTTTAAAACACTTGTATTACGGACATCAGACAACACAGGAAAAACAAATATTATACTTAAATATATATTTAACATTGTGATATTAAATATGAATTTACGTATTATGTTTGTATTTTCTCTTAGACACAAACATATATCGTATAAAAATGTTTATTCTATGTGAGGATCAAACCCTTGGCGCTCCAGATAGGATCACTACTGTCTGAGTCATCGCGCCCGTCAGTTATTATAATCAATTTACTTTCCTCATCTATTTCAGCCTATTTAAACTTTATGACTTTAATATTGTTAGCGAACGTAATTGTTTTCATACTAAAGAGAATATTTAAATTATCGCAGACTTGAGGTGGCCAAAACTAAAACTTGCATCTTTTCCTTGCCGGGGACTGCACTACCGGAAAAATTCGACGTGTCTTCTAAGGTTTGGGTATAAACCCAAATTTAAGAGGACACGTCAAATTTTTCCTAGTGATCTTTTTATGCTTATAAATCACACAATATCCTCAATGTTGTAGGAACAAACAAACATAAGATAGACCTTTTATAAAGATCGTCAGTATTCGTAACTTACACTCACCTATTGCTACCGACATATAACAATATTCGCATTGCTGTGTTCCGGTTTGTATGGTGAAAGAGGGAGTGATAGTACAAGGTAAATAAAGACATAATATTTTCAATTCACTTGGTTGGTGAAAAGCTAGTGGCATCTTCGTGATGATACAATCATCTATAGGCCGCATGATGGTAAAGGTCGTGGTCTTCATTATTAAAAAAAAAGAAGCCTGTAGTTTTGTAGTATGCATATATGTATTATCTTTGATGTATAAATTCATTTATTTTTAAATGTATAAAACCTTTACAATTATTATTTTCACACTTTTCAATTTGTTACGTTTTGCCGAGCTTCGCAATACTTTTTAACATGTTGCTCCTATGTTCCAACATTGTATTTTCCAATTATTTCGTAATGATCAATCGTATCGGCTGCAGGAAGTGGACTGCCTACGCTGCTTGGGTGGAGACCGTCCACTATTACCACTTGGATATTACGGCACTTGTTACGAAGAAATAGTCTTTTCTACTCTGTATATGTGTTTTAGTAATTAATTTTTATATTATATGCAGTATATGGGTTTCAGTAATTAATTTTTATTTCTTTTCTTTTTTTTTGATGTGTCACATGTACTTAAACGAAATATCTCATGTATAAATAAAAACGAATTTTCGAAATGTATGTATGCTCATACCTTTAGAACGACTGCAACAAATACGATAATAGTTTTTTTGGTTTGTTTATAATTTATTATTGTCTTGGGGTATGTATCAGTGGAGTCTGGAAGTTTGTATGGAAAAGAGTGTTTTATTTTGGTTTAATGTGTATGCATGTTGGTACTTTATGGGTTAGAGATGCAAGAATTGGGATCAAAACTCTTACAGGATCAACGGCATTGAACAATCTATGTGCCCGAACGAAGTCGGAAAAGAATGATAGTTTTATATGTACTTAAATGTACGTATTTACTCATAGTAAAATATGACAAAGTATATTTAACTTTAACCTTTTATGCTAAATAATTTCAGCTTTCCTCTGTTTGTGGCTGAAACTCGTTAAATAGTCGATTTACATATAAATCAAAGTTGCATATACTCAAGTCTCCATGGCAACGGGAATTAAAGTCACAATAACGCATAGTCGGGTTTAGCAAATGTATTTATTAATACAAAAAAAAGTATTGATCCAAATATTTCAGTACAACAGGTATGAACAAAGGTAAATGAACAAGTAAACTTATAAATATTTAGGAAAATTATGACTTTTCTTAATACTAAATTTAATATATTCTTATAAATGTAAGTACGGTATATTTTGTTTCAATTTACAATCCTATGGTTTTTTGAAGTAATGGATTAAGTTATATACATTTACACAAATATACAATTCACTTCTAGGTTGAGTTGACTAACTTGAGGAGTTTACAAAATACAATTAGAGAATACTAAATAACAAAGGAAACATTTAAATAAACTATTCACTCAAACAAAAGAATACAAATACGTTCAATAAAAATAATATGTTAAAAATGAGGATCCCTATGCAAAGAACATCAAAACAAACGGTAGGTAATTAATTGCAAAAGTTTGTGAGCAATAGTAACAACAGTGATGTAATACTACAGAGCTAAAAATATACTTAATGAAATTATATTTAATATTTTAAATTTAAAAAGCTTTAAATGGAAGTTAATAGGAGACGCATCGGAGAGCATCGCGTGATTTAATAACGAATTAACGTATAAATTGATTTTTGTATTTTAATATTAGAAAATCTCAAAATATATAATATAATTGACGAGGTGCTACAAGTGTTCTTTAAATCTCCTTTCTTTGTATTCAGTTAAGACAAATGTGTTCAACGATAACGATTGGTTGTAACAGGCGTGATACATAAAATATTACTTTGTTTTTTCAGAGAAACAATTTATGGTTTATTTTAATAATCTCAATCTCTCAAGCTGAATAATATTTTATATTCATAAATACATAAATATAAAAAAACATATATATTTCTTATTTACCATAAGTTAATATTATTTTTAAAAAGATACATTTGTCTTCTCATCTAGTTTGATATTACCGTAGGTGGAATCAGATTTAAGAGAAAATACATTGTAACATAATAAAATAAGTATTACCATAGAATAATACGATCAATGTTGACCTTTAATTTATATACGAACTACAATAACCGTAAAGCGTGGTCGGGACCGGGTGGCGTACAATAATAGCATTTGCATTAAAACCAGGATCGGGCCGGGTCCCAGATACTACACCCTGTATCAAGAAGTCACTGATCCGTAATCGTGCCCTGTTTAAAGCTGGACGTAACATCTGACCGTTAATTGTAACCAGTATGCTCAATAGCGACTTCATTTTAAAGTGATTGATGATTCTAATTTCAATACTTGCATTTATTTTAGTAAGTAAACTTTTTTGTTTTTTAATGTGTAACATCCATATAAACGAAATAAAAACACTCGTACAGAGAGAGGTACTATTCTACTCTGCCGATACCTCATGGTATTTTGTCTTACAATCTTATTATTTATTTTATGGATCAGACATCAGTGAAGGTTTTTGCTTACTCAAACACACATTCATTCTAGATATATTAATAATAATGATATGACGTCACAGTTGCACCGGCGGAATTGTAGGAATCTCTATTTAAAGCACAGTCACCCTTTTAGACCTCTGACCTGACCTGACCTACATTAATCGCTTCTATTACTGACTTACAAAGAAATTTTAACTACTTCTACAAAAGTGGAAGCCATTTTGAACAGATGTTCTTTGTGCTCCTTCCTATCAATCGATTAAATCAATAGTTAAACCTTTATAGAAATTTGTAACAGACAAGATATCATTTTTATGAATCTTCATCTTCATCAGTTATACTTATTATCTATAGAAATCATTAAAATAGTTTATTTATTTACCTTAAATTTGGACGTAACTCTTTGTGTATTCACGTACTTCATAATTTTTACACTACATTCTAGTTCTTTATATATTATATACACATACTACAATGTATATATTAGCAATCATTTTCACATCAATAACTGCCAAATCTAAACGATGTATAAAATATAATTTTCGGTTCAGTCGCGGTGTAAAGAATATACCTTGATTTTCAATGTTCTCCTAGTCCTACTTTCAATACTCGAACTCCTTAATATATTTAATTTTTGGACCATTTAATAGAAATCTTCTGTTATGAGATGAAACTTTGTTAGTAGCTAAATGCTATTTTATTTATGTTTTGAATGAAAATGCTGTTAAGTTTATCAAAATTTGTCTGTATATTTCTTAAACAACATTTATTTTACAAACCACATATTATTTATTAATTTAAATTAGTTTACTATATAGGTAAGGTTAGAATATAAGTAAAACAAGCTTACAAATAATGTAAAATATTGGTATCTCAAAAGACGGCAAAGGCAGGTACAAAGTTGTAAGTAACTTAGGGAGTCGGGAGATGTACACCGTTTTTTGGGAAATTTACCCACCTCACCAACTCACATCATGCCGTATCTTTCTATTACCTATAGGAAGGACCGCCAATGATCGTTGAGACATCTTGAATCATGTGTTGATTCTCACCACGTCTGCCATAAACTGTCCTACGAGCTATTATAATGAAACAACTGCTTAGTGCTGTAATAGGCTTTTAAGCAATTATTTTTACACTGCAGCCTTTAGACTCTCACTCGTAATAAGACTAATACTACCTTGAAGATAATATGTCACATTACCCAATATTTCACTGCCTTTCTCGTCCTTCAATCCGGAACATACCAATGCAAATATTGCTGTTTATTGGTAGAAATTGGTAAGAGTGAGGTATCTATCAGACGACTTTTACATGAGGTCTTCCTCATGTAAATTTCAACGATTAAAGTGATTCCGTCTTTTATATGCATAGTACATTTAATATCCCATAACTTGTACTTAATAATCTTTGAAAGGTTCGGAATTGCCTACCAATGTACCAAGTAGGTGGATTTCGGAAATTTACGAACACGAAGAAAATTATGAAAAAAAGGGGAAAAAGAACTTGGGCGATGACAAAGAAATAATGTCACCGCCCCTCGCGAAACACCAAACGAAGTTTCCAACTCGATTTGCATTTGAAATAGAAAAAAAAAGATTGTGCTCAAAAGAAAAGGGCGAGAATTTCATGAGACAGTGACGTGACCTTAAGTAGTAAAATGGAGCCGTAAAAATGATTAGTAGATGTTATTTTATCTCATTCTTTGTAACAGATTTACTTTGAGGGAAATCTTTAACCTAAATCAAGGAAAAGAATTTGTTTGGATTAGTATTACAATTATATCAATAACATATATTGCATCAGTATTGGTTTATCATTGGGTACCAGCAGCGTAGTCTAGTACCTAGTACCTAGTCTAGTACAAATTGCTTCTAAAAATAACTATAAAATAATCACGTCAAAACAAAATGTATTAATGTTAAAAATATAATTTTAGATAGAAATTACATTTTTGAACTAACACTTTTCTTTGTGTTAAGCAACTTTGTTTAACACTAAGAAAATGTGATATAAAAAATGTTATTCAAAAGTATAGAATGAAAATGTAAACCTCACGAGATTACTAGAATATGTAAAATAGAACAAATGAAAATCACTGAACAATAGTCGGGAGTTTTGAAAGAAAAATAAAAATTTATCCAGCATAATCTGAAAATACCCGAAAAGTAAACGTATAGGAAAGAAATGAATAAGTAGTATAAATGAACAAAATAAAAATAGGCAGAAAGTTAAATCAGTATGAACTTTCATGTCTTACCGACTCTACGTATGATATGAAAGTACAAGGGCTTTAATTGCGACACCTTGAATAGTAATAGAGGATGGAATTAATGCGAGACATACAGGTAGAAATAAATATAATTTATGCATAATTAGTCTCTGACCTATAGTTGTGGGGATTGTTCTTCTCACTTTCATGAATGATATCCCAAACAAGGTACAGGAGTAGAGCTCGCTCTCTTCGCGAACCTCAGTTTCCCTTCAATTCGTGAGATCGTAGCTTCCAGGCTTGACCTGAATGCCTCCAATGGTGATCCAGAATCACGGTACTTGATCGCAAATGTCAATTAATCACCATCACTACGCTAACTGTATAATGCAGAGAATAAAATTGAGTAACAATACAGCTTGATTTAGTCCAATTTTAGCAGCGAACTTTTGAAGGAAACTGCTTAAATAGAAAGCGATTGAAGACGCTACGTTGTCGCGCCGTCGTCGTGTCGTTGATTTTCCGTAAAACTAACAAATAACTGTCTAGCAGATACGAGATTTTTATTCATAAATAGATTGGGAAAATATTCGAGCAGCACTCGTTGATCTTACATATAAAAAACATCAACGGATAACGGGATACGTTAAACTTACGCATAAAATAACATAATATATATATTTAATATTATCAACATGTATTGAGTAGATAAAAGCAGATTGTGTTTTTGTTGCCATAATTCAAACCTCATATGTAAAGAGTGAGTTGAAAAAGTCATTAGAATACCTACTTACCTGCGCTACTACTTCTTTAAACAATATAAGAGCCCTTCAAGAAAAAAGCCTCTTCTAACCCACTATTAACGATTTGCAAGTTTTGTGCGGTCGGTGTTAGCATTTATCATTTTATTCAAATAATAAATTCGCCATCCCATATTTCATGTGTGCTGTAACATCTATTAAAACTGCGAAGATTAATAAAACAATGTTTTAGGTGAGTTCCTATATTCACCAGTGAATCTACTAAGTACCAAATCACGATCAAACCTAGGCAGAAATGTACAGTGTATGAATAAGTCTGCGAATAAACTATTATATCAAATTATTACCAGTGGCAATAACAATGGTTGACAATATGATATCGGTAATAGTTAATTGGGCAGGCTGTACATGACGCAGATTAAACTATCAAGTAAATATAAAAAATGTCAAGAATGTGGACATTTTATAGACATGCTCACACATTATCATTACCAGCTCTAAGACTCTTGTACCTAGTAGGCACAATAAGATGGTGTGATGGTTTGCAGTGTGTAGTTTCACGATAAGGATGCTGTTTCTCTTTTTTGTATTTAATCTACACTGTATCTAATATTTTCTAACATTTACGCGTTAACTGCTTCTAATAAAACAACTAAATTAGCAAAAAAGAGGTAAACCTCCAACAAAAGTCGTCTATATTAGTCCACTCTCACCTAAATAGGTAGAAATTTACCAGCAAATAGCAGTGTTCGCATTGCTGTATTCCGGTTTGAAGGATAAGAGAGTCAGTGATATTAATAAGCTGGGTAATGTGACATAATACAATTGTAAAAAATGTTGTACCAAATATCAGACTTCTTTATAAGATGGTACATCTCATCAAGACATCTGATGTAGAGGGAAGTAAACCATGGCATACATATTATCACCTAGGATAAAACAAAATATTTTTACAGATTTAAGTTTAATCATCATAATCATACCAGTCATTGAAAGTGCACTGCTGGATATAAGCCTCCCCAAGAAAGGAGTGACTTGCCAGATTCTGAATTCAGAACTTGCAATCGCAGAGCGTAGTTTTAAGGACGGAGATGCTGCTGCCCATTCCCGCTGTTCATTCATACACTGTTTCGGGTACATACTCCGCCATCTGTCGGTTACGGTACCTCAGTCTCCTCTTACAACACCCGGTACAGCGGAAGGTTCTATGCTTCCCCACGGCGTCTATAAATAATTCCAAAAGTAGTACATAAATTATTTTTATAAATCATTTATGTATTACGTTTAACATCGTGATAGACATTGGTAATTAAGAATGTTTACCGTGGAAATTAAACCTATTGTATCAATATTACTACAGATCAAATCTGAAAGTGAGGGTCTGAATTTAATATCAATGTTTATTTTAGGCTTTGTTTGTCTGCAATCTCTCACCACTCTGGGAAACATCCATTATTAATTGTACGGTAATTGCTTTTATAATATACACAAATACTTTCATAATTATACACAAATGTTTGAAACATTCGTGCGTATACATAAAAATAAACGAATAGTTCCTAAAAAAACATTATTTAGTTGTGTATCTAGAATTATTGGGTAATATGTTAAAGATACTTCATAATAAAAATAACAATATAAACTGTATTGTACTCCATAAATAAAAATAGAATGAAGTTCTAAGGTTATAGCTGTCTTTTCGTTTAAAGCGATTTCTTTCAGGCGCCTTGGTAAAAAATATTTTTTATGAACATTATTTAAAATATCATATGCTCTGTGGGACGAACTTATGCTAATGAATCACGGCCTACATTAGTAAGAGTACAATACTATGATAAAATTTTTCTTATTTATATTTGTGCGCGTAAAATGAAAATAGATAATTCTTTAATTGTGTGTTCAAAGCATTGTCTGAAGATAAGAGATCCTCTTTCTGGCGTTACACCACGCTAACGCCATCTATGCTTATCTACTAAAAAGTCTACCTTCTATCATTACAACTTTGTCAATCTTTCATCAATTAAAATATTATAAATGTAAAATATTTTGTTGTGTATTACGATTTGTTTGTTAGCTGTGATTTAACTTAAAATCTACTCGTTACATTTAAATAATTCTTACACCATAACCATATCTTCACTGAATAACATAGGTTATATTATAGTTTATTAAAATTTTATAAAATTAAAGTTATATTATCATTAAATAATATTAATTATATATATTCCTAAATTCTGATGTTAACGCTAACTACGCGGATAAAACTGCGGTGTCTTGCTAGCCCTTTAATAATATAGAAAGACTAAAATTATACCCATTATATTCAGCAATAAGCTAAGTGTGTATCAGAGGATATTTAAGAAAATCAATCAAGGAAGGCAATTCATTCATCATTACTGTTTACCGAAACCCTGGAACCGAGCATATTTTGATAAATCATTTCCACTTCCTCTTCAACTCTCCGTAATCCACAATTTCCGAGTAATAACCACCCAGTAGGTGAATTTGCGTAAGGTAACGGAAAGAGTAGATTCTCAAAAGTACTTTAATGTGAGTAGTGACTTTCGTGAATCTGCCCTAAACATTACTGATAAGCTGTTTTAAAAATGTAAAATATACCAATTGAAACATTATTATTTTAGGTACCTATAAGAACAGGCTAGACCTAGTTTAGGTACCTAAGTATCAAAATGTATTTTAGTTTGAGTTTCTTTTTGTTGTTGAATAAAGTTATTATTATTATTGAGTGTATTAAATATACTTAAAAGAACATAACATCTTGTAAGAGAATAAGTGTCTTAAACCTGGGATTTGATAGAATTTTATAGAATAAGTGTAATTCTTCAATAGGTACATATATTCAGACACAGATTAAGCACAAATGTTTGTCCAGGGTGCGGATCGAACCCACAACCACTGGCGTACAATCATTAAATATCATGATCATATCAGCCGCAAAACTTATGTCCACTGCTGGACTTGGCCTCTCCTCGTGATTTTCAATAGGACCAATCGTAGGCGGCCTGCGTCCAGCGCGATTCTGCGGTTTTTATCAGATCGTATGTACACATTGTAGGTCGTGTCTCCACCACCATCGTTCATCGGTTCTGCGTGCTGAATGCCCTAACTGCCACTTAGTTTGCGAATCTCCTCATTTATGATTCGAACGCGCAAAGGGACTCCAAACATTGCCCTCTCCATAGCTCGTTGGGCTATTTTCAGTTGGCTAATTAATATATAAGAAATAATAATTAGTATGAACGAACACTTCAACACTTCGATGTACTGATAATGAGTATGGCACCGCTGAAGAAATTTAAGCTAAGCCTCAACCACGTCTCAACGGAATCGAAGGCTTTCTGATAGTCCACAAACGCCAAGCATATATATACATATATGGTCTGTTATGGTCTTCTGTCTTCTGTATAACTTGCCGCAGCGTAAAGATGCGGTCTAAGATACTGTAGCCTTTTCGGAAACCGGCTTGTTCGGAAGATTGAGACTCATCATACACGTGATGATTATATTTAGATAGACATATCGCGAACACTTAGGAGCCTTTATTTCGCTTAATCTTCTGGTTCATTACCGGACTCACCAGAATGGAACCCGTAATTTCGGAGGTTTTTAAAGACTACGAAAGATGAACGGAGCGCCCGGCCGCACTAGTGCGGTAGGTAGTATACGCTACTGGGGCAAGACTACATGCACCAGCCAGCAAGTGCAATACACAGTTTTATGACTAGCATGAAGTATTCATGATTGAGTAGAGGCGATGAGAGGATTGATAAAGCATAATTTGAAGTAATGCTGTCACACGAGATATTCAAGGTGTAGTTTATTTTTATTTTATTATACTAGACCAGTTCCACAAACAAAGATACAGTTCGCATGTTAGTAAACGTCACAACGGCCTATAGACGCACGTAATATCACAGGGATATCACTAGCAAGTAGCCAATCTGAAGATTTTATGCCAAATTATGCAGTAATTTAATTGCCCATCTCACACTTCAAACCAGAACAGAAATGTGAACACTGCTGTTTGGCGGAAATATTGGTGAGAATTAGATACCAATGCAGACGAGCTCTGTAGTATGTAAAGTTATAGCTTCATTCTTATTAAGCTTTCTGTTGGCGCCTTTCTCTTGTTTTTAGCGAGTTGGTCGCTAAGTTGATGACGAGTGAGTCATGTATGCATATTAATCACGCGGGGCTTGCGTATAAGTAGTATAAGATCACAGCTTATAACCGGCTTACTAATTGAATTAGCAAGCGTAACGCCGCAAGTTGTGTATAACTTGTGTTCTCAATATGATAGGAATACAATAAATGCATACAATACACCAGATATCTACCGTCTTCAAGCTAAAACACGGCTTAGTAAAATTGATCACTTATACATCTTCATCTCATTTCAACTAAGTTATTGTTAATGGTATTATATCTTAGCTTTATGAAATTCATCAGCATCATCACTGCAGCTATCGAACGTCGATGAAAACAGAAACCACATTAAATTTACAGCTTCATATTATATATTCTCTAGAATGTATTTAATACACATTTTATTGACAGAACACATATTCACACATTCAAACACCTACCTGCACATAATTGAGCATAAGTGTCTATAAGAACAGGCAAGACCTAATTTAAGTACTTAAGCATGATTATTATTATTATTTTAGTTACGCTGCTTCGTTTGGATAAACAGCCACCTGTTCTTTGGTCGCTTTTAACCCACCTGGTACAGGTAGAGGTACTTTTCTACTCTGACGGTACCCTACGGCTCGTTTATAACATTTTTAAAGAAAAAATTAGCTTCACACGAAAATATCACATTATCGGTATTTACTTAAAAGTCTTTTAGCATGAGTACAACTGATGCAATAATGCGATAAACATGCTATTACAAAATAGTAACTACATGAATTTAAATGTGTTGAAATTCAAAGACTCCTTTGACGCCCACAATTAATTAAAATGTTTAATAATTATTCCTCAGTTACTAGATCAGGCCCAGTATTCATGCATCTGTGATGATGAACATTTAGTATGGCTGGAACACGAAATATGCATTTATTTATCATTTACTGCTCTTATTCCGGACCAACCAGGTCCGAGATCGACATCCAAAGATTTAAAAATTATCTTAGAGTCGCGGGAGATATCGAGCAAGCTTCCTAAACAGTGAAATTCCTGATGGAGAAAATACCCTCCAAATATCCGAAAATGTAGATTTGGAGGGCATCGACGAGGAATATAATCTAGGAATAGTATTTACTTACAGTATAGAAAAGAAAAGCGTCCAAGAAGGAGTTCTGTTGGCGAAAAAGAAAAAAGAATAAATATAATGATTCAACAAGATGACCAAGAAGTGATCACCATAGAGAACGTCTAGGATTTTTTTTTTGAATGATCGTCAATGTTGACTGACTTCGTTTATTAGTACAAATTACTTGTGAATTCTCTCAGGCTATCTTTATGGCCTATAGGCTACTATATGAGAATACTCCAGCAATAATACTACACTAATACCGCCGGCAGTCGAGCGTGTGTGTACGCCAGCACGCTGTTCACAAAGACTTCTATTCTGTCAATACTCGCAACTGCATACCGCTATATATTTTAACCCATTTTAGCCTGACTTAACTATTGGTGGATACTTTTGTTAGCTACTATACGGTTAAAACAAAATTATCCATTGAGTATAAATATACAAGTACAACGCACTGTAATGCATATATAATATTTGTATCAACATAATTTCAAGAATTTTGAAAATATTAAAGAATCAACAACTCTTGGTTTGCTTTTTACGAGGGGCGGATAGGACCGAAGGTTCGATCCTCACCCTGGATAAACATGTATGTGATGAACATTATGTTTATTTTTGTCTTGATGTTATAAATATGTATTTACGTATTATATTTGTAATTCCATTGTTAATAATATCGATAATACAATAGCTTTGAGCTGCAGGGAGTTAGATCCAAGTCAAAATATACTTTATTTAAGTAGTCCCATTACAAGCAGTTTTGAATCGTCGTAAAAATAATAAATAAAAGCAACAATATTTCCATGATAGAAAAGTACTAGATTCTATTATATTTATGATACTGAAAACTCTGATAACCCTAACCCTGACTTGCGAGATTACAAGAGTAATCAAACAAATGTAAATCAGGCCTACCTTAAATTAGTCTGACTCCGACCCACCAGAAAGGAACCTAGAAAAACTGGTGGTGATAAAGGTTCCATTAGCACCAAGTAATTAGTGTAAATGAAACCTCCACCAGGGTCGGCGCTCACAAACCTTTGTTTTAAATCTAGTGGTTAGAGTAATTCATTGCAATTCCAGGTTCCAGTTTTATCATTAGTGTACTCTTTAACACTATAATGTTTATTAGTAATAAGCATACCATTATCGTTCTTTTTTAACTCACTTATCGGTAAGACTGATATGCTGCCTGGTATTTTATTGTAAAATCTTATGTAATTTATATATAATAAATAGACACTAGTTTTGTACACAATATAGCACGTATTTAATAGATTTAAAACAGAGCAAATTATTACATGTGTAAATGACACGGACACTCATTCGCGACTGACCACGCGAGTACCTACATATACATATATTAAAGATATTAGACACAAGCTCATAATACTTCGTATATTCTAACACCCTTGAAATAATTATTTATTTTATGAAGTCGTGTAGCAGGCACTGCGAGCTTATGTTAATTTCATGCAATAACATTATTTTATGTCACAATTTTTCATAAACATGCCTAAGTTTTTAATGGATATACATTTATACTTTCATATACATAAAATTTATATTTAGGTGTCTCTTTTATTGTTTCATTTTATATTATAAATAGCACGAATATCCCTCTTCAGCAGCATTACCCCACAGTAATATAGCATAAGACATAACACTGAACTAGGCAATCTGTCTCTGAGACATCTGATAATTGTCGTGCCTTATATAATGCATAGGCTGCAGAAGTGACTCTATTAGAGGGATTGACTACTATAATAAGATCAACGTATATGATGTGTGAATTTATCTATTATTTATTTAACTGATTATTTTTTAAATTTCGTGATTCGGAGTACCGAATTCTCTATGGCTTTTCATTTGAAATGGCAGTGTATGTGTATTCAGACACACGCGCTTCCCCACGCGCTTCCCCACGCGCTTCCCCACGCGCTTCCCTCCGCAAACACCTACGCGAATAAAATAAATTTATTATACTCAGTACTTCATAATAATATACCCGATCTCAGTAGATCTGTCAGTACAGATGTGCGCCTCAGGCCGCGTGGGCATAAAGCCCTTAATTTCAGCCTACAAAAATGTAAATTACAAATAAATAATATAAATTACGAATCAATAGGAACTTTACCCTTTGTCTGTTTATGAATAAATAGATTTGTGGTGTGCTATTACAATAAAATTGATGTAAAAGACATTTTTGAGACTCAATTAAAGATTGAAATTGAGATAAGAATATTTAAAATGAATTATATATCTGTGTCAACAAAACTTCAAGATATTTAAAAAAAATTAATTATATAAAAAGCAATAACTCATTCAGTATGTAAATAAATAACAATTTTCACCAAAAAATCAGCACATTTATTGAAAATTATAAGTGATCCTATTGTTTCTTTTTTTGTGTTAAGTATTTGATGGTGGCTACCTAGATAAATTTTATGTAAAATCTGACAGGTCAGGGACAAAAAACAATACTCTTTGCTGTGCAAAGTATTAATAATATTGTGTTGTTGTATCATTTAGTTTGTATAATAACTATCCAAAATAAACGATAGAGGTAAATAATAAAAAACTGCTTTTTAAAAGCTTTCAAACTAGGTTTACTAACGTTTTTTTATTTTTGATCCACGTTTTTGTTACGAAACTTAATTTGTGTACCTAGCTTCTGTTTTCAAGAGACGTAATATAAAGCACGTTATTGATTCGTTAAAACAGTGATTTTATATACTTGGAGTGTTATTATGAGAAGTGAATGCATTGGTTTTAGAAAATGGTGCATATATTTTTTTAATAGACGCAAATCTAAGATAAAGCTATTTCCCTGAATAACACAATTGAAAGTAATGTGAATTAAAATGCTAAAACATTGTTTGATACCAAAACCAAAGGTAAATAAATTATAATATAGTACTTGTATTGATATTACGATAAACAAACGATTCGAATACATTAACAAGTGTTAATATAGATAGCTACTATTTTTTTTTCTTACAAATTACGGGAAATTACGAACATGTCACAATCAACCAACATTAAATTATACGTATTTCACCAGTAATTAGAAAGCCAAAATTTAATTGTTCACAACGACAAAAATAGCTAAGAGCTCTTCTAAGGATATTATACTAAATTAGTAATAAAAATGAGTCACTTAAACAAGAAAAAGTAATTTTTTACCGCCCCTAGCAAACTTTATGACGAATCAAGACATACTATTTAATTTTATACCTACATTTGATATATTTCTTGACATAAAAACGGTTGGCATGGGAATAGAATTCGTAAATATATCTAAGACATAGGTAACCGAAAGCTAAAATTTGAATAAAAACATATTTTGTATTAGGAATAAAGAATATATGACTTAGATTAATATAAAGTGTACTTTTCTTGTACCATTAACAATAAGTAAGTAAAGGTAAAATAATTAAGTTTGACCGTAATTAAAAACAAAACTATTTTTAAATAGCATGTCAAACATTTTTAAACTAACATGTATTCAATTTACTTTTCTAATCGTGCTGGTACTCCCTAATTTTGATATGGAACATACAGCGCCATCTAAGTCTGTAAAGGTGAAACAAGTGCTTATTAGCATTACTGTAGCACCTATTCACTAATATGCTCTAGTAGCATGCCTTGTATTTATTTATAAGCTTATTCATGTGCTGTTGTCTATATAGATGGCGCTGTATCAAAAAACAAAGCTTTCGACTTTTATTACTTATAGAAATTTTTTTCAAAAACCTTTGACATTTCTTTTTAGGTATTTAGTCCAGTACTTTAAATAAAAAAATATATTTTATTTTGAACTTAGCTTTATCACCAGACTTAATTAATAATTAAAATTATGGGCAAATTTCCATCTTTCTTGAGAAGGCCGTGCAGCAGGGAAAGTCCTACGCCTACTATGATAAATTAACTATGGACAGTCTGAAATACTTTAATGCATACCTCAGCTGATTGTACGAGTACATCACGCCGATTCGCTATTACCAGAGCTGCGGTAAAATTTGGTTGCTATAAAGTAAGTCCAGCAACAATTCCATTAAGAGATATTATACCTAATCGTAATGCACAATTTGATCCTATAAGTATTATATGACTTCTCTTGGCGCAAGTGATTAAATTTAAATAAATAAAAATAAAGCGCTGAAATGTATATACGTGATTAACTCTAGAACGACTGTAACATTTTTGAAAATTCTTTGTTGAAAAATATATATATATATTATGTATATGCAGGCCCGCAAATTTTCCGGTAAGGGAAAGACGCAAGTTCAAGTTGGGCCTAAAGAAGAAAGTAGTCAAATTCTTATATATTTATTTATTAAAACAATCACATTTAATTTTCAATAAACATAAAAATTTTCACAGTTTTCGATATATATAAAATACAAAATACAGCCAATAATCGGTCTTTATTCAATAGTATAAGTATAGAGACATCAATAAAAAGAGAAAAGAAAACAAATAATATAAACCAAACCAAACTGAAGAAAAAAAACGAATCATTTACCTAGTTAGTAATTACATGTTTAATGACGGCTATCTATAAAACTAATAAAACTAAAAATGTATAAAAAAAAGTATAAATAGTTGAAAATACGCAAATATTGTAAAAACTTTTAATATATATATATATATGCCATGGGGTCGAGAACGCCCCCTGGACAAAGCATCGCGACTGGGATTCCGAAACAGACATGTTGCGGTATTTCCACCGGAAGCATCGAAGCTTAAACGCAACAGGGCGGGGTTGGGCAGCCGCATTCCTATCGTGGAGCTACGCTATACACCTTAACCTATCTTGTGAATCCAACTCTTCTGGACTAAGAACTAACTCATGAACTGATATTATTTATTGGAAAGTACAATATTTTCTTACAACTTTCCCGATCCGTTTGACAAACATGGATATTTTCACAGCATTATCGAATTTGGTGCATTTTTTCTTAATATATACGCGTTCATACATTACGAAGATTCACTTTTGTTAATATAGATGAGAGATTCCGTTCAGTAGAATACTTATCGAGATAGCGGCGATGAGGTGAAGGGATGCGAGCGTTGATATGAGGATAATGCTGTGTAGGGTGCACAATGGAATTATCAATGGCATTACGGAATTATTCGTCAGAACTACTCAGTATAATTTAATAAACAACTTTTAATTTAAATTTTGGTACATACCATTTACCATTGCTACCTCACTCAAAAGCACACTGTTGAATATAATTGCAGGTCTGCGTGTTCGTTGATGTCACAGACAGCTATATTTCTAATGTTTGATATTTTTAGCTTTTGTTTCAATTTATATAACATTTTATTATTTGGTTTATTTGAACTTTGATTAGTAGCAGTATATATTTGAGAAACATTTTATACAAACGATATTAATTATGAATTTATATAATATATATCTAACATTTACGCGTTTTAAAACCGTTGCAAACGTCGTTTTATTATGAATTTATTATAATGTGTTTATTCCGCGATACTATTTGTCACACATATAGAATACATACATATAGAAGTTTCAGCATATTTGTGTTGTTTGATCTTTAGCCAAATTTTACGTGTAGGTAAACATAGCCAGTGCATGTATGTGTTTAACATAAACCATTCATAATAATCAATAATTGTAATAACTACATTTATTAATCAATTGCATTCAGCATAGTTATTATGTTTATTGCAATTTATAATAACATTTTATCAAACTCATTAATTTGTTTATTAAAAAGTTTGGTTAAAGTTCGACAGACTTCAACCCCAAATCAAAACTCACCCTAAGCTAAACAACAGAGACCGCGTTTGCGAGGGTGCAGGTTCCACCCTAATAGCCAAGGTCAGTTAAAAGGCATTTGAAGTGCTCGATGGCGCAGATAGTACTGGTTCTATCTTTCGTCGTGTCGTCGTCGTTTGTCGTGGGTTCGATGCCCACCCAAGACAAATATTTATATAATGAATATATTATTGGGTCTTTTATTTGTGTATGTTCTGTGTCTGGGTGTTAAATACGTATTTAAGTATTATACTTGTCACCCAGTTGTCTGATGTCGTGACACAAGTGCTTTAAGCTACTTATCACGGAACCAGGTCAATGTATGAGATATATGTAAAGTTCGACATATTTGCAAGTTATACTTTCTTATATTTACGAGTTCACTACTCATAATGAAACTACTTCTTAACGGCCTCAGAACGAATTTATCACTTAAAGAAGATAATCTATATCAACTACCTATCCCAGGTGTATGTCACATATTTGATCTAGATCCAGGGTCAAAATCGTACGTAGTACTGCCCGATTACAAGACGCCATCAGAGCCTACTGCGTGGAAATCCGAATGTTCGAAATCAAAAACTAAAAAAAATAAAAACTATCGAGTGTAGTAATTATGAACTTTAAAATTATGACGGATTATTATCATTGTCAATGTACGTTGCACGGAACAACAAAAAAAAATTAAAAGAAACCGCGTTTTAAAGCCGTTAAACAGTAGAAAGGTGTCAATTTTGTACAAAAGCAAAAAAACTACTTTTAACTTTTAATTGATTTTCTTTCAAATACTTTTTATTAATTTGGTTCTTTATTATGCTGTTATATCCAACCACAAATTCTCTATATCTTTTCATATCAACTCAAATTCCTATCGATCTTAGTGACTCTATAGGGTCGGTAAGAAATTCTAAAATAAATCGTAAAAAATGGGCTACTTTTAACTAGTTTTTTTTCAGGATTCGGCTTTTCGGGTTTTTTTTTATTAATTAAACAGGCTACCAGAGAAGAACTTACAACAAAAACTAGTGTTTATAAAGGTTTCATTAACACCTAGTGGTAGATGTTTACGGCATTACTCTGGCTTCGGCGTTAACAAACCGCTGTATTAAAAGTAGTGGTTAGAGCAATTCAATCCCAAGCTGTTTTTTATGAATATAATCTTTAATGAAATAATACACATTATCCTGTAGTTTCCTGCAAGCTTAAATTTAACTTTTGATTTTATGGGCAACGTTCTTATAATTGAATTTATTACTATATATTGCATTCCGCCCGCGAAATCGTATGCATTGACTTTATCTTTTAACATTGTGATCAATTTTAAAACTATCAGACTGGTAAATCAAGTTATCTTATTTAGTAAGAAATTCCGAATCAATAATATGATTTACGACGAAATAGGAAGCAAGGGTCTATAATAATATAATATAGTTAACCGACGTTGTCATGTCTTAACTAAAATTTATTTACTATTGATCATTAAAAATATATTGCGACTATAAATTGAGATATAAACTATCATACCACGGAAGTTGGATCAAACTGTACACGGTAAGCAAATAGTGTTTGTTGTCGGTTCATTTGTTTAGAAGTTCATCCTGGATAAACACCGTGACACAAACATTTTGTAATGATATATCTTTATTACATAAGGCAAAGTAACAAGCCGCTGTCTGTCTGTCCCTAAATGTATGCTTAGATCTTTACAACAGCGTAACGGTTTATTATGCAGTTTTGTTTATACTCATAATATAATAGAAAAACACTGATAATTTTTAAGATTTGCTTATGTCATGTCGTCAATAAAAACATTTTTGCGCTTACATTGCAAACGCTGACTGAATCCAAAGAGACAGATAAAAAAATATATGTACTTCAGTATTGTACACCTTAAAAAGGTCTACAAAAAACTATATACTTATATAAAAAAGTGACAATATTGTGTAAATTGTGATACATTCCATTGTCCCTTGCATTGTGTATGCTCTTAGTACAGATTTAATGTGTTAAGTTAATTGAAAATGTGTAATACTAGATCGTAAACACTGGTATCATTCAAAGCTGTGATTATAATTATTTAATTTCAAAGTAAATAAATCTTTAACTAGACTTTTATTAATATGCAAAATACATTCACATTAAATAATAATTACTCACGCAGAATAATAACTAGGTAGACGTAACCGACGTGACTTTAATTTTTTTTTAAATTTAATTTTATTAACAATTTTATTGGACCCGGGGATTGTAATATGTTTTATCCTAATAGTGTTTAAAAATACCTAAATTTTCGAAAAAAAAATTGTACTACCAAATATTATTTGATAAAATATATACCTAACTGTTCGTCTTAGTTTGTCCATTTATTATTTATATTGCAGTCGTCAAAACAAAACACACACATATCCTAAAATGTCAAAGTTCATTCCTATAGGAGATATCTAAAAAACTGCGTAGTTGGACAGTGCGCATGCGTGAAGAGGATCGATCGGGCTAGCGGCCCTCCGGTTTCATTTCACCCGGTGATAACGATTCGGTGAGTACGCTTGCAAAATTTTCCCGTGGAGTGTCAATACATAATTGTCTGTTAATTAACAAGAAAGTAAGTCGATAAAACGAGTGCATGTACCTAGCAGTGGCGCTGATCATTATTATCGCGAGTTTGGTCAGATTGCACGTAAGTTGCATTGCAATATTGAGAATGCGCTCTGTCTTCGTAATTTATTTTGCCTTATAACTAGCTTTAAACCCTAACCTCTGTCAACTTCTAGCCTACATGTTCACTATGACTTTTCCACTTGTTATTTCCTGCGTTTAACAATTGTCACGCAATTATTTTCTTGTTTTCCTTTCACATTTACTATTATTTTTATTGATGCTGTATTCATCTGTTTTAATTTCTGTATAAAAACTGTCCTAGATTTAAGTGTGTGAGCTGTCTAGTATTTTTTTCTTTTTATTGTGTATACTTATAAAAGGGACACGTCAACATAGATACTACGCAACAGGTTTCTTGAGCCTGCGCGTGTTTAAGCGTTGAAGGGTTGTCTAAAATCACGCTGAAAAATATATAATTTATGGAGCCAAGGGCTCAGGGCATCCGCCATTATGATGTCTTCTATCGACATAACTACATGTATTCTAGATGCATCCAGACCTGCGCCGTTGCGCTCGTAGCTTTATTGACGTGCACTAGTTATGGTCTAGATATAGTGCTTATAGGTGACCCGTGGACCTGCGCGCTACTTTTCCGAAGCGTGTCTAGGTAGTTCGGAAATCAATAAATGGACTCATTACCTTTATCTAGTTATACAATAAAATGTCGATGAATACATCTTACTTCGTAGACAGATTAAATACATTTGGTATACAATCAAATTAACTTTCCTTAATAAAACACACCAATAAGAAAGTTTCATGAAAGGTCAAAATGTATCACATGTATCTTATGAAAAATTTTACTTTTTCTTTTTAATATGAGTTATTATTGCTCTTGAAGAGCCTTTAACTTTTATTCGTACATTGTGCGAGGAAACGATGTGAGTACATTGTTTTAAGGAGATCGGTACACGTAATAGCCAAACCCACAAACAAAATTAGATATATTTACTTGAAAAAAATCAAATTGTCAGCTGCCCAGAGCATATTAAGTATTCTTAATTTAAAATTTAGCATTTTTCAAATGTTTAAACCTTCATAGTTAAAAAACTATACAATTTATAATCGTAATATTGGCTATGATTTTGGACACTAAGATTAGATGAATTAATTATCGTTTTTTTAATTAATTTGTTTACAGCCTATGAAGATTCAACAGTTTTGTTGACTATTTTATTAGTTAGGCACGTTACAAAACTATTATCTTATACATACCAAGATGTGTGTTACTTATACAAAGACCTGATAGGCATAGACATAATGTTATATAGTTTGTTTACATTTAGTAACTCCCGGATGTATGAGTTGACACAAATACTTTTTTGTTATGATCCGTATATATGTTTGTTTTATCTTAATCATTTCTGGTTTCTAACACACAGGGGAAATTATTGAATTAAGTTATGGCATTATGCAATGTTCTTTAATTGTTGTTTAATAAATAAAATAAGCTATTGCTTCTACTATGAAATAAAATTAATAAGTCAGTTTAGACCGGGTTAAAGCTTTTTTTATTTCAATATTTAAAATAAGCTTTATATTCAAACATATCCACGTATTTGTAAAAAAATGAATGAACTGAATTAATTTAATTGTCGAATAGTTCTACTACATCAAAACCATTTCTTCCATGTTATAATTTTGAAATAACCCGCCTTGTGAAATCTGTGACATGCGCTCTTCAAGGCATCCTATAGGCACTCTGAAAACCTGCGCACTGGATCTCGTTCGGCCATGTTCTATTTGTTCAATAATCAATATGTTCACCAGTTGCACTCGTGCATCGGGACAATTTCATGTTTTGGTCATTAAATAAGTTTAGTTATTTCATAATAAAACGATTAGTGCACCAACAACATTGAAATGTGAGGTTCTTTATTATCTGAAATAACCAAGCTTGCCGACTTAGCTTAACTGAGTTTCGCCGTCCTTATTAAGGTAAGCAATAAGTTACTTCTATGTTGTTTTGATCTAATTATATTTTAGTTTAGAACAGGTTTGTGATCATATTAGCAATTATAAATAGTTAATTAAAATACATATATTTTCAATAATTATATGCGAATTTACGGAACAAACAGTACATATTCATCATATCTTTGACGCACAATACAGGGACACTACTGAATGTGGCATCGAGCACGTTAGAATTAAATATCTCGGAATTTTTAATTACCGGGTATATGTATTTTTTTATTGTAAAATTTCCAAATATTTTTTTGTCGTGTAATATATATATTTACTGATATCATACATTAGTATATAATATTAATTATAAATGTAAAAGACTGTGAGTGTGTATGTTTGTTACTATTTCAAGCGAAAACTGCGAAATGGATCTAAATAAAACTTTACAATAATATAGCTTTGATATCAGAGTAAGTTATGGTTTTTAAATTACAAAGATTTATCCAAAATAGGACGATGAGTGTTGTTTCCGCCCCTACCGCCTGCCAAGTTTCATCTGCTAATCTGCTAACATCGTGTTATTATTGATAATTATCATTTATTTATTATATTTATTTATTTATTTATCATATTATAATTATTATTTGCACAGAAAAAGAAACTACGCCGGTGAAGCTGCTAGTTTGTCCTAAATTTAAAAAGGCAGCATTTTTTGTTGATTGGTTCATACGCGGGTATTTCAAAATTACAGGCATGCGCAGTGCTATGTTCCACGTAGGCATCCCAGAGACCTGCGCAGTAGGTGTTCTTTGAGAATATTCTATCCCAATCAAAATCAATAACCCTCCAGTTGCAAGTGCACGGGGTTGCATTGCGGCGATTGCATGTTTCGGGCATTCGATTAAAATTGTGTTACTGTGCAATTATGAGGTTTATTCATCCATAGAGTCCCACATTCTGGAATGTAAGTTGGTTTATTGTTGTTTATAACCGCATTATGCAAATAAATACTTTCTACTCGGAACATTAATAATAATTCAATGTTTATTTAGTTGTTTTTCGACAACATTCAAAGGGTTAAATGCGTTTTAAAGTTACAAATAAAACATAATAATTACATATTGTTAATTAATCATCGATAGTTTTTTTTTTACTAAACGAGTAATCCTAAAATGCTGCTTTAAGATGCTGAAAGATCTATAATGATCACAATATTACAACTGTCATTAAAAAAAACTGTCTATTAATGTTAATTGGAATTAAACTTTTCGAAATGCGTGCCATAATTAGACTCTCTTCAATATCAAAAAATACAGTATAAATTGTGTTTATACAAATTTATTAAGATGCAACTACGTATTAAAAATTATTATAGTAGTTGCGTAATATGCGCTGTCCCAGGCGTCATTTAGGTACCCTAGAGACCTGCGCAGTAAGCTTCTCTCCGCCATATTCCTTTTCAAAATCAATAGCCGCCCTCCAATTGCATCCGTGCATCGCAGAACTTTCGTTTTTTGGTCATTAAATCATTTAGTGTCCCGCCATTTTTATATGTAAGTCTGTACTATTTATTCTATTTAAATATTGCAGATAAACAATTTTACTGTAATATGACTTAGTAATCATATAGCAGCAATAATATGTAAGATAAATCATTTCATATTTAAGCTCAGTTAATATTCAATAAACTACTTTACCATTTTTACGCATTTGACCATTTTGAAATAAAACCTTGTTACTATAAAACATCCGCACATATATGAAATCATAAACGTAAAATATATAAATCGATTCATTCGACTATTCTTGTTGTAATTAAGAGCACTATGAATATGTGCTTATAATTATAACAAATACATGATCAATATAATAGAAAATCCATGTTTTGTGTAAGTACCGAAACATTTTTTTTAAATAAATTAATTTATATAAATATAATATATATACTTCAAAAATAATAATAAAGTTGCTGACATGCGCTCTACTGGGTTTCATTGACCTACAGGTGTCCTAAAGCCAAAACCTACAGGTGTCCAAAATGCACAGTTAAATTCAAGAATGTTATATTATATTAGAAATTAACAACTATCTGTGGTTTTAAGTATATTTCTATCGATATTTATATTTTTTGATGCTATATTTTGATGATAGCAAAAACAAAGGTATCATATCATAAGCACCTAAATCCAATACTAATATTTTCCTTCTTTTATGACGATACAAAGTCTAACCTGTGAAAAGGCCGTCTGATTTATCTTTTGTCGTTTGTTTACACTGGTCACATGTTATTTTTGATTCCTTAACAAATCATTAAAAATGAACTGCAGTCGTTACTTTCAGTTCTCTCACATTATTATTAGAACAAGTTATGCATTATGCTACGCTTAAGTGGCATCAGGTTGATCATCTTTCTACGAAATAATCATTTATTCTATTAATACATTATTAATAATATAAAAGACTGTATTTTTTATGTGTTGACATAAACAAAAAAAGATCTGGAAAATTAAAACAAAATATAACCCTTACATTGTGAATATAAATAATAAATTAACGCATATATTTTACTCTCGGAACCGTCAAACTAGAAATGCCAAAGAAATAAACCGTGCATTATTGCTCGTAAGAAGTACTTTTACAGTGTTATATTTTTTTAATATTAATAATATGAGTAATAGTTCAAAATGTCATGAAACAAAACACGTGACATATCAATCTAGCCATAGCCAATTCGCCACGTACAGACATGCGCCCTTCTAGACTTCGGCCATTTCCTTCGGCCCTGAGGACATGCGCAGTACGTGCCATTGGAGAATATTCCATTTCCATCAAAATTGATAAGCATCTCAGTTGCACCTTATGCATTGCGGAAGTTTGGTGTTTGGCCATTTTATTTGTGTTATTATTTTATGTCAATGACTCTTACCTCCGTAACTTAAACAGCATAAAATGTAAGTTTACAAATAGATTCTTAGACATTGTCGATTAAAAATATATGTTTGTTGTTCCTGTGGTCTCTTTTTGATCCAAATAATCTTGGTAATCAAATATAAGGATTTTTCTACTAAAGTAAATATATATTAAACCAAGGAAACCAAATAAAATTTTTCATTATTTCCAAAGTACAAAAATTTTCCCCATTTTTTTTGTATGGCGCATTATTTAGATCTTGAGTAGTGGTATGAGCAGAGAATAAGAATACCACAATAACACAAATCAAATTTGTGTTGCGCTTGGGTGTTTGTGGTAATTGTTTCTACTAATTTCTGTAATAAAAAAGAAATCTTTACTAACTTCAGTGGGTTTAACAATTGATGTCGATACTAATATAAATGTCGACAGATTAAACATAATCACATTTATATAGGCTTGGTCTGTCTCTTTGTCTGCCGTCGAGACATGCGCAATAAGTTCATTCGGGAATGTTCCTTTTCAATCAATATCGATGACGCTACCAATTGCACCTTGTGGATCACGTAAAAGTTTTGATAATTTGTCATACCAGTAAAATGTAACGTTTTTTAAAGACTTAAATTTTTTTACCCTTATATTTTTTTAACATACCTGATAGGGCTTCATGGTTCAATCCCCACCCAGGACAAATTAATATGATTATATTTGTGTTTGTTCTGTGCCTGGGTGTTAAATATATGTTTTAAAGTATTACATTTGCAATTCCTCTGTTGTCTGGCGACTGTAACAAAAGTTCATTAAGCGACTTATCTCAGAGTCAGGTAAATGCATGCGATATATCAATTTATTTATTAATATTACTATTAAGAATAAGTCTCCTTTGTCAATATTTCTATCTTGGTTTGCGGTTGTTCTTCATTAACATGATTTCATTTCATTCATTCATGGGCTTATTTTTTAGTATTTATTTTTAAATTATATATTCTTCCTTATTGAAATGGAATTAGTAGTTAGTAGGAAGTAGGAATATAACATAGACCAATAAGTTAAAATAATGAACCACGCATTAATGCTAATAAGAAGTAGTTTTAATGTGTTTAATTTTTTTTACATGATACATATGACATATCATTTTGCCACGTATACACATGCGCACTTCTAAACTTCGCCCATTTCCAGGTACCCTAAGAGCATGCGCACTACGTGCCATTCGAGGATGTCCTATTTCAGTCAAAATCGATAAGCAACTCAGTTGCACCTTGTGCAACGCGGGAATTTGGCGTTTGGGACATTTTACTTGTGTTGTTATTTGTATTGTGACAATGACTCTTACCTTTCCTTAACTTCAACAGCATACGATGTAAGTTTACAAATACATTCTTAAACATTGTCGATTGAAAATATATGGCTATTGTTGTCTGTTGTCTAGTTATGGTCTTAATAATTTTGTTAATCAATTATATTTAACCAAAGAAACCAAAAAAATATTTTCTTTTTCTATTTATATCCTTTTAGAAAAAGGACTCTTATCCCGTAACATTACGAAAACGTATTTGTGTTAACTATAATGTAAGGGAAGCTTTCACATTTAGGCTAGAGAATTTGTCTTAACTCAATTGCTCTCGTTTAGATTTCACTAACATTTGTTAACTAACTAACATTTGTTGCTAACACAACACCGCTTTGTATACCCTGCGGACATGCAGTGGATTCGTTCAGGAACGTTTTATATTAATAAATATCGATGACGCATTGTGCATCTTGTGCATCACGTCAAAGTTTATTCTATCAATTAGTAGGGGAACGTTATTTTAAACTCTAAACCATTATATTTGCAAAATATTGTTCTAAACGTTTCCTATATTACAGCTAACAACAAATCACTTATCAGATTTTCGATCTTAGTTTGCGGTTGTTCTGTTATAAATTTTATATATAAATAAATTCACACAACATCTCATACATTGTCCTGTCTCCGTAATAAGTCGCTAAAACACTTGTGTTGAACTACATAGGAATTACAAATATAATATTTAAATAAATACTAATAACACCTAGACAAAAATAAATATCCTAATATCATCGTATAAATACATGTCTTAGGTGGGCATCGAACCCACGATATTTGGCACACAAAATAAGATCACAACCAACTGCACGTTCTATTACAAAATATTTGTAATATTGCCATGTAATTATAATATTTATAAAAAACTTATTTTATTTTTACGAATTACTGACCTATTTACTGAACATCCATCAGCTTCTTTTCTAATATCTGTGAACTCAATTACAATATACGCATTATATTTTTATGTTTTTCACACTGTTGTGAAAAGCATAAAAATAATATACGATGTAATCGCAGATGAATTAATCTTAAACTAAATTTAAGCAATGCCCTTAAGTCGAGTAACATCATAAGAAGGGAAAACTTACATACAACATTAAGAGTGAATAATATTCATTCAATACGTAACTTACTGTAAAATGTACGCATACATTTTTAAGTACATATAATCTTTATAAGAGTAATTACCATGTCTCCTTAATTTCATTATTTCTTTTTAAAAAGCTCTTAGTTTTTAAATTGATATTATTTGACGTATCTATACCGTACCGAGTCACCCCCTAGCGGGTTACGTATTGACAACGCTATAAATAGTGTTAAATTCTAGGTATCCTAGAGACACAGACCTGCGCAATGAAAGCTGAACGCCTATCGATCAATAACCGATATTCGCCTCGACTGTCCTTTGTGTCTGATTTAATTTTGATTTTATGCCTGTGACATAATTTAAAATGAGCATATATCAGTAATGTTTAGATGTGCTGTGATGGTTACGTTTTGTATCTTTTATAATATTTAAATAAAATCATGTTTAATAAAGTAAATAATGTGACTTAGTTGCATTCAAATGTACTTAAATTACAAATTGTTCACATTAATGTTTTATCAATTGATATCATCGTATCAGCCATTGGATGTCCATTGTTGGATATAGGTCTTTCGAAGAAAGGAGGAATTTTGTCCATAATTACCGTGATGGCAATCGCAGAGCGTCACTTTTATGACAAGGATGCTGCTGCCTATCTCCGCCCTGTGCATTTGAGATATAGCGCCATCTATCTCTTCTGGTACTTTTGTCGCCTCTTAAGACACTTCGCATAGGGGAAGGTACTGTTCTACTCTCCCGGTACCACACGGCCTTCATTTGATATATTCATTACAATTATTATCTTAAATCTTAATTGATTGCAACGTTTATCTTTTAAATAACAATATTGTTTTAATCACTTTCTCTCATTTGACCTCATACATCAAAACGCAAACTAAATCTAGGTATTAATAAACCTTTGGTATCCTAGGAGCATGCGCGTAGCGTTTTTGCGTGGGTATACAAATCAATAACTCTTGCAACCAGTTGCTGCTAGAGCCGCGACAAATGAATTTTAACCTTTTTTCGTAGCAATTCGGTATATTTTTGAAAACACTGGCAACTGGTCATAACAAGTACCTTGCTGTATTTTAAACCCTTAAACACATTAATTTCTAAATTGGTAACTTATTACACATATACATTAATACTAGCTAGTATCCGGAACCTGCTTAAAACTAGATTTTATTTGGATTAATAAATTCGAGTTATTTTTCATAGACCAAAATTTACCTCGCGTCATCATGATCATCAACGTCTATACTGTTATAATTACCATGTATTCTTTAATAAGCTTTTAGTGTAATGTTATTACTTTAACATTTTATGGTTGTAATGTTTGTATAAACTATTAATACTGTTCAATATGGTTAACTTGTACAATTGTCACAAATTAAAGTGCTTTAATATATACATCATCATCATAATCATCACCAGTCACTGGTAGTCCACTGCTAAACATACTCGTACCCAAAATAGGGGGATTTTTACCAAAAATTGCCGCGTTGGGCAGGCGTGGTGGCAATCGCAGTGCGCAACTTCGTGACTAGGATGCTGCCGCCTACCTACCGCCAGCCTATAGTATATAAGCTGCGCAGTCTCGAATGGATATACCGCCATCTAATATGCAATTCACGTAATACGTTATATACTTACGTGATATACTTTTTACTTCTATATGAAGCATAACACAGCATCGTTTTGCAATCATTTATTAAACTATTAACCTAATTGTTATTATTAATTCTCAATTTAATTAATTAAATTTAATCTCTTAACTTACAGCAATAATATTTAACGGTGATTAAAGTAGGATAGTATAGGCTACCAGTTAACAGACTAATAAATAAAGTCGTGATGTAAAATCGAATGTCACCTCAGCTTATTTCCCGTTCACGATCTATGGACACGATTGCATGTTGACCAGCGTGCACCCCTTGCGGAAAATAACAATTGACGGTCAAGTGCGCCATGACCGTTTGTTGAGTATGTTAAATTAAATTAATTAAAATGTATTTTTTTGTAATTATAGCATTTTTTATTTATGAGTTTTACTTGTATTAAGTATCGATCGCATATTTAATAGTGCAGCCTTCGGAAAGGGAATATTGCAATACGGATCTCATCTAGAGCCTGAAATTGGATTCTTTTCTAGTAACTATTTGCATTAAACGAATATATCTAAAAATACGGCCGTGTAGTGCCGGCAGATTAAAATAGTACCTCCCCCTCCTCCGCAGCGTAGCTCGAAACAAATATTATATACCGCGATATTTCCGTCGCGGAGCTAAGCTCTGCGATTGCCCAGCACGTTAATTATAAAAAAAAAAAAAATACTATTTTTATATTAATAGGAGGCGTATGTCGAGCAGTGGACGGCTGCGGCTGCTATGATATGGATGATGCTGATCCAAAAATGTTTATGATAGCATTAAAAATGATAAATAAACATGGTAGTATAAATAAACATAATAATTTCATGAAAAAATTTACTGAACTGTGATTTTGTTGTGTATAATTTCTTTTTTTTACATTCATAATTTTACCAAATTATGATTGTTTAATTTACGCGTTCAATAGATTTAACTTAAAATAAACCTTATAATACACGTGTTCAACTAAAATTTCTTTTTAAAATAATTAAATGTTCTTATAAAAAAAAGCAATTACCAATTACAAACTTTGATATTTTATTGAGCTTAAACTTATCAAGATTTTAATAAATAATCACCCGTAACGAGTAAATATATCATTAATTCATTATCATACGCAAACATCGATTGTAATCAACATTTATTTGCATGAGAAATAATTGTCTAGCTCTACGTTCGAATAGGTTTCTCCTACACTCGAAACAGTAATATTCAGAAAATTACAGTCACTGCTAAACCACTGTGATTAAATTAGTAGCTTATATATGTCTATAAATCCATTAATATTTTTAATATATGTATATATATAATATTATTCCTTATTCCTTCCCATACAATTACCAATAAGATTGTACTAGCTGTTCTATCTCATAGTCAGTGAGGTCAGGTACCAAAGTCAATGCACATCAAATAAAGATCATCTGACATCCTGGAGAACAAATAGAAATGACTATCGATTACTCCCGGATTTAAGTGAAACACGCGTCTCCGAAATACTAATGAGTCGCACTGATGCATATGTCGATAATTTGATCGATAAGATCGCTGACATGGTTTGACGTGCCACTGAGTTACTTAAAACATACGCGTGGGTATTCCGGAGAATGTATTAAAAAAATTAAGAAGTATCAATATTGGATCCTGTCTGTAATGACTGCTAGGGCATATATTCAAATAACATATACACATCATCTCATACATTGACATGACTTTAAAAGAAGTCGCTTAAAGCACTTGTGTAATGGACATCAGACAACGCAGAAATAACAAATATAATACTTTAATACAAATATACAGAACAAACACAAATATTTATGTAAATATTTGTCCTGGGTGGGGATTGAAGTCACGACCTTTGGTGCACTAGATAGGATCACGATCATCTCCGCCATCGGGTCAACATACATACTACTAGCTTACCTGTGTCTGTATGGACTTCTCTTTACATTGAGTCCCTCGGAAACCCATATTTCTCACCAAATGCTACAAATATCGATTCACCGGCATAACAAGGAAACAGACATAAATTATTTTACCTTCATCGTTATTCGTATGTATACTTTCTTATATTTGCGCGGTAACTTTTATTATTTCATTATTTATTAAATATAAACAAATATGATAAAAGTGAACTAATAATTGAAACAGAAAATACCTTTGCACTGTAGAACAATGGTTTAATCTTATGTGCTTTTTAAAAATTTTACCGTAAAATGATTACAAATAAATCAATTTTAAAAACGTAAACTTGAATTTAACAAATAATTAGTAACTAAAAAGCAGATAACGTATGCTAAAAAATTACACGATTACTCAATTTAAATAGTTAATGTATGAAATAACTTCTTGTATTATTTTCTCTAAAATAATAATAAATAAAGAAGTACAAAAAGTACCTACTTTTTATCTCAGCAATTGCGTAACGCTTATAATCTATTTATTATGGCGTCTTTCTTTTGGAGTTTAAATGAATCGCGTTGATGTCTTTTACATAGCATGTAATCCGACTTAATGCAGAATTATAAGTATAATTGACGTTTAATTTGACCGACTTAAAAAAAGACACTTCTGTAAAGACCAAAATTTACGCACATAGATTTGTTATTTTTCGTCCTATACAAGTAAGAAAACTTAATATTACTCAATATTTACTAACATTCTGTGTTGAACAATACGAAATCTAAATTAAAATATTAAATACAATAAAAGTTACACGCATAATACAGGAGAAATAATATGGTGAAATTACAGACATTGATCACTCACTCATTAGTCTTAAATATTTAAAATCTTTCTTAAAAATAGCTAAAAAATATTAAATTATTGAGGGCAATTCTTTTGATTTCACCAGTCTTCTGAAAATGTAGTAACGATAGTTTATCTCGTTAATGCCTAGAAAGAAAGTTAAAAAAATATTTAGATATTATAAGAAATACTGATTGAAGTAAGATAATACGCAGAAATAACACAGTTAAACAACTGTGTAAATGAGGTTAATTTATAATAAAATCCAGAATTTACTTCTAAAACTTATCGAAATTTATTGTAATATAAAGCAACAACATGAAAGTGTAATAATAATTTTATCACCATATTATTGCCAAACTTTCATTATTCCCTTAAAAGGGGACTAAAGTAGACAACGATTCATTCAACAGATAACGATACATAAAACCAATAGAAACTCAATATATTACCGCAATATGCAATATGCAAATTGCAATCGGATACAAATGTGAGCACTTAAGAATTGTTAATGCATTCAAAGGTAAAGCGCCATAAACATATTGCATGACAGGCTGTAGTGGCCTATCAGGGTATCTCTGTCATTTAGTATGGTTCCATCAATATAAAATTGGAGTTACGTTACTATCTTAGCGCCCCCGCATACGAGTACTGGTTGATAGCCTCTGAAGTGCAGTGAATCACGCACGCTTATCGTATCGATACCATGCTTTTAAAGAATTTTATTTCACCAGGCTAACTCTAACAATATTTTTGTTCCAACAATACAAAAGATTTTTAATTACTAACTATCTTTTTGTGTAACCTTCTTTTTTAAATACGTAGAAACAAATTATATTATCTCGCGTCGATATTTAAAAAATCTCGCGCTTTCAGTGCCAATATTCAGATTTATATAAATAAGTTTAATAATGAATTTTTAAGGTATTAAGCAGCGCTAGTCCTTTTTGGGAGGTAAAAGTAATTTTTAAATTTCTCAAATTATAGATATCATAAATAGAAATAGTGATCAAGTTCGTAATAAATTTTGAACAAGAAATAACATTTTTAGTAAACATTATTTTTATAAGACCACAAGACCTAGTTTATGCTATAATTTAAAGTAATTATACGAGTGAAATTAATATCAGTATTATTTCTGATCAGTTAAAGATGTTTTAAAAAGCCATAATAATAACAGATTAATAACAAAAAAATCTTGTACAAGCAAATGCAACGTAAAGATAAATCATCGATTAGCAAACTGTTTTATAGAAATGTATGTTTAAATTATATCATTACGCTCATCCAACGAAGTCAATACACACTTCAAAATGTATATTTAAAAATTCAAACTTTGTGAGGTAATAATAATAAAGATCAGTTCACCAAAAATCGACTTTTATTGGATCTTTATGAACTGTTTTTATTGCTCGTCGAGCTCAATATTCCAAATTTGGCAATGTAAACGTTTTATATCGATAACGTTGACAAAGGACAGCACGTGCAAGGCTATTCCCGAATACCATATTCATCGAACTGTGGACAAATCAATGTTGTGTATTCATAGTCAAAGACAAATATATCTTCATTTAAATAGGCCAACCATAGGCACTTATAAATCGTCAAAAACAAAACCTAAAATATCTGTGAATATAGGTTTGCTATATATGTAGGTATAGAGCTATAATACACTTTTGCTAAAATATATTGTTTGTATGTATGGAGAAGCATCTCCTCTGTTCCCTTTAATACTTATTAACTGTATAAAAACTACCGATTAATCAATTGTAGATATGTTTAAACAAAGTAATTGTATATAAAACTAGTATTGAAGGCGTACACTTTTGGATATAATGTTTTAAATTATTATCTTCTTGTATAAGTTCTTAATAATAATAATATGATAGCAAGATATATAATAATTAACTGTACTTTAGATCTATTCCATGCCTACAGCTTGTTCTAATTACTCTACAGCACAAAAAAGCACATTGCAAATGTTGACATGCTGACAAAGTAACACTAGTGGAGAGCACGCAGTTGCGAACATTGGTCCTACTCCAGTAAATGTACACTGATTAAGAATATTTCTGGTAAAAATGCCAACCGTTTTCATTTGCTTAGAATTTTTTACGAGGCAGTGCTTAATAATCTCACAGAATCCATAAAACTATTAATAGACTAGAATTATTAAATAGAATAAGTTAATTAAAGTGAAATATTTTTTAAGAAAAAATCTTAAATATAAAACATCTGTCTGTCTGCTTGTTCCGCCTAATTTTTTCAACAACTGAAATTATTCTAATGGCACTAAAATAGAACAGATGATATAAGGAGTAACTTTTATTGTTATTTAGTTTGGAAACCGCGGGGCGCTGTCAGATCGCAATAAGAATGTTTACAAACAATCAAAAATGGAACCAAGTCAATAGTGGCTAATAAGAATAGGCTCGGCTGCGCAGGCGGGGGAAGCGCCGACAGATCGACGCCCACGCTGGGCGCCCGCGCAGGTGCCCTGCCCCCCGCTCCCCTTAGACCATTCAGCGAAAGAAGCGAAATGGCAGCGCTTATCTAGACTTGCCTACTGTCCACGGAGGCGTCGCTTCACAGATGCGAATTCGTTTTCAATAATATTATTTCAACAACAACTGGAGTAAAAATGATTCTTCAGTTATTCATATTCATATATTTTTAAGTTCATTATCAGTTGTGTGATTTTACGTAACTACTGGCGATTGTCTAATTATATTCTACTAAAAGTTATGATGTCAAATAAACTAACGATAAACAAAAAGTATGTTTTAAAAAATGGTTTACGTGGCTCTGTATGAGTTTAATAGAAACCTTGCGTTACGTAAACCGAATAATAATATAGTAGAAGCGCATGAACCTCAGCACGGGGTTACAAGGAGGTGCACTTGGACCTCTGACAGAACACACACCGGAGTTCATTTGAATTCCAATTTAAATTTAATTTCACTGTTTTTGCTCGTAATGTTTTATGAGTAAATTTTCACGGGAGACGCTCCTACATTGGCGTTGCCAGAATCTTTTTACAGGGAGGTGCATCTACATCTACACATACTGTTAACCAATATAAATCATATGTATAAAAAATATGTAATTTTCTTATACCTTTTCTAACAGGGGTCCAAGTGCACCTTCTTGCAACTCCGTGCGTAGTTGACGTAGTGCAAGGTTATTAATAAACTTATACAGAGCCCGATTAACCATACTTTAAAACAAACTTTTTTTAATGGATTTTTCTAAGTTTATTCATTTTCAAATTTCATAACATGGACTTTTAGTCAAATAGAATTAGACAAAGACAAGCAATCACGTTAAATCACACATATTTTTTATTATACGAGCTATTTATTATACGACTGAAGACCCTTTCACCATTTGGGGATTACAAGTAATTGATAATACAAGCTGTGAGTATATTGTGTCTATGTGTGATGTTATCTTTAATCAATTAAAGTAGGAACTTAGGAATTAAGGCTATTAGGTATTAACATTCAGCCGGCTGCACTGTAATCTTTGCCGATAGAAAGCTTGAATGAACATTGTGAATGGACAGATAGTCCTGGCTATGCTAGATCGCGCCCTGCGCTCCAGACCGGTTATTATCTGCACTTAGCGACGCATACAGATGACCCTCTAGCCTTTCATGCGAGACATCGTAGTGAAAACACTAATTTCGTACAATATTTACAACATACTCTACCTCATTCATGTTATAAACAAAATTATCGGACTGTATGGTGTAAGATAACGACCTACCTCATTACTTATGACAGATACGGCCAATAAGTGGGAAATGTACTTAATAACACTGACAAATCACAAAACAAAAGTAGTAGGCATTCAAATATTGAAATATTGTAAATATTCGAATTGAAATTGCAAACTTGTTAAAATACCTAGTTATTATATACGTCACACATAATGACATAACACCTGTCACTTTTGAAAACGATTGCCGTAAGGTAATCGAAATGTCTATACAAAATGTATATACGCGATTTGCAACGTTTACAAAACGAAGTGGTTTTATTTAAATAATAATTTAGTGTAAGTGTAATGTTTTCGACAGTACGCGAACTTTATAATGAAACTTTCCAACTTGCCCGAGCATATTTCGAATACTAACACAATCACTAATTAATTTTAGATTAATTATACGTAGATCGTACATATATCAACTAATTAATGATAAATTTTAGAATAAATGTCACTTGGATAAGATTAAAAAGAGCACTTATTATCGAACATAAGTTTTAATTAATCCAATATAATCGTATACCAATTCTGATCAAATAACGTATAAGAACATATTTAATTAGGTCCTTATAGCTGCAGTGACGTATTTAAACGGATCAAAGGAGACCGAAACATCAAAACAATTTGATAGCATCTTAATCGCCACACCCACATTCAGCCACACAATGGAACACACTCGTTTTTTATCAAGATTCACCAGACAATAATGTTATGTCATCTTAAGTCATGTATTAGTTGATTGATTTACATCATTTGAGCCATCAAAATTGGGGAAAAAAAGGATTAGCGAGTTGCCATGGCTACAGGCCTCGGCTGGTGGTGACTAACAGCATAGATGGTGTCATGATTGCTGTTTTTATCGACATCAGTGCTCGGTTTATGCTTTTTTGTTAAGGTAATTTTCCGCGAATATAAATCTTAGATAACTATCATAATCACCGTTGCAGCTGTACAATGGCCACTGCTGGCTATAAGCCTCCCCATAAAGGGTGAATTTTGCTCTATTGCCGCGCTGGGCAGGCGTGTTGGCAATCGCTGAGTGTAACATTCCCGTCAAGAATGCTGCTACCCATCCTCTCCCAACTGCATTTATGCTAAACTGTTCCGGATGGATATACCGCCGGTTACCGGTTCTGGTACCCTTGCCTCTTAGGACACCTGGTACAGCCGGTAACCTCATGGCTGATAGATAACTATATCATAGGCTTAACCAACCAAATGCGTATTAGAAAAATATATTAACCAACAAAATAGTTAAGCATCATATAAAAATATGTTTTCATAACTATGCTATTATTATGAAATAATTAATTCTAGTCACAACTAAACCGATGGCCTCTGACCTGACCCCTTGATAAAAAAAACTTGACTTTTCGTCCAAATTTAAGCATTTTTGTGGGTATTCTGTATCATCTATGGAGCTACATTTTTTTTATGTATCACAAATTATTTCAAAATAACTTTACTAAAATAAAAGTTAGTTTTTTACGATGATTCATTTAATCAGATTTAACTTATTTCGAAATCATTTAAAATATGTCTCTTTCAATTGAAATTCTCTGATATGTAAAACGCATCTCTTCACATTTTTACATTTAAGAAAAATTACTTCATATATGTATCAAATACCTAATTGCACACAAAATGTAGATCTATCATTGCTAAAAGCGACATTTGAACTTTGTCCTTTCTAAGAATGTCTGAATATGGTTTCTCTCATTTCAGATACGCAATGGGTCTGGGCGAAGCGTTGGTTTTATTGTCAATAGGCGTCGTAGGGACCATGGGCTTTATCCCCCATGGTTCTATTGGGGAAAAGGTTTGTGATTTATATTATTAACTGATCCTTTTACATTATTATTATTATTCGCTCGACATTTCATAGCCTCTTTAAACACGTTATGAGTTCAATGCTTATTTAACAACTATAACGATTGAGTATGCAATAATATGACTGATTGGAAGACCATGTTGACACGGCATATCTTTAGTCAAGAAGTACATATGATTTTCTACTTGAGTTGACCGTATACCGTACAGTGTTATTTAATTATTCTACGACCAATTTTTAGGATCACATCCTAACCGAAGCTTTGCTTCGTGAGGTCGTCGAACGTATGGGCAAGGATTTCAACGACGCCGCCTCGAGTTATTTGGAATTTCCGTCTAACGAGAGGCACCTTGCCCTGATGGCCCGCGCCAACAAAGACCTGGAAAATGAACAACTGGACTACGATTCATTAATTGACGGTAACCCCAACCCTAGTCTGCGTGATCAAGAGTACCTGCAGCACAGGTAAATAATAACGTTCATATTTTCAGATAGTCTGATACAAAATATAATCCGTAATTTGTTGATGGATGGGTGGGAAATCAATCTTCTCTGCTTGGACTAACAACTTTCTTTAATCTTATATATTTTTTCAAAACTCCGCTAACCTTTATTAATGAATCTGTGAATGTGTCATATTGTGACATATATTCATCATCAAACCAGCCGTTAGAATTCCACTGCTGGACATAGGCCTCTCCAAGTGAGGAGGTTTTTAGCCCATAATAGCATAATAGCTGGGTAAGCGTGTTGGCAATCGCAAAGCGCAACTTTCGCAACGGGAATGATGCCGTCCGTCCCCGCCCTGTGCATTTGAGCTGCACTGTTTCGGAAGGATATACCGCCATCTGCCGGCTCTGGTACGATACGACACCTGTTGCGGTGGGAGGTACTATTCTACTCTGCCGGTACATCACGGCAATATATTATTGTTATTGAATTATATTTCAGTACAAAACAGTCATAAAATAAAATTGAGTTTTTTTATGAGTACTCTTACCATGTAACTTGGCTGCTGCCTACAATCCAATTTTGTATCGATACTAATTTAAACTATATCCTTTAAGCTCGCTCTGGGGACACCAGTACATGAGTGGCGGAGCAGGCGAAGGTCAACAGCGACTGCAGCCCCTCGGCATCGTTCTGAACCGGCAGATGGTGAAGACTGATGCTGTGCTGCCTGCTTACTGCAACCCACCCAACCCTTGTCCCGTTGGATACACTGGTAAGCCTAGAAATATCTATTATATGTCTTACTAATGATCTCCTGGTACTTTAGGTAGTGTTTTATTTTGAGATTCTTGATTATACTGATATTCGGCTTACTGTAGGATGTCCACTATTGATCATAGGCCTCGGTTGAATACGGCCATGATTCTGAGCAATCTTGTTCGGTTTTAGAAAGATCGTCTGTCCACTTAGTGGGTGGACGTCCCACGCTTGCCGCTGAATGCCATTAGCAATATCATGATATCTAGAATATTGTCGATATTCTCAATTCCACTTGAGAAGAGTATTGAAAATGCAATATTCCATACATCGTATATAGATGACATCATCATCTGTATTTCATAATCTATATATTATCGAAATCACAAAGCTCCATCGTGAATAGCCTTTAAAATTGTAGAGGAGCAAGGCTGCATCAGCGACTTTGAGAACACAGCTGCGTTCAGCCGCGAGTACCAGCTGTCTCAGCGCTGCATGTGCGACGGTGAGCACATGTTCAGCTGCCCCCCTGAGTCTTCGGAGCTGGACATGAGGGCGCCGGAACACCACAAGAGCTTAGTGGCCAAAAAAATGCAGCCCGATGTAAGTTGCAAATATTGAAGTAATTTTTCCAAAGAATTTCTAACTCAAAAAAGATAATCTTGTTCAGTAGCTCGTTATCTCTCATTCAGATGTTTTTACATTAATACTGAAAATGATATAACTTTCTGTCTTCTCTTGCAATAAGTACAGTTTTCTTTACAGGCGGAAAATCCATACCTAATGGGGGAACGGCTCCCGATAGCAGCCAAAAAAGGTTTTGATGTCAACGTTTACTAAATAACTTTACTAACTATACTAACAATAACGCTATTAGTGTCTATTTTATAAAGCCCATTAAGTACAGTAAGGGAAATATCCTAATATTATTTTAGAGATATGTATATTATTAAAATTTAAAAATTCGAATTACTGACATGAAATGTCCGTTTTAGATATAATTAGGTAAACAAACCAAAAAAGCGAAAAATTTAAATCAGGGACAAGTCCTTACTATACTTGTGGTTTTTACTCAGTCTTCTGCTGCAACTTCATCGAAAACGTAGGATTGGTCTAAAAAATAGTTTTAAATATAAAATCATCATATTATTGCAAATAATATCTTGATGTTACTAACCCACTTAATATGATCATTTAATATACAAATTGAATAGCACAATATGAATGCATATTTTTAACATCTTGTTTTTATTTGTATTTAATATTATAACTTTAGATAACAGTTTGCACGCACTATAGAAACACAAAAAGTACAAATTCCGATTTCTGTGTATGAACTCAGGAGAACCAAGAAGATGTTGGATGACTACAAATGGAGAGTTTGATAGTATCGGCAAAGTATAAGGTACTAAACAGAAACAATTCAACAACATGCAATCAGCCTATCATTGTTCTGTAACAAAAACCAACGTATGAAATACATCACATATTCAATAAAACTAATGATAAATTATGTTTACAACCTATTAATATAATACAGTAGTATGATTTAAATTTTCATTGTTATATGTATCCTGTAAAATCGATTAATTCTGAATAGTTAATAAAAGTATGTAATCATATTTATAAGCTATATACATACTTATTTTCTTCTTTGGTGCAATAAGCATTATCGTTTCATTAAAGCATTTGTTGATATTAGCAAATAAATTAATAACTACTCGTATTCTAAAAGATTAGCGATAATTTTAAAATACTGCTTTAAATAATATTTATTCTTAAGTTTTAAGATTAGTATATAAATGTATTTACGTTTGGTAACTATAATTCTAACCACATCTGCATTCAATTTTAGTTATTATTTAATTAATTTTATTTTAATTATAACTTTGATATCATAATTTACTCTTTTGCAGTCTGTTGCATAAGATTTAAACATTACGTAATTATTATTATTATATTATTTTTATTACGTAAAACATCTGATCGTAGATAAAATTCGATATGAAAGTGCATATTAAAGAACTATTGATTGTACTGCCAGTTCTTACTGGCGCCAAAATGGAACCTTCCGGAGCTTGTCAGTATAACGGATGCTACTTGAAAACGAGCTTTTAATCCAACGATACGCTGAGAACCTGCATATGACAGCGATTTTCAATTATTTTTGGCTTGTTTTCTACTCCCATCGGTACAATTTTGCTTGGATGTCGCTAGATTACTAAACTCTAATATTTGAATTTGAAATCCAAAAAAAACAAAGCTAAAAGATTTGGGTAAGCAACACAGTTCTCAGTCGTTATATTTAAATTAATTTATAATAGTTCTGAAATATGTTTCTTCTCTGTTTGTTTATTTAAATATAATCAATTGCTACATGCTAAGTTATTATAAGTTAAATTATAAGGTACAACGGCAAAGCCTGTAATTATATATATATGACACGAACGTTCCCAATGCAAATAATAGTTACGGTAGATCTAAGTATAGTGAACAAAAGAGGTGGACATTTTACTATTGATCTTAAAAATATGCAAATTAACGAGAACCTTATGCCATATGATTCAATCACATCAAATTTAACGACCAGACAAGATCGCAGATACTTGTCTGGTCGTTGATATTGTGGACAATAGATAACTTTACATAACGCCGTTCTTTTTACTTATAAGTTACTTTATCGAAATAAAAAAATAATAATTTCAAAAGTTTTCTTAACTGTGTAAATATATTTTGGAATGTTGACCACTATGCCCATGAAATTTTACTATTGTATTTAATTTAGAACTTAGACTTGGTGTAACTAAAAAAAACTAAAATAATATTAACTGATTCTGACGAATCGGTTATATTAAGCGAAACTTTGTGTTACATTTGTATATGCCGAAAACGCCTTGATGTCAGTTATCGACTAGTTTAAATTTATAAATATCAGCAAATCTTGTAATTTAATATGACAACAATTTCAGTATAATATTGTCACCAGAATAGCAAATGAACAAATAATGAAATTAATTGTAAACATCCGCAATTAACTCGCGTTGATTTATGTCGCATATGAAATCTTAATGTATTTACTAATCTCATCTAAATTCTAAAACAATAAAATGGACTTCTTTTGTATACTATATAACAAAAGATCTCATTTGATGTCTGAAATAGCATATTATGAAATTTATGAGTAATATTGCGTGTTAATTTTGATGTAAGTAAAATAAAATGTTTATTGTCTTTTAAAATGTTTTCCCCGGAAACAAACTTAAGTCGAAGCTGTGAATTTTGTTAGTTGTAAATAAATATTATAATGAGTTTAATTATATAATTACTCAGTTCTATTAAGTTACAATAAAATATTTAGTTTGTAAGGTTGTTAGATACTTAAAGTGTAGGCATAATTAATACTTTATACTTCGCTATAATTACGAATGTATTGTAAATATTACATATAATCAACATAATGATAGTACATTTGAGTATCCCGATATATTAATATATTTTACAAACTTAAGGGTGTAAATAAACATGACAGTCTAAAAAGCAAATAGGTTAAGTAAGTAACTCATGAAATAAGTATTTCTTATAATTATGATTTTCTTTTTGATTTGTTTAATTTATGACGAGTACTTGTACATTACTAGAATATCATAATATATAGTGGGCGACTGCGCGAATAACTAATTAAAATGTAAATTTATCTTAAGATTTAAAATCTTTTGATAGAGAAATCTCTACGATAGTAAGGAATATAATTATCTTCTAAGTGTACATATAGTCAAACAAATCCTTGTTATGAATAATATTGTCATAAGTGTAAATTATTCAATATATTGAAAAAGCGATCTCTGGCAACTGAGTAGTGATATAGTATATGTGCATTTCGTGTTTTTTTATTATCAGTCGCAATATTGAGGTTTTAAAAAATTATTTCATTTAAATTTGTAATTATGTACGATTTTTTTACTTCTGGTTTTAACTATATTTTAGTTTGACTAAATAAAATTTTTGTAGTTGTTCTTGGCAATGTTTTATAATTTTATTTTAAGATTTTATGTGAATTATATGCTGACTACTAATATTACGTATCCTTAGTATATTAAGATCTTATTACGTATATATAATAGGAATGATATTTAAGTATCTTAAGAAGGGGACGTGCGGGTTACATAAGTGTCGACACGTGTCAGTATGAAGATATAAGTCTCGTATTTACCCTTTACCACCTTCATTAGGAATTTAAAACTATCTTATTCCACGTTTCGCTATCTAGGTATCGTGGTTTACGAGAAAGATTCCGCTAACCAAATATAACTTGTACTAAAAAGTCATCGTGTTTTCGGGAAATAATAAAAGTTCAACCAGAATTGTTGATTTAATTGTGTGAAGTACAATCTTATACATTTCTTTACCTTAACCAAACTAATCGTAACACAAAATAAAATTTCAAGGTTCATCTTGACTTATTAAACTTTTTTAAAATATAAACATAGTGAACATAGAGAAATAAAAGAACCCAATTAAATCAGTAAAATTAATCATTTTGCTAATGACGCTGAAGATACAATTATATGTAACTCGGACGTTGCTATAAAATAGTCGAAAAAAATAAAAAAAACGTCATAAAAAATGTAGTTAAGTTTATTTTTTAAATATATATTGCATTATTATTTATATAGGTTATGTGAATGAACCACCTTAAGGCAAACAACCATTTCCTATCAACCAGGTAATCGTAGGTAATAGGAATGGATAATAAAAACACAAATAAATCATTCGAAAAGTCTTCCAAATAGATCGTACAATATTTGTACATCTTAGACCCATACTTAAGGTGGTTCACTCATTTAACACAATATCTTATGTTGACTGCTTTTCAACATTTACCAATGAAATTGCCGATATCTACATAAATAAATTCATAATTCTTAATAAAATTATTTTTCATCGCTTTCAAACGCGGATTATTTCAGTTTTACAGTGTAAATTTAAAGAAACGTGGTCGTATGCAAAAATATTTTCTATTTATTAATTTCAGTGATTTTTTAATTTTAAAATAAGAGTTAACTCTTAAATGTTATATTAGCAATTTTATAGGTAAACAATTAATATTAAGAAATAGAATAATATATAATAAGAGATCTATATGTTATTGGTAAGGTTAAAAAATTAATGTTACAGATTAGTTTGGCGCAAAAATTACACATTAAAAAAATCTGTGATAAATCATGAAAATTCAAAAATAGATGCTTCAAAAAAAAATTCTACATTTTTTTTAAATTTTCATGACATTCGGAAACTATAAGAATCTTTGGGCGTTGTTCAGTTTACGAGTTACATCATTACCTAGTGTGTATTATATGGACGCAGCTAAAAGATTTTGTAGGTTAATTTTATAGATCTATTCAACCTTTTTAAAAACATTGAATTAGGTTTTATTATATAAAGATACAAATTACCTTCTATTTGCCTGTGATAGTGCTGGAGTTTATCTCTGTAGCTGAATGTGTCTGCCTTTCTGATATTAACTCAACGCAGTACATTACAATATCGATTAGAGCTCTCGATACCACGTGCTTTACATAAACGTGCTAAAGAAACAGCTTCATGGTTGATCCACTACAATAGGACAGCGTATGTCGGGTTAAAAATATCATCTAATTGATCAGGTACCTGAAATTCTTACAAAACCATTTTAGCTGACGTCCTAAAACTAGTTTAGCTGATGTCAAAATGCCTAGTTTAAGATCCGGCGTCGTACTTAACTAATACATTGATCTACCATCGTATTATGTAACGACATAATCAGACCACATCGAGTCGAATTAGAAAATACCATGCGTAGACGTTCACACTGTTTGCCTCGGCATAAAGTAGGTTTTTAATAACAACAAACGTGATTTAATTCGGCTCGAAGCTAGTAGCTTGAAAATATCGTGCTTTAAACTATAACACTAGAAGTAATGAAATAATTGCAGGATAACATTCAATAGGTAAAAAATCCATGTAATTAGACCGGTAAGTTAAGTTTGAGTAATAAGATACGCAATATCATAACACATGATACTACCTCAACTTACCTCAACAGTATTTTAAAACAGATTATTAATTTCGTAAATTTAATTAATAATTTCAAACAAAATTGGATTCGAGCCCGTTGTCCCTTATTCTTTTTTAACTTTTAAATTTCAAAATGTTAATTTCATAAAATCTTACTGTTCGTAACAGACAGCGCGCCTCTATTTTAAGGATACTAGTTTTCCATCACTTGTTTACGTGCGTGATACTATTAACTATTATATACTGTGAACATCCGTAAATGCCTAATGATCGGATGATAGAATCATCGCTAGCCGGCTGAGCCTTCTCTCTCATGAAATGCCTTTACAACGCATTCAAAATGTTTCGGAGCGATGAAATTGTTGTTTGACCAAATTCTAACAGGCTTTTCACGCACAAAGTGCAATCAACTTGTAAGCGTAACATCTAGAAAAGTAAACAGAAACATCCAAGAATATTCAGATTGCTATTTGACATATAAATAATATTCGTACGAATTGAAGAAAACGTAAAAAAGGCCAGAGAGGCGTGCGTATCACTAATATTTTAATATAATTAGTTATATTCAAACATTTATTACCACAATAGCATAATATTATGTTTAAACTTGATTTGATAGATAAAATACCCTTTTTATTTATACTAAGTTTCTCTAATAATCGAATATTTGCTTGTTAACTTAAACCCCCAAAGAAGACACGTCTTCCTTAGTAATGTAATAAGCGTATATATTAGGTATTTCCTTTTATTATTGTTCAATTGCGTTTTTATCGGTGTGTTAGTTTCATTTTTGTAATTTAACTTTGAGTTTCATTGACTTAATTTAATAATTAAAATGAATACAATACATAAAAAGCTACCTCACAATTTGGATAATTGCAATCGTTTTTTTTATTATATTGTGTATCTTCTTTTCATTGTATTAATTTTTGTTACAGTTTTATTTGAGTTTGTTATTAGTATATAAGTAATATAACATTCGCGAGATACATAAGTACTTAAATAATATTATTATACACTAGTTAATAAATTAGTATATAAGTTATATAATATACGCTAGATACATAAGTAATGAAATAATATTTCCTAGGTTCTAGTAAATTCTTTATTTTCTTAATTTTGGCAACACTTTTCTAATTATTTCCAATATCTCAGGGTTATATTCATCGTGCAGATAATTCTTAATAACTTGACAAATACTCTTTCAATGACAATTTTTGATACCCTTGAAAAATAATTGACAATATTTCTGAAATTAAATGGAATCTATAAAAATATAACCGATCAACATTTGAACAAGTAAAAGTCCATAACAATTAATTAAATATAGACATGAGTACTATACAACTAAAATACTGCCACAACTAACGCACACCACGTAAACGGCTAATGCCAACACTTCAGAAAAATATTTTACGTTACCTTCTTCTATATTCTTAATACTAAAGTCACATAAAGGTTAAAGTAACAAATAACACACATTGATTGTAAATAGAAAAAAAAACCTATAATCAAAATGTTATTATAAAAGCGGACAGGTGTTGTCAATATGTCACTAAATAGTTTTACATATTAGGTACCGTTTTATTCATAAGACCTAGAATATAGTAGTACCTTAGGAATATAATCTTCTAGTATAACAATGTATAATAACCATGGCTGCTTAAGGCGCCATGGCTGCAAAGAGTCACTCTAGTCAAACGAGTAGTCTGTAAATATGTAGTAGATAAAGAGAGCAATATTGTATTTTTTCAAATATATTTTTATAAAAAAAACTACAAAATAAACCTAAATAATTTTGCAATCTATAAGGACAAACCGCTACTACCTGTAATTTCAGAAGTCAACATGAAGATACCTCAATATGCATTCGCGCAAATGCTATATATAACTCATACATTGGGATAAGACTATCGGAAAACCTAATAGACGGTCGTTTTAGAAACTAACAACTACTGATAACGCACATTGATTAACATAACATAGGTATTGAATATGCAAAAAGTATAATAATATCAATATGGCATGGAGAACATTCATTAAATATAACATCTCGTGTAAGAAGTCGTATCCCAATTTGGATAAGTGCAAATAAATATTAACACTCAAAGTACAGTTATGATTAATTAAAGTTGGTGTTATGGGAAAATACAAAAACAAAAAAAAACCTTTGTTTTTTATGTAAACTTTTTTACTTTAGAATGCGTTTCAATGCTATGTTTTGAAGTTGTCTTTATTGGCTTATTTTTATGGAGGAGCGCGTCGTCACATTTTTTTCTGAAGACGAAAATTATTTTCGATTTCAAAAGATTCTGTTGTAATTCCTAGTATTTAGATATTTTAAATAGCTGTCTATAAGATCATCAAATAGCTTTTTCCAATAGTGCGAAATGCAACACGCACTGATGGAACAATAGTATGGCATTAAAGAGGCCATTATTAAAGTATAATTAAATCGTTTATTAAAATTTTTTTCCTCAATAGTCATCTAAATTAATTTTGTTTTAGGTTTTACCAATTCACATTTGGGATAACCATAAACGACTGAAATGCTCCACCAAATCATATTTAACGCGCTCCTTATTATACTATTTGTATTTATTTTGCTAAAAAAAACAAAAAAATATAAAAACAAAGTATTTTATTTTTATTGATTCAATTTAAGATTGATTATATTTCTGGTTTAGATTTTTTACATCGCTATATAACCTTTAATTAATAACTACTTTTATTAATAAAGATTTTTTTTTTCCTTTTGGAAAAAATTTATTTTAAACGAATAGTCTATAATCAACATTAATAATAATAATAAGATTAATTTAGGTTTATTAGGTTAATGTTAGTTTATTAAGTTTAGCATAAGTATTGTTTGGAACATCAACATATTGAAGTTATCCTAATTATTAACTGGTTCTACTGAATAATCATAATTTGTAGTTTAACCACAAAAAACATGTTTGTATTTGAAAGTCATGAATAGAGCCTTACATTGTACCGTACTGTGCAATATAAGTTTCAAATTTTTTAAGGGAAAAGAGGTTTTTGATGAATTGTAGATAAATATTTTACAAATTTAAAGTGATCAAACCAAAATATTACGCCTTCTTTTTTTTGTTATCACCCTAAAACTCAATTAAGGTTTATACAGTAACCTTTATTTTGGATAGAGGAGAAATATAAAAAAATAAGCAAAATCTAAGAAGAGTATCGTATCTCTGAAATGCGTATTAACATCCGGAGGTTTGTAAGATTCTGATCTTCATAATCAAACAACAAATAGACCTGGTTTAAGAAAATTTACAATCCATTTGAAATGTATTTTTTCCCTTACGTACTTTTGTTACATCGCATTGCAAACAAAAATCACTTAACTCAACTTAGTTTTTTTATGTCATTGTGCCATTCAAAACTACCAAATGAATCAAATTTACTCACCTAGATTTAAAATTAATTCAAGTTTTAGAACAAATTCTTCCTCCCCCACTCTCTTTATCAATCTCTCCCTCTCTTCGTTTGTCTCTTTCTCTCAATTTACCTATGTTTCTATCTTTTACTTCCTTTACTGCTGTTGCTTCACCTTTACAATAGCGAAACCAGGACAAAATCAAAATATGTATAATTTACCTTCTGACTTTAACGTAAAAACCGTGAAAATCAGATCAAACTAAACGACAATCATGTTTTTATGCATCTGATACAAAATGTGCGAAGTAAATATTCTACTTAGCTTGCCACATTCACACACACATTTCAAATTAATTTTGTGAAATCCTCTCTCTGTGGTAACTTACAAGCAGGACATATGTACCTTTCAAATACCTAAGTGCCTAACTATAGACCCTCTAATTAAACTCATATTAAACCATCTCCTGTCCTGAAAAATTGCTAATACACCAGTAACACCGATCCGTTACAATTTTATAAGAGTGCACTTGTCTTGGGATCCCATAATCAGAACCAAAACCCGATGATTCGATGATCGTTCAGTTGCCTATACTTTGATTGGGATAACTTCTTTTATGATGAAGTACAACACATTCACGACATGAAACGGCGTTAAACTACATAGCTGTAAATATATTTATAAGCAGTAGTCTGTATAATGATTACATGTTATGGGAACCTGAATATTTGTATTATATAGTAATGTTCGACCCATAGCTTAGGTTATAAGTTACACGTATTAATAAAATAACCATAAGACAAGTATAACTTAATCGTCTATATAACTTTATAGTAGTATATGTCAAACAAAATATTGGGCTGATTTAGATCTGTTTGAGCGTATTATAATTATAGTTATTATTCAGTAATTTGTTATTGAAGTAGAATTATTAAATAAGTTGTACATTCGGAGGAAACTCTAGCGATCCAGAACGCAGCAGACCAAAGAGTAATTTAATTTGCGAGGGTTGAACGATTAAAAGTATATCTCTTATAAAATAAAATAAAACGTAATATTGTTGTCACTGAGCCGATTGAATACTTAGGATTTTGTATGTAAAACCGGGCTGACTTTTTATTAATATACAGATTCAGGAAATTCTCAAACTTAATGTTACCTAACATGGCCCTGCGTACAACTTGCAAGAAATAATTAAATTGAAAAAAAAACATAAGTAAAATACAATCTTAACCTTTACGTACATAACTCAATTATTCGAATCTATTCAAAATCAATATAAATATTTAAGACATATTGACTCTTAAATTGAAAAAAATATCAATTTTAATGTAATGTTAATCCTTGCGAAGCAATCCTTTTACTTACTAATTATTGCGTATAATTTATATGATATAACATATGTATTACGCTTTCTGTGTATCCTGTGTATATTAATTTACTTACTCTTAATTTGTTAAGTATTAATAAACCCTAATTATATGTTTGTAGAGGTTTCGCATGGAAACGAAAGACAAACAAGGAAGGACGACAACGGTGTAGAAAATAGTGTTATTACATTGTGTTCTTCGTTCCTATTATGCTTCCTTATACTTTCAAACAAATTATAATAACAAAAATTTTACTATATCTGATGAAACATTTAGAAGTTTTATTACGATTTTTATTAAGAGCTGTACTTTTTGTAAAGTATATCTGTCATCCCTCGTGTATACATATAAGTATTTCTATATAGTTTTAAGTGATGTATTCTCTAGATCACTAAGTTAAAGTTTGCTAATTAAAATTCGTATAAAACAAGTATAACCTACTTTATAGATAAAGAAATTGTGTCACTGTATTTGTCCGGTGCGAAATTCTAAACTACAAAACCGATTTTAGTCAATGTTTGCTGTCTGTGTACAGGTTAATCCGGAAAGAGGTAGGGCACTATACGAGTACATCTCAATTCAGAGTCACGATATTTTTTTCATGATAAACTATATTAATTTTGACAGGACAACGTCTATTCGGTTAGTTGTACGGTTATTTCAAATATCACATTTGCAAGTAAAAACTAAGCATATCTCTATAACATCAAAAATTTAATACGGCACTAACTAAGATGCGGCAACACTCTACACCCGCAACGCCTGCTTAATAGAAAAATCCCTAAATTAACGTTCCGATAACAAAATTCCAACTCTCGCTATAATACTTAATGGTTATTCTTTGAACTTCTTAAATCCAATGTATTCTAATTGCATGTTCGGTGAGTCAGGCTTTAGTTTCGATCAAATTTAAATATAAAATACTTTTTCGAGGAATTAAGTCATTCTTTACTTTATACATACGTATATTTGCAGTGCAATGATAAATACCAGCTATTTTTGTCAAAAACTCACGAGACTGCTCTTGTCGACCTACAAGCAATTGTGTATTCTTCACCATTCAAACATACTAATTCAAATATTTAAATTGTTCTTGAAATAATATAATCTACATCAGGAAATTCTAAAGCTGTTTTTCGGAGATACAAATCATAACATTCTAATTTTTATTATCAGGAACTTATAAATAAAATATTTCTATAGCAAAACAACTTGTTAAAAGCGTGAAAAAAATAAATTCAGACAGAGATTCTAAAGAAAGTTTGGATAGACATTTAGTGAATTTTTTAACATTATCGTTATTTGTTATATTTTAATATTTTATTATTTTAATGTTATTTTGTAACTTTTAATAATTTATTGATATTTAAGTAAGTATTCCTATTTTTATATATTGCCTAGTGTGGCTTACCAACGGTGAAAGAATAATTCAAATCGGTCCACTAGTTCCGGTGGATATTACAATGCAAACAAACAAACAATCAAATACTTCACACTAATAATATTACTATAGATTTAACTGTACATATGTTTACTGATAAATCTTAAATATAAATATTTTGTATTGCTAATCGAGCAGATATCTGAGATAAAACATTTAATTTCTATTATATAAGTAGCTTATAAGGAAAAAGGAAGAGATATATTGTGCCAGTAAGTAGATTTTAGTACATTAAGATAAAGGCTCTTGAAGTCCAGTTAAAAGTATAATGTTCATAGTAAGTTCGATTAAAGCTATTTATTTTAAAATTATTTAAATTAGAGTAAAGGAAGTTGTAGACGAATATTTTGTGAAAAGTAGTTTTATTTTTAATAACATTATGATAAAACAAGGTGAAAATGTTACTTATTCGTCAAATATTTGAAACCGAGTTATCTCACACTTAAACATTCGCTAATTACAAGTCACTTAGAACGTCTACGTTGCATAGTTTAACTGACCGTCTATCTGTCAGCAATTAACTTTAAGTGTGAAAATGGTTGATTTGTTATCAAAAGTTAACTGTCCACAAAAATCATAACCAAAATGTTAAGCGTTTGATCTCTTGCTTACATTGTGTTTACTTACAATACGTCACCTTAATTCGTTATAAATACATTGCGCAGAAAAATATCATGCAGACATATGCAAAATAACTTATTAGACATTTTATAATACACAATTAGTATGTATAAACAATATTTGATATAAGCAAATACAGATTATCCAATTTTGAAAGTACCATGCTTAGAACTATAAAAAATGGTAATATTTTCACCTCGTTGAAAGCACATTTATCAAAAGTACAATTACTATTTTTTATAATAACGGATGGAAGAGCAACACTTGATTCTATATATTGATATAAGTAGTTTACTTATATAGTATTATATCAAAATTGTAAAAATAAGAAACCAGAGGTGGCATTTAACCCAGTATAATTTAGAAAGTATCCATTAAGTACATGGACTATGGTATCCCAGATTCTCGATAAAACAGTAGTTGTAAATATTAGGCTAAACATTAGAATATTTAGATTTCGTTTGAGGTTTTTTATATCTATTTAAGAATGTTTCTGTACAAGAAATAGCTCGAGTGCTTTGTATTAAGTAGTCACCTGTAATGTAAAACAATTTTTCATAAAAAGAAATTTTATGGAAACAATGAACGGCTGATTGACATGTTAATATTTCATGAACACTATATAGAAAAAAACAATTTCTACAACTCTTAAAATTTCATTGAGTAATCTAGAATCCAAATTAAAGGAAGTCAAAGCATGTATCAAGATGCTAAATAATAATATGAAAATGTAAATCTAGTTGAAACAATATTGCTAATCGACCTTCAGGTAGACCTTTCACAGGTCGCCTGCGTGGGTACGTGACTCTCGCCTATTTCTACCGCCAAACAGCAGTATTTGCATTTTTGTGTTTCGGTTGAAGGGTGGGAGAGGCAGTGAATTTACAGGGTAATGTGACATAACACTTTCAAGCCTCAAAGTTAGCGGCACGCCATATCCTTGAGATATTACGATCGTCTATAAGCGACAGAGACGCTTACCATCACACGGGCCGTATGATTGCTTGCCAACTTAGTAGTTATATAAAAAAGAGTATCGAAAGATCTGAATGAAAGAACGGAAAGAATATATCAAGATGACTACTGTAAAATATTACGAATTATATAAATCTAGTCAATACAATTCATACTCGACGCACTTTTACAAAGGTTATGTGGTTGGGTACCTCACTCTCGCCTCACATTTTCCAGCAGGAAGAGTGAGAGTAACAGAGTAATCTGATTAAAGGATATTATTTCATAATATCGTAACAATAGGCTGCCTGGAAGAATAAGAAAAATGTAATATTCTACTTTATAACTCAGCATTTGGAACATATTAAATGACATTGTATAAAAATGGACTAATGTAAACCGAATCAAACAAATCAAATACTGTGTGTAATAAACTCTATCTATGACATGGAAGTAAGGTTGTTTCGGATTTTGGTGAAGTTGCAGTAGTTATAATAATATCAATGTCTGTCACACGCTTCTTTTTAATAAATACTAAATCATAATAATTTCGGCGTAACGTGTGTTTTATTACTAACCCACTTTCTGTAGAAACTAAAATTGACCGAAGTATAATATGATTCAATGATATTTACAAATAACCCAGTATATAAAATGTTTAATAAAGTAACCGCTTAATACGATACACATTAATTTCTCCATCTCGTATAATATATAATATACGCTATCTCTTTTGAGGTCCTTTGAAAATGTTATAAATGTTTCTGCCCGATATCTTTGAGTCGAATTAATTTTAATTACTTGTACCTATATTTCTTCCGGAGGCAATTATAAAACATTTTTACGTTACCAATACATCAACACTGCCACTAACACTAAAACTAACTATTTAACACTTATTAATAAATATAATAATTTTTTTAAAACATCGCATTAAAGCTATAACTGTTTTATAATATAATTGATAATATTACGAACCTGCATAAAGTAAAAACAAAAGGTAAATTGTAGACAGATGTGCAAGTTCAAATAAGATATATTATGTATTTTAAAAGGTTTTTTCTTAAAATATTCTATAAATAGTCAAACTGTTACATAAAACCTTCCAACACAAGATAATTTATGAGTCTTCGACATAAATTAGTTTGGGCACCTCTGTTTTGTACTGCTCTTAGTTTTTCCACGTGTAAAAAAAGTTATGTTTGACGGCGCAGGAGGCAGTATTCCTATGCTATGCACCAAAGATCGTGGAATCGGTCCATACCAAGTATAAATAGTTATATGATGATATTTGTGTTTCTTCTGTGTCTGGATGTTGAATGCATGTATTTAAGTATAATATTAGTGATTCCCCTGTTATCTGATGTCCATAACACAAGTGCTTTAAGCGACTTATCACGAGGTCAGGTCAATGTATGAGACGTTGTGTGAAATTATTATTATTATTTTTAATGCTGCAACCGCCTCTCAACAATGCCTCTAAAATACATTGCCTAAAGGGCGTATCCCAAGAAATTATATTAAATGATCAAGTTATAACGCGATTATATATTATATAATATTGTTATGTGCTGTTGAGTGACATACATCAAGAGATAGGTATAACTTTCAAAATCTCTGTCTTAAGACAGTCTACGTGTAAACATTTTAGTAAAAATTTTTTTAAATTGCGACTTAGGCAAATACAAGAAAGGAGACTATAACAATACATGGAAACCGAAGCAACTCAGAATGTTTCGTTCATAAATGAAACAAGTTTTTGAACGTATTCATTTATTTCATCGGAAATTTATTCGAACAATTTATTTGTGTCGAAACATTGCAGTTTTTAAGTACATTTAATCATAAAGTATTGGATCGTAAATAGGTAAGTACATACATCATTCCAAAAGACGTTTAACAATTGTATTACTATCAATCACCATTACAGCATTCAACAATATTTTTAAAAGTACGGCAAGATTTATTTGGTTGCTAAAATAACTGTTATTTATCTACAATTTAATGTCATTATTTGTACATATTGCATGGATTATGCAAGCCTGTTAACAAAGCCTTTTCAACAGAATGCACAGTTCGCAATTAATATGCTCGCTTTAAAGCTAGCTGCTTTAAAACAATTGCGTACATGAAGTCAGTCACAAGACAAAATTATTGATTGGCAATGCATGTTGATGTTCTCAGAACAGCCAATTCACAAAATATACTATCAATTTAAACTGTTGAGAAGTCGTATTTAATCTACATCATACATGTAATCCTTTAATCTACATCTTTGCTCACTCCGCACTACATTTAGCCAACATTACAAAAATAACAATATATTTTATTATTAGTATCCTAACTAATGAAACACTACATATAGAGAACAAAAACATTACGATAATATTATTATATAAAATGGAAATTTAAAAGATATTATATTTTGTTCTGAATTTCATTTTGAACCTTACTGTTTTATACTACGTTGTCAGTTTAACAAACAAGATCCACGACACAATATAAATAAAATTTTACAATGTTTAACGTGCTTCTCATATTGCATCTATACATTTATCAATATTATTGTATTTAATAAAGTTTGATAGCAACGCACAATATGATTTTAAGCGTATTTTAGTTTAACTTAAATATAAAATAACTAAACAAGTCTACAAAACAATTGAAGCCTAGAATTGTTATGTGACTAAAAATTAATTTATGCGCCATCAACTATAGCTAATATCACACAGTCGTAATATATAAAAAGTAACTTACACAAGCACTCCGCCCTAGTGCACTAGAACCACTGAATTCACAAACATTTTATCTAATCGAATCCTAAACGAATGCAAGGCCACGAATGCTTTAACAAACTACAACTAATTAGTTTCGCTACGAACAATTAAAGCTTTTGCTTAACGACTTGCAGTGGGAGCCGTTCTACACGAGATATCTACACATCTAATTATGCATCCCATGACGTCATCCGTATTGACGTATGAGAGCACGCGATCTGAATCTGTTTAAATGTCCGACTCGGCTGGAGGGCCGCTGGCTAACCCAAACAACTAGAGACTAGCGACGCGCCACTTCCTTCAGACTTATCACTTCGTTTCCTATACGTCCCCATACTCCCTTCGGATGCTCTTAAATGCGTACCTCGAGCGCAATCTCCGACGGCTGCACCGCCTCTGCATTGGAGGTTCCGATATTCCGAAGTCACCGTCAATTCACACCCACAGGTAAACACTTGCACTGTTTTATTTTCTGCAAACGTTTGCGCCTGAATGGTGGATTCTGCCCGGGGCAGCGCAGGGTCACTGTTATCCATGTCACCTTCTTAGGTCTGCAGAAAGCGCAGGATTTGAACGCGGGTGGTGGACGCTCCTCGTTACTGTCCCGCCGCCGCGGTCCTTTTGGGATGTAGAACGAATTGCACTGTCCGTAACAAAATTTATTAATCACTGTAACCGGAATACAGCCGGGCTCGCGGATTTTTTGCACTAAAGGTTCGGTTTTGCACCAGTCCTCTTTTAAATATTCCTTCTTTGTGACATAGAGAGCGTTTTTAGACGACTTCAATGCTTTCCGAATTTCCTCTTGATCGGGCATCGACACTACGTTAGTTTCTGCGCTGCCTTCGCCGATATCATTCCTCTGAAAAGACCCGGAGAGATCCTGTTGTTCCGTTCGCTGCCTGGCCAAAAGTTTTTCCACTTGCTCGGTGTCTATTATGTCCAAGATAGAGTCGGTCGGCGTGAACGGTTTCCTAACTCCGGCGCCGGTGCAGACTCCGCAAGTGGTCAGAAGCGCCGCAACGGCGAGCCAAATGTGAGATTTCGATAAGCTTTCCATCTGGAACGGAAAATAAATATAAAATAAGCGTCTGAGGCTACTAATAAAGTTTGAAATCCGTGGGCTTCAGAGCGGAAGTCGTAGGCTAACTCACGTTGTATCGAGAGATGGGAGACAACATGTCGTAGGCAGTGCGTCGGTGTTACCGTCGACGGTGCGGTGCGAGTGGCAGAGCGGCAGAGCGGCGCGGCGAGTGCGTGTGCGGCGACCGACGGGGCCGTATTGAACGCAAGAGCAAGCCCGTTCGCTCAATGGACTGCCACTCAATGAACGAGATGACTCACGCACCGCGCCTCCGCCATAGAACTCCCTCTTTTCCGCAGAACCGACACATGTTTTGGCTTAATGTGACAAAGGCGACATCCTTCCTAATTTTTTTTATCTCCAAACAGGCAATAATTAAAACGGACTACCTGTTTGCAAATAATGGTGTTAACGGAGCTTTTCGGTCACGGATATAGATAAGATTCAGTTTTATTGGCCGACTTTTAAGGGCCGCCTCTCGACTTAGGCATGAAAAGCTGTTTTGAATAACAGAGAGATACAATAGTGTAATTAAACACCTGCGCCCTGCTTCTGCTAACTTCGCGCTAATTTATCTAAATATGCTTGTCTATTATATCCCCGCATTTATCAAACTTACCTGCGTTTAATGTCAAACTTTTTATATTCTATAGTAAGATCTATAGTAAGATGTTTCCATAGATAGATATAATCCTACCTAAATAGATATATATTCACATAATACGAAATAATACATTGAGCTGAATTTTCTCATTATCTTACATAATTCTAGTGTTTTATGACAAAAATATGTATATTTGTTAAGTGCCGAGTCCTCCGATATGTCCGATGAAGCTTGGCATGTACCTACGCGTGAGAAATCGCACAGAGTAATGATTTCCCACCTCCGGCGCCACCGCGGCCCGCGTCGAAAGCACGTAGCGAGGCGCCGGCGCAGATGGTGCCCTGTCTAATACCAGAACCACTCGAATCAGTATAGGTCAAAAGTCGTTCTTCTTTCTTTTAAACAACCTGTACTTTAATGAATATTTATTAAGATTAAGAGATTAAGAGCAGAATTTTAAAAACCTTACAATTAAAATGCAAATTTCTTGCACAAATTACTTAAAGGAAGAAATCAAATGTCGAAAAAACGAATGGCATTACTATTGTGTATAGGTACGCTTGAAAAGTCGCAAAGCATTATGGCGTCTTCTTTCGATGCAACTGCAACCCGTACCAATAGTTTTAACTTCCAGATAATCTTAGGCGAAAATTATTAAATCTGATGTTTCTTTATATGTTTTTAAAATTTTGAATATAAGAAACATTCAGTCACTAAATTGACTAATAATATTTCATTTTAAGTTTTGACTACCCACTTATGTTTCTAGTACCTACAATCGATAATGTACCACACATTTATTAAGTGTAGTCAACTCAACATCGTCAAATTACGGGAATCGGCATATTCCCCTCTCGCCCCTGGCGATAAAATAGTCTGAGTAGTCCAGCAATAGGTTCATCCGAAAAAAATACTAAAAAAAAGTCATAATAAGAATATATGTATAAAAGACAGATGTATGAGGGCAATTTATAGACGTAATAAAGCGTATTATTATTATTTGTAGAAGTAAACAGATCGCATCTAATCGAATGTATCCGACATTGGAGCCCAATCAGGTACCGCAGTTTCCGCCCATTTGTGCATCCCACAATAACTATACAAACTATTTTAAGTATCTACAGCCTTCTCCGAAGAAGGCGCGTGAGTGGGCGCCTACTCCCAAAACGTTAGAGGCCTAGCCATCAGACATTTCTTAACATTTTACCAGCCGTCTGTCTAATAATTCATCACAGCGCTAATATGGCATTTGCAGTCGTTCTGAGACGTTAAAAAATAAATAATAAAAAGAACTAAGACGAAAGAGTTATTAAACGTTATTACTACAATAGCATTGTTATGTGTTCGTGTAATATTCGTAAATATATGTAGACTTACATAAACATATATTATACAATATATAGGAATGTAAACTATTCGAGCGTGTCCGTTATCGGACCCCGATCACAAACGTCAGTTTCCGCCCATTTGTGCATCCCACAATGGCCATACAAACTGTATTGAGCGTCCACAGCCTTCTCCGAAGTAGGCGCGAGTGGGCGCCTCCTAAAGCGTATTGGGGACCTGTACTCTAACAACCCTTACAATTTCGCTAAATCCAATAGTTAATCAGTTACCGAATGTGGATCAGATAGTTTTGTGTACAATATAATAAAAGTTATACCGACGACGATATATATCGAAGGACCCAATGGTAGTGATCCAATATTTGTGCCAAAGATCTTGGGTTCGATCCCCACCCAGGACAAATATTAGTGTGATGATATTTGTGTTTGTTCTGCGTCTAAATGTAAAATATACTTTTTAAAGTATTTTTTAGTTGCTGTGTGAATTATTTCCAATATAATTCGTTATATCTTTAATTATATATAAAATTATGTCACATTTTTCGGGATTCAGGATAACGGGATAACGGGATTAAATTTTCCTCATATATCCCAGTGGAGTTTCCCTGACTTCGGCCTGATATATGGCTAGGTGTATGTAAATCATTGTTAAGGATTGCTTCTTGTGACCACTTTACTTACAAGGACACAATATAATCTGTTAATTCTGTGTATAGGTTACAATTGTTCTGCACAATTACCTATGTACTATGAACGTATTAAAGTTATTTTTGACGGCATTAAAACGCGGTGCTTTTTATATTTTTTCTCGACGTTTGGACCTTGTGGTAACGACGTTCTGAAGATTGACAAAAGATGTTATATTAGAAATATAAACAAAACTTTTATAACTACAATTTACAACTACTACCCTACAAATTTTAATTTCTTAATAGTTTTTTTGTGCTATAATACTATAATTTGTTTGTTTGTGTTCGCGTTCCCATCCATGCAGTAATTGCTGACGGTATGATGAAATCTGCTGCTATGTTGGCCTTGGTCAGTGAAAAAAAGAAAAAAATCAAAATTCACACCATTAATGTTACCGGTATATAAAATTGACATATTGACACATACATCCTCACAATAATATAAATGCGAATGTATGTGTGGATGTAAGGTGCATGTTTGTTACTTTTTGACCTAGATGAAATTTGGCACAGAGATTATTTATAGTTTGGAGTAACAAATGTTATATCCCAGAAACATATTCCCGTGGGATAAACCAGACTTATTTCTCTCTGTGCAATCTGCACGATTTGTTGCACAGTTTAGATGTTTAAGAGCGCCATAGAACTTTCGCGGTTTGCGATAAAATATCCTCGTAGAGAAGCTCGTGGATAGAAAACTAGTATTTAATAATTTAACCATAGTATAATTACGGAACCGCACATAATACACGCCATGACACGCACTTGGCCGGTTTTTAACGAACTATCGTTAAATCTGTACAAGCAAATTGTACGCCGACGCTACGCACCAATACTTGGGAACAGCTTATTTTATTTTGATCACTTACTGACAAAGCGGTTAATGGAAAACTTAAATGGCAAGTTTATTTTCAAGTATTAAATTTTTTTGCCATATGAAGTAAAAAAAAAACTTTACAACATAGTATAAAACAAACTCTATTCCCGTTATATGTCTGTCACTGTGTATGCTTAGATCTTTAAAACAACGCAATAGATTTTGATGCAGTGTTTTTAAATAGTTAAAGTGATTCAAGCGGAAGGTTTATATGTATAATACATGCATGATATAGAAAAAAAAACACATAATTTTAGAGTTTTCTATTGTGATGTCGTAGATAAACATATTTCTTCGCGCTTAACGCTTGATAAGGTATTCAAATTATCTGTATTTTCTATATTCAATATGATTTGTACCAGTGGGTGACAATTGATGCTGGTGTGCCGCAAGGTGGCATTCTCTCTCCGTTATTATTTTCCCTTTTCATAAACCTTGTCACCAAATCTCTTGGCTGCTTTTACCATCTATACGCTGATGACCTGCAACTATACACCCAGGCAGAGTACAATGACCTGGATAATGCCATTGCTCGGATTAATGCTGATTTGACTAACATCACAAACTGGTCACAAAAGTTTGGTGTCTCTGTGAACCCGTCCAAGACTCAAGCCAATGTCTTGGACAGAAAACGGCAATTATCCAGTTTAAAAAATGTACCTGTAATTATTTTTAATAACGTGGTAGTGCCCTACAGCACATGCGTTAAATATTGGCCTATTTATCGACCCTTCCTTAACCTGGGATACACATATTAATGAAATCAGCAATAAGGTTACTGGAACGCTTTGTGCTCTCTATCGATTAAAATATTTTATTCCTACTAAAACCAAAACCCTTCTTATTCAATCCTTGGTTTTACCCATAATTGACTATGGTGACGTGTGCTGCACTAATATCTCTCAGGAACTCCTTAATAAATTGGATCGTCTATTAGACAACTGTCTTCGTTTCATTTTCGGTTTGCGTAAATACGATCATATTTCCCATTACCGTTCTCTTCTCGGCTGGCTTCCTATTCGAGAACGTCGCAAAATTCGAGTTCTAACCATAATATTTTCAATACTTTTTGATCCGTACGCACCAATTTACTTAAAGGACAAATTCCAATTCCTATCTTCCTCTCACGAACGTAATCTCCGTTCTTCTCTCGCTCTTAACTCCTTCTCATCACTCTAGTTTTTTGACAAACTCTTTTACAGTGACAGCTATAACACTCTGGAAAGAGCTTCCGTTGAATATTAAGCAATCCCCAAATAAATTTATCCTGAAACGCTGTCTCCGTACTTTATTTACTGATGCTGCTTCTCTAAGTTTATAACCCTATTTCTGATGTACGTTATTTTATGTATATATATATATATATATATATATATATTTATATCATATATATATATATATATTTATATCATATGCATTTATTGCATTTATTTATACAAATATGCCACGTTTATCTATTTTGTATATATATTGCCTGCACCACTATATATATATATTTTTTCTGTTTTGTGTAACGGTTGACTGCGAGATAATGCCATCTGGCATTAAGTCCGCCATTTGTACATTTTGTAACATTCTGTGCAATAAAGTTAAATAAAAAAATAAATTAAATAAATTCAAAGAGAAGGCAAAATATTCTCACTTTAAAGTTTCAGATAATCTTTATAGGTGCTGAAGTATATAATTCTATAAAAAAAAATACATTTTACCGGGGACTTCGTCTTACTGAGTATATTAATTTTAACTACGTCCTTCCTAAGGCCGAAGCTAAGCGCTTGAAATACTTTATTAGAACCAGTTTAAAGCTAAACATAATAAAAACACAAACGGACCAAGTTACTTTCGCATTTACGATTGTGGTATGGATATGTTTATTACGCTTTTGCACGATTCGCATTGAAACCACGGACTATAAGTGTCTTCCAATATTCATTGACGCCATAAAAGTTAAAAAGGTAACTAACAGGTTATTAAATAAAGTATTATTTGAGTGATAAAAAACGTTGATTTTAAAATAACTAGTGCTTTGAAATAATACATAAATCAAGTTAAATATATTCATTGTAATACATCATCTTATAAATGACAGCGTTTAATCGACAATCCTACACTACTACTACTACAATAATAACTGAGGTCATCCTCCACTCGTTTGTAATTAATACACACAATAAAACTAATATAACACACGCTTAATCTGCTATTATGTAGGTTGTTATAATAATATTTAAAATGTTATACTTTATGATAAAATTATTGCCAAGCGTACTTCATATACAAGTTATAACACCCATTTTATTACTTGCTGCTTGTACAAATGCTTGTCATTTATATATAATAAAGAAGCTTCGTCAAATTTTCATTGAATCAAGTATATGTAACATACTAGCTTTCTTCTTTAATAACTTACTATATCAACTGTGTCAATCACGGTTATCCGTATAAGCCATGAAAGTCTACCGGCAAAAATACATTCTCATTCATAATACTACTAAAAAAACATAGTTGGATTCTAAAGTTAAATCTCAATATTTAAACTTCACTATGATAAAATGGTAAAAAATTAAACAAAAAAACGGGGGATTATACTCTATAATTAAAAATTGTATGAAGATTCTTATTGGTATAATTATACAAATAAGAATCCACGTACACCAAGAGTATCAGTTGCACACTTTAACGCAATTTTTATATTAATTTACACAAAATAAGGTTTTCCAGTATTAAATTATTTTTCTAAAACAAAGTATATTCAAGATTACAACATTTTATCTTAAAAAAATGTGTCTCCATTGTAACTAATAAATTTATTTTATTGATATAATTATCATAATTTACGAGAGGCGCCAGTGACTCATCGGAGGCACGCCTAACTGTTTTCTGATTCTATACAAATAATAACGCTTTTGTCATACAAAATACATTAGCAAATATCTTTTAAATATATATGAGTCACGTAGGCATCGGATAAAAAATATACTGATAGCTAAAATAAATACTAATTTAAAAAGGAATTTTCTGGGAATGAACTATGTAGTCTACGTCTTATAGGTATTGTTATTGTATTTTATATAACATGATTAAAATTATATCGTGTAGGTAAATCAATAATTTTATGATTTAATTTTCACTCGCCTTCTTATTAGGACACAGAACAAATTATTTTATATTGATTAATAAAAAAACAGAACTAAACCGCGCATTGATAACGCAAGTTGTACTTATATGTAATTAATGGAAACATGAATTTATTACATACAGTTTTTTTTAATATAACTCGTTTAAACAAAGATACACTCAAGTTGGTCTCTTACTATAGGCAATGTTCGATGTCTCTTGGCGCGGATCAGCAATAAGGCATCGCAAAAGTTCCAAAGTTATCGTCAGCGCCAGCAAGTTGAGATGACATGATGCCGATGAAGCCTTAAGGTTCTGGAATGGCGACCACGCACAAGCAAGTGCAGCGAAGTATGTCCTTCCAGCAAGTGGTGTCCGTACCGATTGTTCTAGAACCGCAGGATGCAGGCCGCATACAATCGGTCCTATTAGAAACCACTTAAGGAGGTCAGCGTCCTTGAGGCTGATATGACAATGATTTAAGTAAAATGATAAAACTCTAAATTGCTTCCTGACAACTATTGAATTTTTTTACATTGGCAAACATTTTTTTTAGATTCTGCAAACCAAATACCCACTTCTTAGGCATCAATTATCTTATTCATAGTAAATTACAATTGAAATTATGTTTACATGTCACCGTTCTGTGTGTATATTTTTTTATATTCTATGTCCAATACACCAAAACTCTTTTACGTGATTTATGATTAGATAATAAAAATAATGAATAATTAAACTTTAGTTGAAAGAGAAAAATAAATAGCTTTATTTAAGTAAGCGTCACCCGTCTGCTCATAATATACTGACCGCCATAAAACTATTAACTTCTTAACAATACCGAAATTACTCAGACTAAGACAAGAATTTACGGCAAGAGGAAGTTCATTTAAAGATATAGTTTTTTTAGAGGCGCTTAGGTTTGTGGAATTCCATTCACGGATCGTTCTTTCAAACGTATTGTACACCTAGGGATGAAAAAAAGTATATGAAAAAATTCTGAATGGTGAGGTGACCCTTACAGACATGCCGTCTAACACCCGCATTTCTACAGGCTGTCCTAAAATAGGCCGTATGCTGACTTCATAACTTCTATAGGTGCAGGAACGTTCAACTATAAACAACGGTTGATTATTTCATTGTAAGTAAATTTACGTGCAGTAAAAATACGCCTTTGCAAAACAGTATAACATTGTATATCATTCGAGAAATAAATACATAAACATAAAGTTTTTGTGTGTTTTCAATTTGAGTGACACTTTGTTATTGCATTGCGAAGATAATTCATAGATGATAGTGGCTTAACATAAGAAGATTAAAATTACAGTTAAACACACCGCAATATTATATTGATTTCTTTTAAATCTACGCTTTAATGTAATAAAACAACATAAAATTATTATTATTATTTTTTAATAAATTACATCTCTAAAAGTACCATTGAAAGAGGCCAACCCAAAACACGTGAGCATCGCTAGCGGTAATCATACAATTCCATCAACCTGTATTAGATTACACGCTTACGGACACCCAGCGATATTTAATTTGGAATGTCGGCCTACTTCTGAGAAGAATAACTCCACGATATTCCAAAGAACCCCAATTGAATGGTTCAGTCATTCAATTTCAAATACAACATCGCATTTGTACGTGCTATTTTTACCACTGAGAATTAGATTGGTATGAAGTAACAGGCAGCTATATTTACACATACATTTAAATTAATTGCCGAAGAACCGAATAGGAAGTTCCAAGTCATCTGATGATGATGAAAATGTAATTCAGCCTATGACAGATATAATTACGAATAGCAAATCTGATTTGAAAAGCGTTTAGTTACTACTTAATAAATTTTTATATGAAAATCTTTTCTTCTTCTATCATCATGATAAATAAATTTTCTAATTTTTTGTGCAACTTTTAAAGTTTTTTTCTTTTATTGGCGACATCGGTCTAACTTTTCACGTGTGATGCCATAACGAATAAAAAAAGGATTTTTATGAATACATATATATATATATTTATATTTATATTAGAGACCCGCCCCGGCTTCGGTTGTCGGGTTTGCACGGTTGCAATCCGGACAAAAAACTATTATTGTTGGTTATATCTAAGAGATAAACAAGGTGTACATTAACAAAGTACATTATTTTGATCTATCTCATCGGGTTTAGCTATGTCCAGGCTCAGCTATATAAAAAGTTATGTGTATATTTCCGACATTACCTTGGAATCCTCTATAATTATCAGTGTTTTTCTACTATATTATGCATGTGTTATGCGTATAAACCTTCTTCTTGAATCACCCTATCTATCAAAAACCGCTATAAAATCCGTTGCGTAGTTTAAAGATCCTAAAAAGCATACATGGATAAACAGTGGAAAGTGAGTTTATTCACTACTAAGAAGATATATATAGAATAAAAATATTTTAGTAATTTAACATAATATTTAAAAATATATTCATCCATTGTCAAAACTGGAAAGTAATGCGCAGAAACGCATGTTTTTGTTAGTATCAAATGACAGCACTTAAACCAAAGCTTGTATTTGTGTGTATTTTCTTTCTATGTCAAGGTGTTCATGTCTAAAATACGGCGATCAATCATGGAATTAATACAAATAGTGGCAATAACTGAGCACGTCATAAATTCCATTTACGCTCTCGCGCTAAGCGACGCACGACGTGCAATCCGAGTAACAATCAGTGTGGGCGCCTGGTTGTATCGATTTGCGACATGCAGGCGTCTGCCATACACACTCGTTACCTCTCCGCGCAAATTAGGTGTAGATTTACAGGCCTAAATCATTCAACATATCTCTTCCATCGCCTTTATAAATGCAAAATGACCCAATTTATCTTAAAACTTCTATGAAATTCTCTTTAAATAAATAATATGTATTTAATTATAATATGTGTGAATTCCCTGTTAACTGATATCGGTAAAATGAGTAGGTACTTTGAGCGATCGTTGTATTTAATTGATACCTATAGAATAACGTATTAATCCTGTAAAAAAATATGCGAAAATTAAAGGCGAGATGGCTTAATATCAGTCTAATTATAAAATAATATACATACATTTAATGAATTATCTATATGAGTATGAGTATAAATATAACGTATATAGTCTATTTCAGTTTAACTCGATAAAAGTTCAGTCCATACACGTTGATCAAAATTCACCGCAATGGTTGTTGTTGAATCTAAAATCTTCTAAATCCATCATTATAAAGTAAAAGAGTATTATTTATTTTCATGAAATTCATGTAATTTTAGGAAGTATTTAATCTTTAATTAAATACATGACATTTCCTTTACATAAGATTAATGGTCTATGAGAAACGGGAACAATTTTGCTATTTATGATAAAATTATTAATTTTCTTTAATTATTATTTTCCCAACAACTATGGGAAATATATTTTCTGATTTAACATCCGTATGTGCATAAAGTAAAAGCAGGTGTTACAAATTTGTGTATGCTGGAGTCAGCCTCTTTTAGAACCGAAGCATAAAATGCACGGGAATGAATTATCGGTATCGTTCCAACATTTAACGTTCAATTTGAATACGTCATACGGCGCCGAACGCTCAATGAAAAAGTACTTTTGTTAAACCGCTGCTCTACTGCAAGCTAAAAATAATCTACTGATATATATTTCAATCTCACTTCATTAGTATGTGATTGTTAGAATTCATTCAACTCGTCTTCATAATTTTATTAATTTGGCATAAAGTATTTTCTTAGAAATATACAATAAAATGGCCGTGAGGTACCGGTGGAGTAGAATAGTACCACCCACTGCACCAGGTGTCGTAAGAAATGGCTATGGTACCAGAACTAACAGATAGCGGTATATCCATTCAAAAGTGCAGCTTAAATGCACAAGGCGGGGATGGGCAGCCGCATCCCCGTCACGGTTATGGGCAAAATAACCCCTTTTTCGGAAAGGCCTATACCCAGCAGCGAACTTTCAATGGCTGGTATGATGTATAATGATACAATAAAAACATAGTTATTATGTCTCGAATTACGCAGATTAGTTAGTAAAATTATTTTGATCCCTTTCTCAACGACTCCGCAAATATGTTGCAAATGTCGGGCCCGATGGCGCAGATAGCAGTAATCCTAAGTATTATATTTGTTGTCTGTTCTCCGTGACACAAATGCTTTAAGCTACTTATCCGACTAACTTACTGATTCCGAGTCAGAACAATGGTCAGGTATGAGATGTGTAAATTTATTTATTATTATATTTGAATATTGCCTACTAAATTATTAAATTTTTGTAGTTAATAGACATAAATATGGTTTTCCATGAATTCACCAAAGAACTGCTTAACAGTAATCCACAATTTGCATTTAAAAAATAAATTATTAAATTACAAAATAATTAGAAAAATTCATTAATAATCTACAAAACAGGTGACATTGTTTAAATAGTAATATAGATAGATATATGAGGTAATAAACCGGTCGACTACAGTCGCGGTAAATGGTATATACTCAAGCGAACAAACTTTTTCCACGTAGCGAGCATAGTATCAGATTATTAAGTAAGTACACTTCAATCTTCAGACCTTCCAGATCTTCCTTGGACTTCAGTAATCGAAGTTGAATATCAACGTTTAATTTCCGTCACCAATGCTTTATACATGAAGAGAACCAAGTCTTATTAACATTATACAACGTTGTTCATAAAGATATTATACCAAAACAATAAGTATTATTATAAATCATTTCTTTACATCTGGAAGTGGAGGTCAAGCTTTAATCATTTCGAATTGCTTTGATCGTTGCATTGCGGCGCCGGCGCATACGGCCGCTCCAATAAAAAACGGACCGCAGAAGAATGGCTCAGGTACCTTTACACCCGACTTATTGTGCCAGTCGAATAAATCACGCTGACGCCCCTAACAACTTATGACATAAAATCCTTTATTATTCACACGTACATAAAAAAGTAGACATTACGACTTTTATAATCTCATGTGTATCGATAACATTTTATATTTAGAAAACGAAATCGACAAGTTATATTTACTTTTCCAAACAATGACAACGAGTATCGTGGCTATTTTGGCCTTCTTTTGGATGATTTTCTCGTTGGTGATAAATGTCAACCACAATCCGGCCTAGTCTGGTCCAAAAATTCTCTGACTGTATAATGTTGTAGAAAGAAACGGAGAAATGGCACAATGAGGACCCGCTAATGTTCTTTTATGTTACCTAAGAGGGATACATACCTGGGACATAAAAGGTGTCACGAGTCGCACATACTGTATTTTAACCCGTTACTAATAATGACGAGATGGTTTATTTAACGCTTAGAGATTTGAATTTGTATAGTATTCTGAAAATTTGTTCACCATATTTGCCATTTTACGTCCACTATTGACCCTGGATCTCCCCAAAAAGCGGGAATTTCGCTTACAATTGCCATGCTAGGCAAACGTGATGGTAATCAAAAAGTGTAGCTTCGCGACGTGGATGCTGCTGCCTATCCCCGATGTAGACATTTGAACTACATTTCTGCAGTGGTCATTTCTAAGGCTGCCATGATGGTAATGTTTAAATGCTTCATTGTTTTTTCATCTAGCTCGCAATATTCCTATAAGACAAAATATCAAAAACATCATGGAATCATCATCATCACGGATATAAAGAAATATTAGATGTTTCATAAAGTTCAACGTGATTACTTCAGTAGGTCTTAGCGATGTTCTTGATTTGATGTGCTGACCTGTTAGCGTATGTGCCCTATATTAACTATATAATATATTTTTCAATCTAAACAAAAAGTCTAGATTCTGACCTTTATCTATAGTATCGACAGAGCTTATTCTAACATCACTATCACGGATATTTTATACTCGGATTAACACTTTTATTTTCATTCTGAATGGAACAATTAAGAAGGAACGTGGTGGCGACAACAAAAAACAACTTTGGTCGATTTTTTCCGCGTTTTTGTTGCGTTGCTTTTGTAACCGATTGCCTAATCCTAAATTCTGAGAATCTCCCAGAGTAATGCGTGAAATTATTTTAGGATTAATTTAATCCCATTGGTATAATATTCTGACGTTCACGATACGGCTCCATTGATTTCTTTTTAGTACAATAAATTTATTTAAATGCCTTATACCTTTAACGTCCCCTTAAAGGTGCGTTAGCTTTTCAAATTAAATAAAAAGTAACCTTAACATATAACATCGTAGCTTTTATTACATTATATTCTATTGTATTTTGACTGTTTTTATTAATTTCTGAGCCCGGTTAAAAATAGAGCAGTATCTGTTTGGTCACGGCCAATTTATATTCATATACGGATTGCCAAGTAAACCGTGAGACTTTATTCTTTATCCTAAAAACACTTTCGCGGGATGTAATATAAAATTTAATTCACGCGTACGAAATTGTGATCTGAAAAATGACTTAACTCTGGTACAGTGTGTTTACAGTGTAACTCAAATACTTTTGGCTGGGATGGGCAGCAGCATCCCCGTCGCGTAAGCTACGCTCTGTGATCTCAAACACGCTTGCCCAGCTCGGCATTTATGGGCAAAATTCCCCTTTTCTTGGGGAGGTCCCAGTGGACTTAGGTGAGGTACCAATGGCTGGTATGACGAAGTGAAATAACTGTCGCATTTGTTTTGCTGTCATTTGTATTGAGGACGGTAGCCAATTTAAAACGGGAACAGAGTTTAGTAAAAAGAGTTACACCGTCTTAAATTGGTGTGCGCGTTACCGGCAGTCGCACATTTTGAATGTCTAGCTCCACCTAACCACGCCTGTCTAGACCAAGCCGTTTGGCTAACGAAATTACTACACGCAGTACACCATATAATAGGCCAATGAAATTATTTTGAGCGTGGGAACTCAATGACAATGATGGTTTTGTTATAAATACTTTTGAAGGTTACTTTAGTCATCAAATTGCTAGAGTCTAGAAGTTTTGTACAGTTTTATATTGCCATTAGTGCATCCTGTAGGTATATAATTTAGATGTTAGGTTAAAGTTCGACTTTTAGTATAAAAGTATTTGTTAGTATAAAATTGTACAATGCCTAATAGACTTTGGACCTGGAGCTATATTTTTAAATATTTTTAATTTGTTCAAACATTTTCTAGATTATTAGTCATTCAGGCCAGATTAAGAAAAAACAGATTGATGTATTTAATATAAGGATCACTATTGTACAGTTATTCTGCATTTTTATCGGTATTAGTATTAAGAAGTTATGGGAATATTAAAATTAATTGCTCTTGGCGTCAATTTATTTAAGTCGTAAATGAAATACATATTTATAACAAAATTACGATTACGTGATTTGCACATTTATAATAATAATTACTTATTTTATATCTCATTAATTGCACGTTTTCCTTCAACAATGTCGGTTAACAAAACCCCAAGGAAACATATTTGGAATATTGAGCAGTTTATGGGATAACAATTACGCATCAAACGAATCGACCAATTAGAACGTATGGAAATTGCAGATTTTTGCGTATATAGTAAGCAATCAAAATAGTATTATTGCATGACGCAAATTCAGTCGTAACACCGCCGTATAAAGGACAGTGACGTACTTATTTAATTAGTGATTGTCCTTATAGCGGGTGACATCAATATTTGAATGAGGCCCGAAATATGAGGTGATTACTATAAAAATACCAATTAGTATGTATGATTTTAAGAAACATAATTCTCAACACTTTTGCTGACCGAATGGTGTACAATGGAAAATTGGTGCTATTAAACTCAGTACCCAATTGTTATTTAGTTGCAGAAAGTTCCAGCCAAGTACATACATATTGGTATAATGTCTAGGCATTGACATAAATTGAAAGTTAAGATGATTTTTATTTTTATTAATAATTAATGACAAACAAATTATTATAAGCATTTATCATCAGTTTAGCCATTTATTATTCATAAGTTAAACCATAAATATCAAATTACAATAAGCCAGAACTCCGAGTAAATCAAATTACAAAGCTAATAAGTGTGAAGGGCTGCCATCCTGAACCATTATTAGCATTTCAGGCTTCGTTCGCAGGTTAAAACAACACTAATAATTTAAAAACATTCGTAATTAAAACAACACTAATAATTTTTCAACACTAATTATTTCAAAGAAGTCCTCAGATGCCTTTCTAATAATTATAAAAGCATAATTGACCCCTCAACAATTTTAATATTAACTATTGTATTTTTGCCCTATATGCAATCGAAGTGACCAAAATAATTAATACGGCCTCCTTAAATCATTTGTAACGTCATATTCAAATAAAAAAAAAACAATTTTTTGATTCGGTCTTAAATCATGAATCATCAATTTCATTTAATTATGAAAGCATAACGGGTTCGATTACAAATTTAATTTATCCGGTGTTTTATCATTGGACTTGATTTAAACGACTTAAATATTAGTTCTTCTCGTACACATATATTTCACATAAGATATTTTATTGTCTGTCTCCAAATACGAACTAAAAAACCTTCTTAAAAAGGATCGTCTTACTTCAAAAATATTTGAACTTAGGGTGCAGGTTTATTAAGATCTATTTTATTTATAATAGAATTAACCATTATTGAAATAAACAATTACAACTGTACTGTTCCGATTAAATAATGACACTAAATAAATTCACAGCTGTAAATCAACCCGTTAACTGAAATGAATAACTGACCGCTAGAGAAATGGTTATAAATCTATTAACACTTAGATATTTAATTAAGTTGTAAGGCCCTATAAATAATGGTGAAGTAAACCCTGACGTAATCATTTACTAAGATATTACCAATAAATCAGTTAAATTCAATTACACGCTTGTCCAATGGCTGAATAATTTGTTTCCCTGATGCCAATTAAAATTCTTTAACAGTGACATAAGTTTTGCAATTAATGTGTGTAATTATACCCCTACTATTGTCACTTTACTTATTAGATACAATTATAAAGAAACTTCTTAATTTACTCTATCTGACTGAGGTACCGCTATCGACAGATGGAGTTTATCTACCCGACATAACATAGCTCAAATGCATTTAAGTGGGGGGCGGTAGGAATGCTGTTGCCCTGCCTCCCCGGCAGGGCAGCAGCATTTCTGCATTTCAGCATTCCTGCCGCAAAGCTACCCTCTGTGATTGCCCACACGCCTACTCAGTGTGGTAATTATGTGCATATTCCAACTTTCTGGGGGCGACTTATGTATCGCAGAAGACTACGGCTGTTTTGATATCGATGAATTAATTACGAATTAAGGGGGAATTGGTGCTCTTTCTAGCATACCACAGGTACTTATATGCTGCCCCAGTTCTTTATAAAGCAGGATTAATAACAATTACCTTTTTTGTTAACAAGATTATTATTTTTAGGTGCTGTCTGATCTAGAAAAACGGCGAAGAAGTCTCTATGGATCTTATATTACTTTCGGTTAGTTAGCTTGTAGACAACATGGATGGAAGGAATGAAAGTTGTCACAACTAGTAAAAGTTTCTTCGAAAGTTTTCTTTCTTTTTGCTATCCGGTGATGATTATAATTTAGACGTTATTAATGATTTAGGGTGTAATAATATTTACTTCAATATAACTATCTTATTCGTATTTACCGCACCGTATGTTCATAAATTCTTTTTTTGATATAAAAAAAATATCTCCTGTAGTTATCACATAACTTATAGCCATAATTTATCGTAATAAATAATTTATATATAATTTAAGAGACGTCGGGCGTTTGTATAATATATAAATTTCCACAACCTCTCAAACATTGACCTTACTCCGCGGTAAGTCGCTTAAAGCACTTGTGACAAAGAGGAAAGGCAACACAACAGCGGAATCATAGATATACTACTAAAATACATATATTTAACACCCAGACACAGAAGAAATACAAATATCTTTATATAAATATTTGCTCTGGGTGGAAATCGAACCCTTTGGCACACAAGATAGGATCGCTACCATCTGCGCCAGCGGGCCCGTCAAATATAAGCCGTTGTATATAGGCCTCCCTAAGAGATTTCCGAAAAGACAGGGATAATTGAAGCCTGTGATTAGCGTACCCCTGTGGTTCTTCAGACAGATCTTCAACCCGTTTTATAGATGGACGTCCTACGTAGCGTAGAATTTTATTGTCCTGTAGTGTATGTCATTGTAGTGTACTTATAAGTTAAAATGACAATCCCTATTGCATTTATCGTCATCATCGTTACAGCCATTGGAAGTCTACTGCTGGATATAGGGGAGGAAAGAAAGGGGATAGTTTTGCCCATAATTACCACGGTAGGCAAGCGTGTTGGCAATCGCAGTGCTGCTTTTGCGACAGGGACTCGCTATAAATACGGGGACTGTCTGCTACCCATTCCCACCCTGTGCCATTTGAGCTACACTGTTTCGGATGGATATACCGCCATCTGTCGGTTCTGGTACCTTAGTCGCCACTTACGATACCTGGTACAGAGTGAGGTAATATTCTACTCTGCAGGTATCTCACAGCCGACGCTATTTATTCGTTTACTTATACGTAAAGAGGTTTTAACCATTGTAGCCTATTGCAAATATATAGCGCAGTAAGAAACCTTTTTTTGTTTTTCGGCGCCATATTTTATCGTTGATAACAGACATTGGTTGATTTTACTTGAGATACTGTGTCAGACAAGGTGTGTCGGTTGAAAATGTGTTGTTCACACCAACAAACTAAATGTGTACAACATTAGTGTACTAAACACTAAAAAGAAAAATATGCATAAATATTATGTAAATACAAAAAACAATTAGAATTAGGATTAAAGTTAAAATGGCTTTATCTATTCTAGTATTTTTTAAAGAAATACTTTTAATATTGTCCATTTTCTTAATCATCACTAAATAAATGTTGCAATTAATTCGCCATGTTGTTACCATGTTGTGTTAAATTTGAGGACGACTTATTTACCGGTGACGACTCCATTGGGGAGTCATAAAATCTGCATAATTCTCGCCTGCTGCAGTTTCTATGTATTAATTCATTATAAACAATAGTTAGTTTGATTGCACTGTAATTTGTGCAGATCACTCGGGCGTTACGGCTGAGAGCCGTCATTATGCCGTGACTTTTAATGCTCTGGCACTGATTTAGCATAACAAATAATATACATGTGACATTCTTTAGCAAATGTACGGTAGATGGTTTGTTTCTGATTGTTTGTATGAACAACACTCATCGTGCAATAACAATAAAATTATGTGTTTAGATTAATATGTTTTAATTTGCATGTACATATTTATTCAAAGCGCTGGACGTTATTTACTCACACCAACACACGCCTGTGTTTTCCCGGAGGGATAAGCAGATACAAATAAATCCTTTATTCAGGAATACCTTGTAAATTCCTCATACACAATGAAAGGTGATTACTTTAGCGATTTACATTTATAGCTTAGAATAATCATAATGACTAATTTCGACAAGCCCGATGACGTATATAGTAGTGATCCTGTCTTGTGCGCCAAAGGTCGTGGGTTCGATCCCCACCCCGGACAAATATTTATATGATGATATTTTGTCTCTGTTCTGTTTGGGTGTTAAATATATTTATTTAAGTAGTATATTTGTGATTCTTCCGTTATCTGATGTCCGTTATACAAGTATTTTAAGCGACCTACAACTGAATCAGGTCAATGTATGAGATGTTGCGGTAATTTATTTAGTAAATTTTTAGAGGTCACTAATTTCAACGTCTTTTTTTCATACCTAATTATTATCTATAGTTGTAAAGTTACAAGAAAGTCTTCCGGTACCACGAAAACCCAAGATATATATTTATATTGTCTTTTGACTGCAAATAAAACCCAAAGTATCGGGTCAATAATTTCGAAGGATTAATGTACTCCACATATCTACATACAATCACAATTTACTAATAAAACTAGGAAACAAAAGCCTTGCCCCCAATGCGACGTAACAAGCGATACTTTTATGTTTCGTCGTGTTATTCCTATAACACGGAAAAACGAGTATCGATTACAAGGCTGAAAGTTTCTAGTTTCCTAACTTTAGCAACATAAATCGTGATGTAATAAGTGAATTAGAATAATATGAATTCAGAAACTCTAGTTCCAAAGTCAATTGACCTCCCGCAGTGCTCTACACCCGACGCGTCTCAATTCGCACCTACGACCTAATCGAGCCCAATTGCCGCCAGACAATTTTAGAATGGGGTAATCAATGTGCAATTTAGTACTTGCATTAATTATTTAAAATTCAAATTTTATATGTGTATTTCTTATAATAAAACTTGCTTGATGATGCTGACAGAATAAATAAATTTACAGTATATCTCCTACATTGACCTGAGCCCAATATAAGTCGCTTAAAGCACTCGTGTTAAAGACATAGGACAACAGAGAAATCACTAAATATTTATATTTAACATACAGACATAGAACAAACACAAATATTGATCATATAAATATTTATCCTGAGTTGGGATCGAACCTACGACTTTGAGCGCATAAGATAGGAACATTACTGAATCGCCATCGAGTCTGTGAATTTAAGACATTTTAATTAAAGATCGAATGATTGAAGAAGAGATAAAACGTTGCGGAAACAAAGAAAGGATGTAAGGATTGTATTTTATCATATGGTAGTTCTATCTCAGATATGAACATTTTCTGTATTCTGGTGTACAACTATTAAGTGTTTTATTATTATGTTATTACAGACTACTAACCAAATATAACTAGATTCGTCGCCGTATCGTTTCCTTACCTAAGAAATATGGTAATCGCAAATCAGTAGCCAGTCCAATCGTTTTAACCTTCAAAGATCTATGCAAAAGTACATTTTGGAGTTTTAATTTAAGATCGCAATATGCTTACCTATTATTAACAGCTCCTAGGTATAGATATAAAATATTTACTCAATTATAAGGCTAGTATCTTAAATACAGAATTTTATGAAAACCTAATAAAATATTAAAAGCTATAAATATTAAACTTTCTGACCTAGATGCCTTCACCACTCATAATAAAAAACATTTATTTCACCTCTTAAAAATGCAGTTTTCAAATTTGTAGAATGTTATTAAATCTTGAGAAAGGTTTCCGCAAGGTTTCCGAAACGTTGTACAAAAATTTTTAAAAACAAATGAAGCTCGTTTTAAAGCCATTCAGAAAGTAGTTTTTATTATGAAATAAAGACACTTTCACTTCATTATCATCTCTCTGCCTTATTCTCAAATAAACAGCCTGCCTTTGAATAATCTCTGATACATCAAATACGAGTAACAGTTCTAGGTACGATTGTAATATGAAGATCCAGCTGCGTAAAAAATATAGAACTATGTATTATGTCCCGCATTCACTAATCGTAACAAAACTACTTTTTTATTTACCATTAATTTTCTACTTTTTTTGGAGATGCGGTGTACCGGCGGAGTAGAATGGTACCTCCCTCTGTACTAGCTGTCATAAGAGGCGACGAGAATGCTGCTGCCTATCCCCGCCCTGTGCATTTAAGCTACACTGTTACGGAAGGATATACTTGCTACGGGAATATGTACTATTCTACTCTACCGATAACACAGGGCAAAATAATAAGTGTACACATATATAATTTATATCAATAATGGTTTTGGTAGAAGAAAGAATAAGTAATCATTACCTTTTTGGTAGAAGAAAGTATAAGTAATTATTACCTTTTTGGTAGAAGAAAGTATAAGTAAATATTACTCATTTGGCAAGTTCAAAGCCTTAGCAATCAATAACACCAAATAAAACTCATATATAAATAGTTTCTAATTATTAACGAAGCAATAGAAATGTTCTTAAGTATGGTACCGAAGGATGTAAGTGTAGTAGAAGCAATTGAGCTATCGAAACCGACAAAAACCCATTACACCTTGAAAGTGGACAGTGTTCCGGCACGCAAAGCAACACTCTTAGATTGCTCAGGGTGACAAACATTGGCCAAAATCCTTGAAGACATTCCCAGCAGTATTTCAACGGCTTATATCATGATAAATAGTAACGTAGAACATTTTTCACTTTATAGAAATCAATATTTTCCCGGCAGACATACGAAACAGCACTAAAACACTATGGATGATAATCGCATAAACATTGTGAGTCATCCAATCGATATATTCGTATGTATTGATGCCGATGTGCTAGTAATATTAGAAACGATTAACTGTTTCCGTTACACATAGGAAATATTCCAACTGTATTAGTCTTTCCCGGTTTTTTACGAAATTTATATACATAGTAGAATTTAATATTACAAGTAAGTATAATCTAATAGTAGAATACTATGTTCATATTTAAGCTTAATCTATGCTTAATTTCATGTTTTAGTTTTATTTTTACAGTTGACAAATATTGCCCTCGATAATAAATGTCACAGAAATCACCCTTTTCAAATCACTTAAAATACATGTCCCTAATATGAAAAGAATATGTAAATGTAAACGAATTTTCTAAAATTATCCTGGTTTCTTACTTACACACACACACATCTTAATTTTCTTAGAGAAGTTTTATCGATCCGTATCTACTAATTATTATATATTTCATGTAAATTCACAGGGGAACCCTCCCCTGTACCACCTACTCTGCCGGTATCTCACAGTACCACACTGACTATTGTCAGTCAATATAATAATAGATAATATTTATAAGAAAAAAATAGCTTCTCAGTCAAACAACAGTCTCAAACTACAGACGGGACTCGAACTTTATCTATTATTGTAATCATGGACAAGTATAGGTCGCTTCTCAGTCAGCAATTTTATTAATATTAAAAATCTATTTCGACCAAAGCGTTGACCAGATCTTGACGTCAATTTGTCTGATGACGGCACACATGGAAAACAGTTGCAGCGCGTACGTCATATAACACGCGCAGTGAAATTTGGCAGGAGAGCGCTGTTATCAGAACACGCCTCGATATTTATTGCACCAATCTCTGCTTCCGACGCACCCCGTTAGCGACTGTCGGACTGATCGAGACCAAACCAAGGTATATATTAATTGTAATACGAGTTACCTAACTCTGAAAAACATGTTAGCATAGCTCAATTCGTCGGAAATAAATGCTAACTGTCTAGATAAGAAATTCAAAGCGAATAACCTACATAGATTTTTCTAATGTGAATTTGCTTTTTTGGCAATTTTTTTTCCAATACTTAGTTCTTTGCAGTGACTACAACACATGTAGTCACTGTAAAGAACTGCACTGCAGTCATTGCTAAGAACCTGGATTACATCCTTTCGGAGCGTTCTATTTAAAAAGAGATAGCTAGGTTCGTTATAATCTCGCCTTTGGTACTCTTTTTTTATTTATATCCCTTATTTACTCATTACACCAATGTTTTTAAAGATAAAACTACTTTTTTAATAGTTTAAAGCCCGGTTTTTTTTACTTTTTACATTTTTCTGCGTTCCCTAAATTTTCTAGTTTTTATTGTGAGTAGGGAACGGGTAAATGTAAGAAAACATGAAAGTTTTTTTAAGGAGCGTAGAAAATATTTCATAATTTTACAAAAAAATCTCCGTAAAAATTACTTTTATTGATAAGTAATTTTTATTATGAAGTAGAAGCACTATGCAAGAACATGCTTGCAATTAATTTGATGGATGGGAGAGGCATTTAAGGTTACGGTGGTTAGGTAATGTGACATCATCCGGTGACGAGCGCTATCGGTACAGTTACCGGCAATCCAATTGTACGCGCGCTGTATGCGTGTTAGCTGACATTATCGCTACATAGTATAAAATAAAGTCACTTCCCGCCATCTGTCTATCCCTATATATTTTGATGTGGCTTTTCGAAATAGAAAGATTGATTTAAGACGAAGGATGTATGTATATATAATACATGCCTAATATAGACGAAAAACACTGATCATTTTAGAGTTTTCTAATAAGATGTCGTAAATAAACACATTTTTTGGCGCTAACTTTGCAAACGCTGGCTGAACCTAAAGAGATAAATTAAAATAATTTAATACAGTATCGTGCCCTTTAAAAAGGTTTACAAAAAATTCGCGATTGTATATCTCTTTCTATCTCTCAGGGATAACCTACAATAAGAATCATTACTCTCCTCGCACCCATGCGAAACCGAGGCGGGTCGCTATTAAATTATATAATAATTGCCTCCCCAAATAATTGCCGCGCTGGGCAAGCATGTTAGCAATCGCAGCTTTCGGGACGGGGATGCTTCTGCCAATCCCCACCCTATGCATTTGAGCTACACTGCCTCGAATGGATATACCGCCACCTGTCAGTTCTGGCACCTTAGTCGCCTCTTACGACACATGGTACAGTGGGAGGTACTATTCTACTTTGCCGGTACCTCACTACTGTATCTACACATAACACTAGTCTAATAATTATATCCTGTCTTGTTTCTAGTTAATTCATGTTATACGAAACAGATGTACTGCGAATCAGTTAATTAGCGGCAATAAAATAAATCAAAATAAACCACATCAAAAGAAATACGGCCCGCGTAACCTACCTATTAATTGTGGGAAATCTAGGCTCTCTAAATATAGCAGTGGAAGATTGTTTCAGTAAATTGTTATGACACCATTAACGTCAATTAGTTATACGATAGGAAATTCCCTAGCGGACTGAGTAATCGTAGGATTCATTGACAATGACTGTGAGGAAATGTTACCATGTAAAATCATGCACAAAATTTGGAATTAAATAGAAATTGTGCTGCATATTTTATATATAATGCTTTCATCGGCGATAACTCAGAAATTGCCAAACGCATTTTAATGCGTGTTTTTACAATCAGTCGATATGACTAATGTAGAAATGTGTGACGTTTTTGTACATATAGTCTGAACTACAACGATTATTATTAACATGTCACGACAGAGTGGCATGACAATCTAACAGGAAAAGTATTAAGTACTATATATAAAATTTCGCTATTTACGGTAACCATATATTACTTAAAAAACAATAAAACAATATATAAATAAATTCTCACTACATCTCACAGTTTGATCTGACTAGGTAAGTCGGTTAAAGCACTTGAGTTACGGATATCAGACAACAGAGGAATCATAAATATAAGGCTTTAGTATTTTATATATGACACACAGAAAATCCCCAATTATATTTTATATAAATATTTGTCCTTGTTGCACAAGATAAGATTACCACCATCGAGCCCGTTATATCAACTAACTTGTTTTACATATGCGACCAAAGTTAATCGACATACGACACGGATACTATACAATTACCTATAGAGGGTTATAAAGCGATAGGCAAACAAGATATCTAACGTCGGAATCTTCTCATGTCCAGCGGGTTAACACTTCTGGGAATAAACATCATGAACATCATTATTGGAAGCTTGTTAAATCCAAGCTTAACAACTATACCATTCGTTCTTCAGTGTGTATGGTGAATCTGAAATTAGACACTAGTTCTTTTACGTACTTACGTTAAGACAAGTGAAATTATGAACCTCGTTTAATCCTTTATTTATATTCATTTCATAGAATCTATTTAAGTATTTACCATATATTTTTATTTCTTCATTTGCAAGCAATAAACTTATCTTTAGCTTAGCAATAGCAATGGTGCATCTTTTTGTCCTAACAAATACGCTGCGGCTATTGTAGGATATTTAATATCTGGTGATAAATATCAAACACATAATTCAATGTAATATTTACTAGACGTATATATATATATATCTCTCATCGTCATCATTATTATAGCAGCTGTAAAATGTCTATTGTTGGATGTAGACCTACCCAAGAAAGAGAAGAATTTGCCCAAAATTGCCGTACTGGGCAAGCGTGATGGTAATAACAGAGCATAGGTCCGTAAGGGGAATGTTGTTGCCTATTCTTGGGCTGTTACATTTGGGCTTCACTGCTTCGAATGGATATACCGCCATCTGTCGGTTCCGGTACCTGAGTCGCCTCTTACGACTTAGTACAAGGGGAGGTACTATTTTACTCTTTAATACATATAACTACTTATAGCCAAATAACAAAACAAACACAAAAATAAGCACTTTATCTTATTAATACCCATTCAATATCAATTTCTTTATTCAATTACACATTTGACATTTGATACGTGTCAACTGGTCAAGTTGACAGGGCGGCGTGTTTTTATGTTTTTTGCTTAATGAAATCACACTTAATACGGATTAAATAAAAACTAAACAACCTTGTTAAGGCAGGTATGGGCAATTACTATAATTTGACACAGGTACCTACGCTATGTGTGAAAAAGTCAATGACTAAGACATTGGCTGAATGAATCGCATCCTAATATTATTTATCTCTCGCGTATTTCTTATTCGTCGGGTGTGCGATTAAGATAACTGAAGATCTTTCCTTTCTGGTATTTATAAACAGCATAGTACGTTTCTGTTGTCTCCTAGACTAATTTAAATAATTAGAAATACACATTTTGTTAAACTATTCCTGACTGAGTTGACCTAGATGCACATCATAAGCACATCGAAGTCCAAACTAATGGGCCGTGCTAATAAAATAATAATGCCTGCAATTATAAATTGCAATGATTATGTATGTATCATATGTACAGTATATAGTACTTATATGTTCAGCTTTTTATTCATAGACGACATGGATGTAAATAAAATTCGGAATAATTTTTACCGACAATTTTCCCCCTTTCTTTGCGAAGCCTATTTCCAGCAGCGAACGTTCTTCTGCTGTATGATGAAAGATTTCAACCAAATAATTTCTTACCGTTAATGATTTTCTTGCAATATTATTATTTTACCCTATTGGCTATCAAATGTTACATATAGTATTATTTCAGGTGTAGAAAACGGCTAAGTAATTACAACACAAATAGTATGGTTAGATTTTGTTGCCCTGTCTTTTTTTATCCGCGTTCGTCAAACAATCCGTTTTGGAAAACACCAAAATAATAATTACTTGAAAGTATTATTAGTTATAATTTTTTTATTGTTTTATTTTACTTACCTTAAGTTATATTTGTTATATTATATTATAAAATGTTAATGTTTAGTTTAATGTTCGTTTATGTTTATAAGGAAAATTATCTGAAATATTCCAAATATTTATTATAACTGCATTTTGTTCATTTCTGTTCCGATTTCTGTCAAGCATCTTTAATAGTAAAAAGAGTTGACAAATGAAACAGATAAACACAAAGGTGGCAGTTCAACATTAGCATAGCGTAACTAGCATTTATAACTTAGGTTTAGGAAAGGGGCCGTAGAACCAGTCGCAGTCGGGCACACTGTCAGTAATAATTACCGCTCGATGGCAGATAAGCCGGCGCGTGTCGCCGCAACACCTCGACCGTGAATGTACGGATCAGCTAAATCTGGATAAGATAAATTAATTTTTATGTTTCCCTCGCATTTAATTAAACTTTTGGGGTTTCATAAACGGATTGATAACTACAATCAGTAAGTTTAATTATTGTTATCTGTAGGTATTGTTCTGAGCATATTTTCCGATCTTAATTAATATCCACTGTAAATTTCTTGTCAAGCGCATTGGTTAGTACGTAGTACCGTAAATTGGGTATCGTGTAAAATAACAATTCACATCTTTCAAGTATTCATTTCGTTTCTTATCTACTGGTCTTAGGTTCAAATTACACCTAAACAGTGCAAGGTCTTCTTTCAATAGATAAGATGAGAAGAGTAACGCATAATCGCTTAGTTTTGAAAATGAAAATAAACTAGCCAGCTCTGAACAAATAAAAAAATATATATTATTATTTAAAATAGTTCATAGGTGTTTTCTGAACAAGTAAGCAAATATACAAATAGGACTGCACATGGTTGTAATAATGCGAATCAATAGTAAACGGAATGTTCTGTATTTGTATGGTCCTCTAAAGATAATGCCTGTCATGTCTAATTATTTGTCTTAAGAAGGTTATCTACAAATGTAATATGTATGTCACGAGTATATATGTGTATATGCATGTAAACAGTTACAAAGTCCGTGTTGATGAATGTCATTTGTCATTATGACGTAAAAAGTGGCTTTAGAAAAATCAAGCATTACTAAATAGAATAATTATCCTTGAAATATAACCATATATGTATATTATTTATTCATTCATTTAACTTTATTGCAGAAAATGTACAAATGGCGGACTTAATCCCAGGCGGCATTATCTCCCAGTCAACCATTACACGAAACAGAAACAAATATAGTGTTGCAGACAATATATATACAAAATAGATAAACGTGACATACATATTTGTATCTGATATTTCTTAAGTTTAAAATATTATGTTTAAAACTGTTCCGTTCTTAATGTAGCGACCGTGGCAGAATTTGGATTAATAATCCATCAAAATTAACAAAATTGATAAATAGTAGTCGTCGCTGGGCACCATTTGCGACCGTGATCGTATCTAGTACTAATCGACTCAAGGAATTTTACAGTCCTGGGTAATACGTCAGCTGGACATGTCATAAATTATACCGCAACATTGCTACTTGAAGAGCGATAGATAATAAGCTTATCCAAACCTTTCGAATCCTTGACCGGCCCAGTCCATTTTGGTAAATGACATCATCGTATTGTTTTTCTCCATAAATGACGGCATAAACACGTGTAGCCGATCTAAAGGAGAGCAAACCCGCAGGTTGGTCAAGTTTGATGCTTAGTCATAGCATTATAATTTAATTAATTACCATTATCGAAAGAAACCGTTCAAGTTCGCGTCAGACTACGCGCAAAACATTAATGTATGTAGTTAATGTATCACCTTGATAATCTTTGAGTGTCAAGTTATCAGCCTCATTATTAAATTTGAGAAATGGTAAATGTAAGTAACATTAAATTAAATGTACTAAAAAAAACAAAATAAATAAAATATCATAAATTATAATAATAAATAATAAAACATAATAAAAATCACATGAATGACAGAACATACATACAGCACGCTTGTGTCTGGGACTATGGATCTCCACTTGCTACGATTTTGGTATGTCTTTTCATACATGCTCGTTTATTCTTGGTACTTCTGACTTGGCCCTTCTTTAATTCCTCTTCTAACTGAATCAGATATATTCTTATACTGACTCTTCTATTCACCTCCGATTTATATATCTGTGCAGTCATTCTAATTCATTTATCATATCTACACGTCCATACCTTCTCAACATTCCTTATTCTAATGTTTTCACAACACCATTTTTGATAGCATTATTTTTATTTTGATATATTCAACAAGCTAGATAATTTTCACCTAAGTCGTCCTATATCGACTCTTCTACCAACCTTTGGTCTATATATTTGCGCAGTCATTCTACTTTCATCCATCCTTTCTCCACGTTACCATCTTAACAGCCCTTCCTATATTGTTGTCACAACATCATATATGCCAACATTATTTTTATTCTGATATATTTAACAAGCTAGATAATTTCAGAAAATATCGATGATATACTTTGATAAAAATCGTAAGAATAGTATCATGAATCTAGGCGATTGTTTCTATGAATATCGCGTTCACGAAGGCGGGAAGGTGCACCGTTGAAAATAATTGCATGATGTGTATGTACATACCAATCAAGGCACTTTTAACGTTCATAACAAATTATAAAATTAAATAAACAATTTTAATACTATCTTAGAGTGAACAGTCACTCTAGAATGCGCCTGACTAGAAATGGTCAAAACATCGAATATAACGGTCTTTGAATCTTTTAAAAGTATATATATATAGTTCAACTTGTAGGAAATTAAATTTTATATAAAAAATAGACCTTTTGGTTATAAAAATAGGTTTCAATTGTCATACTTATAAAACCTGATGTTCAAATTTAAGGGGGCTCTTATCATTAATGATGATTTATTATTATAAAATGGTCATAGTTATTCGAGTCCAAACGATTGCCTCAGAAAACTTTTTGCTTAAACATACTATAAACATAAAAAAGTACATTATATAAACTGCGTTTTAAAACATTTACGTCACGCTCATTTATTACATTATATACTTTAAACAAGATATATCTTGTGGTTCGCCAGTTATGATAAAATACTAATAAGGGTTCTGCTTCAAGAAGACATTCTAAACTTGCGCGCTGTCAGAAACTCATTGGCGTTATGCAGGTTTGATAACAAGACAATCTAATTGGCCTCGGCACCAGTTATTAATTGAAGTGCAGCCTACATAAATATGGGGGATTTATGTGTTTGCACGTAGATCGATAGATACGTGCGCAGACACACCTACCACTTGCCTGCGGGCTTTTCGTGCACGTACAGATGACTCGATCAATACTATTATAAATATATAAATAAATGTACTCAATGTCGAACATTGCGATGTATCCGTAAAAAGTAGCTCAAAGCACTTATGTTACGCATATAAATAATTATTATAAAATAAATAATCTTAACACCCAGGCACAGAATAAACATAATGTTAGTCCATCGAACTCACAACTTTTGGCGCATATGATAGGGACATTACCGAATCGCAATCGTGTCCGCAACTTCATGTGAGTGTGCAATCATATTTCTTTTTTAATTTAATGTGTGTAAACTCGTCTTTTTATTTATTGCGTTAAGGAAACCTCTGTACCTAATTAAGCTTTTGGTTTAGCTACAGTTTGCTAGCCCACGTGCATAAGCGCAAGTAGAATGCATACAATGTCGATGTATACTATATAAAGTATTCATATGTTAAGTTGACATATTAATTATCAATATTTTGCATAAGTAAGGCATTGGTTAGTAACAGAATAAGCGTTATTTATTGCTTAATTCCTCAAGATAAAGAAGTTTGTACATCTACTGATAGTTCTACGCTTGATTGCTGCTTTCCTATAAAATAATAAAATTTTAACCTGAACTTATTGAAAATTAATAATCTGTCCTGGTAATACTTTCTCTTTAGTAAGTAATTTATAAGGCAACTTTTTTTAATCTGGGCATCTTGTCCATGCCAGAGGTACCGGCGAAGTAGAATAGTACCTCCCTCTGCACGATATGTCGTAAAAAGTGACGAAGGTATCGGAACCGACAGATGTCGGTATATCCATCCGAAACAGCATAACTTAAATGCTACAGGGTGGGGATAGGTAACTGCATCCTCTTAGTGAAGTTGTGCTCTGCGACTGCCGCCACGCCCATCCAGCGTGACAATTATGGACAATAATCCCCTTTCTTGGGAAGGTCTTTGTTCAACAGTGGATTTTCTATGGCTGATATCATGGTGATGATGGTCTTGTCCATTTCAAAATCATAGTCGACAGGTAAACAAATACAGAGTTAAGCAAATTAGAACAATATACTATGTATAAATAAATAAAAAATACAAATACTTACAATTTTTACTTTACAGCACAACGAATTTATCTAAAGAGGACATAGTTAATTAGAAGAAAAAAAATAATTTGCTATGTATCCTCGTATGATATGAATGCTTGCCAGTCTATAAGGCAATTAATAATATCTTTGTTTCATTCATATGTCGTACGCTATTCAAGATCGCAGTAGCCATGATTTGCTCAACAATTAATTATCGTCATACTTCAGGCCATTTATACTAAATCTAAATATCAATATGCAAAGGAGAACGGATAAACGTAAAATTTCACATAATTAATGTGGAGAAGAAAATCAAGCTTTTTTTACTATATACAAAACATTACAAATACATTATATTTATTAATATAAGTGACACATCGGCTATACACAGTGAATAACACTACATACCCAAATGAAGTATAAAGATTTTGTCTGTAGCTTCAAGGGATTTTATTCTCTTTGGTCTTATTGATCTCATCGTTATATCTTACTTATTAACTAATTATAAGTTTCAATCTTCATTTAAATATAGCTTTTATTTATAAGTAACGTAACGCTATCTTTTATTATAGAGATTTATCCTTTGACGAAACAACCGTAGCATAGTCAAATTAAACATTTATAACAATAAATGGGTGGAGATTTAGTGGCCAGTACACAGGCTTTCAGCTTATTTCAGGCACAAGGTTTCCACAATAGATTGAAAGAAACATTGGAAAATCGTCGAATCGTGTAATTCTCGAAATTTCGACAACAGGGTGACCACTACTAATAATATATTGGGCTAAAGCACAATTAAATTACTACAATATCTAATTGCAAAGAACGAGCGTCTTTTTAGAAATTTAACCGGCATTATTTTATAATTTATATTTTCCTAATTATATATTTGTGATTCAGTTGATCTTAGTTAATAAGACGTTCTAAGTTATGCAACAATTGGAAGGAAGGCTTTAAAGGAAGTAATTTGTCATTTCACTCGTACAGGACGTACAGAGCGAGCGGTCGTATAAATCAAAACATGATCTCATTGCTGTTATCTAACTCTGCATCTATTCGCCGCAAACAGCGGACAATGATTAGAAGCCAATCACAACCGACTACTTTGGTGGATGAAACCGATCGCTGATGTCACCGACGATTACTCTGCCCGTATAAGAATAGCTGTTGCGTTCGAACGCAACGGTCGGAAAACTTTCCTTTGGACTTGACGGACTCGATGGTGTAGATGGTAGTGATAGTATCTTGTGCGTCAAAGTCGTGGGATCGATCCCCACCCAGGGCATATGTTTATATGAGAGTGTAATATTTCCTCTGAAGTCTGATTTCCGTAACACAAGTGGTTTAAGCGACTTAGCTCGGAGTCAGGTCAGTGATAGCTTAGTAGGTCACTACTATCTGCGCCGTCAGGCCCGTCACTATTAGTTCATTGGTATAGCTTTTTTTAAACAAGGAATGTAAACAATTTGAATAACTACCTATATAAGAATAGTGAATAGATGTTGATACACACCGAAGCGCGCAAACTGCATTCTCTAGCTGCAGGTACTGCTTCTGCTTAAATGCACAAGTAAACATTTTAAGATGACACTTTTTTGTTTTATTTGCAGACTCAGCTCAAAAATAATTTCCGAACATTTGTTTCAAAAATTGAAAATGTGTAAAAAATTGATAATAAGTAAATCTGAAATAGATTTTATTAGCGTATATCATAGAATTATAATACCTCTCCCACTACCAGGCGAGTGACTAAGGTACCAGAACTGATAGATGGTGTAGCTCAAATGTTCAGGGCGGAGATGGCTAGCAGCATCTCCGTTACACGCCTGCCCAGCGCGGTAATTATGCACGAAATTCCGCCTTTCTTGGGTCCTTATGTCCAGCAGTGGACTTAAAATGGCTAAAATGATGAAGAACCTTCATTCTGAATTAAATTCTTAACTAAAAAAAATTACTTCTAAAAAAGCAAACTTTCATACTAACTTCGTCACTTCGTTTTAGTGGGTGATTTTACGGAAATTGTTTCTTAGTGCTCCTGTGTAAAATTTCAGGTTCCTAACCCTTACAGTTTGGCTCTACGTTGATATGTCAATCGGCCAGTTAGCTAGCCCTTTTATATACAGTCTAGCAGTGACCTGCGATTTAAACCGCTTTGTATTGTAAAACTTTCATACTAATTTTCCACCCCTCTTTTTCTACATTTAGGGGTGGTTCTCAAAAAAATGTCTCAAACTTGTTTAACGAATTTTAATGCAAACCTTTATACAACATTTTATTCGATAACTTCAAAAACATACTAACACTGCACCCCCGTTTACCCCTTTAGAATTGAGAATTTTCATAATCGTTTCTTAGTACTCCTCTACGTTATAAAAGGAACCCCTGGGTTATGGTATTAGTTGTGAAAAACCTCCAAAAAATAACAAAGAGTAATTTTTTAAAGATTTGCTAATAGGTCATAATATTCCTTACAAATCGCGTTTATGATATTATTATTTTACCTAGTAAAAAAGGTAGATAACCTTGCGCATTTAACCTTACAATTATTTTTATAAATTTATTACATCTTGCGAGTTATTTCATAATTAAAAAACGCTTTACACATTTCCATTTCAGGTATATTACTGTCTGTTACACTGACAACCTTTTTTAACTACCCAAGAGTACACAATCCGTATTTTGCAGACCTGATCAAAATCCATCCAGCAGTGGTAAGTAATTGTCATCAGATTTTATGCAGGAATTTAATTTAAATATAGACCTATTTTATTTAAATTTCGATTAACACTATGAATGCCTACCTCAACGGCATAAGTCAACCAAACCGGGATAAACGAAAGGCAACTAGACGTGGTGGCAAATTTTAAATACTCGTCAATGACGTCAATAGTCGTAGGTAAGTCGTTTTCAGCATACAAATTAGCGCTGGGTGACATACGTCACAAATTTGTTCAGCCTTTGAAAAATTAAGAAAAATATTTGAGTGTGTGATATGTTTCGTGGGAAGGTAGAGGATAATAATGAATTACACTTTCACTCTCAGGGGTCACTTTGCTCCTTTTAAAAAGCATAACTGTATTTCATTTTTTTCGTATTCATAAAGCAGAACTAATCAAACTTATTTTAAACTAAGCGGCCTACTCTGACTTCGTCTAGGCATTATTGATTGGGTAATGCCGCGGTGATTCCGTTACTTTGCGAGTTCTTATTTATTTTGATTAGATTGACGTTAATAATTTACGTAAAACAAAAAGAGAATAATCGGTTCGTTCAAAAAACTTGTAAAAATATAAAAAGAACCAAGTACTGCTACAAGCAGAAATTTTTAATTACACTATCTATCACTTTATCTCTTTTTATTAATTTTCCGTTTACCTTAAAAAAATACAAAAATAATATACGTCGTAGGCAACGTTCTTAATAAAAAGAAGTTTGCTTTTATACTTTTATAAACTGAACTACTTTTTTATTGTTAACTGTACCTACTCATTTAACAAATCTAAAATAAAAGTTTATTTGTACGCGCTTATCTCAGCAACTCCGAATCGGATTCGTATTTTCTTGCTTTTGACAGCACAATTACAAGAAATCTATTTTCTATCCGTACGAAGTACATGAAATTTATGAGGAAATAATATTAAAAGATTTTTATATCATAAAAGATGAGGTAAATATATGAAAATAACAAAATAATTTCTGCTCAGCAGCACCTACATTCTTCTTGTCGCAAGGGCAGCTATATAGCAATAACAACATTCGCAATCGTTCATATTGGGATGGGTTAGTGACAAATTGTAAAGCTCCCCCGTACTTTTAATGACACGTCAAGTCGGTATCTACTTTAATGGCAGTCATTAATATACCAATCCATATTTAACCTGCGTGGTGAATCAAAAGTCATGTAAATATGATTTCAAGCTTTGATTTACCGCTCATGAGTAAATATGACGGAGTATTCGCCCATAATATAGGCCATTACACTTGCAGTAAGTAAGTTATCGTAGGGTATCAGTAGAGCACAATAAATAGTATTTTTCTCTACGCCGGATACTGCATAAGGCAACTGAGGTGAAGAAAACGACATATGATACGTATATCCATCGGAAATAGTGCAGCCCAAATACAGGGTGGATATGGGCACCAGCATCTCTGTCGCAAAACTACGCTCTGCGAATTCTACGCTTTTTCATTTACTTGAAGAGGCATATGTCCAACAGTGGACTCAAATATGTACAAAGATATTCGATAGTTTTGGTAACTATTATTAGATTTGTTTATTTTTTTTTAAGAAATAGGTAAAACTATTTCCATTTAACGTAATATAAACGTAAATATTTGTGTCAAAATTAGTTATGACATAAATTAGAGTCGAATTAATATTTCTCCCCATTTCACTCTCACACACTATGCTTGCTGCTAAGAACGTTATCTATTTTTATCTGCGCCTTTTTCTTGTGATTTCACATTGACACCATCCACGAAATTTCAAACAAACAAAAGGTTCTAAATTACTGGTTTTTGATTTAAATCTAGCCAACATGCCCATTACTGGGAGCACCAGAATTAGCACGTTTAAAGAGTTTATGTATCACAATAAATCATTCTAATTTATAGAGCAATGTCACAAAATTACGTACCGCGAGTAAATAAGCGGTGGCGTCAACTAGGGACACGCTATACATTGGCGATTAGTATCCGTTACTTGGTATATCATTTGAATTGATTAACGAAGAACAATTCTCATTGAAGAATTAAATCATCTATATATAAAAAAGAAACTCTATTTCTCTTGGTCACGCCACCACGCGTGAACGACTGGAGCGATTCCAGATTTTTTTGTTGTTTGTTATTGTCAGGAGATGTTCTAATGAAAAAAAAAAATATTGCACGGAATATTACAACCATATAACACTAGCTTTTGAGCACGCATTCTGTCAGTTTTATGTCAAATGTCATAATGTTACATAGAAAAAGTTGCCCAGAATATTATATATTATAAAGCGTTAGAATAATAAATACACTTTGTTTCATTTACATAATTTTATTTAAAAAATGTATATTTAAACTAATTCTAATAAATAGTCATCGTTACCACAGGTCAACTTCTGTAAGGTCAGTTAGTTGCCAAAAAAATTTGAGTTAGCGCTATGTCCAAAGTTACATGATCCTATGAAAAGAACTTTGACCAAATCCTTCATGCGTAAATTATACTGAGAACTGAATTGTACTTCGATATTATACGAAGTTAAACATTATTTTAAATACCCAAATATTTTATTGTGCTGGATATAAAGACAAACCTACAGGTCAATTCAATCGTACTAATCTACTTTGAAAAAGGAAAATAGTCGCGCCCACCACAAGATCAAATAGCCTGCCTACGTAGAAACCATCATTGGAGATAATGCTAAAATATAAACTCAATATTGAATCTGTTAAATTATATATAAACTGTTGCATGTTTATACATATAGAGAGGATTTAAGGTGTCCAACAATAGATAGTGTGTGTATTTTTAAATTAATCAATTTCATTTATTTATACTAAGAATAATATATAAACTTGTACATTATGTTGAAAAAATAAATTTTGCTTCCATATTAACTTCAATTGTGTCAAATTTCACATTCATCCGTATGTGCGATTTTCTTAAAAAAGGGTACAAAGTTTAGGAAAACTATAGAGTACTAGAGTTTCCAATTGTATATAAAAATAAAAAAATGAGTCCCAATGTCAGTATCAAAGAGCAAAATAAGGAAATAAAATATTCCACGGTACTTTTCTTAAGGGCTCTTTCGGTTTTTATAAAAAAAATTTAAAAAAAGGTCTATTATAGTGTACTATGTGCATTATACTGTATATAATAGCTCCAACTGTACTATTAAAGTAGTAGAATAATACCTTCCTCTGTATCGGGTGTCGTAAGAGGCGACTAAGGTACCAAAACCGACAGATGGCAGTTTATTCATCCTATTCTGTGTAGCTCAAATACACAGCCCGGGGATGGGCAAAAGCATCCCCATCGCGAAAGCTGCGGTCTACGGTCTGCGATGGCTAACACGGTGGCCCAGCGCGGCAATTATGGGCAAAATTCCCCTTCCTTGGGAAGGCCTATGTCTAGCAGTGGACTTGTAATGGCTGATATGATGAACTAATAATTAAAAAATATAGTGTAAACATTCGATGATGTTCCATTGTGCCTCAAATTCATAACCAAAATTTATAATTAATTCCCCGCCGTCCCAATAAGGTTTGATCCTTATTCAAATATACACAATTTATAACTACTGTAATCACTGCGATTCTAAAAAACTATAATCATACCAGCCGTAAACGTCTGCAGTTCGACATATGCCTCCCCAAGTAATAAGGGAATTTTGCCCATAAAGCAAACATTTTGGTAAGCATAGAGTCTAACTTCGCGATGATGTAATGCTCCTGCATATCCTCTGTTCCATTTAAGCTACGTTGCATTGAGTTGATATATCGTCATCTGTCGGTTTCGGTATTACAACTACGATGCCCCAGTGGGTAGCGACATATACCCGAAGTTCAAACATTTTTTAAAAGGTATATAATTTGTATAAACTTTGCGCGCAGCGTATATGAAATGTAATCAAATAAATCCTGTGCTCTAATTTTTTTAGGTATCGTTACCGCGTATTTTTTTTATTGGACCATGAACTTAACTCGTTTTCGGATCGTAGATGTAACTCTGTATCGAAGTTGTTTCAGTTGCTTTTACAAGAGTTCAAGGAGAACTAATAAAAGGTAAACTAAACGAAGTTATGATTCCATCGTCATCAGTATAAACCGTAATATAATCCATAGAAAACTTCTATATTTTTAGTATTTACACATCATTTAATACATACAATACCTGACATGGAGGTAAGTCACCAGAGGAATCACAAATATACTACGTGAATACATATTTTTAACACCTAAGTACCGAACAAACACAAATATCATCATATAAATATTTGCCCTGAGTAGGGATCGAACCTACAACCCTTGGCGCATAAAATCACTACCATCTACACCATCGAGCCCGCCAATATCTATCGTTCTGAAGTTCATACATATGAATAAATATATATTTCAATTGTAGCTTTCATTAGCAAGCTTAAACTGAGTGCATATGTGCATGGCGCTCCTTCATATATTGGAAATGTACAACTTTGCATTATTAGCTTTACTACTAAATCAAACTTCACTATTCAATAGAAAGACTATAAATATATACGACGGCTGACAGGCCCCTAATAAGGTCAAAAGATCCTTTCGTGCAAATTTTATAGACACAAATAATTACATTAAAAACTTATACATACGTATCAAAATTGCGTGCGCCAATGGATGTCTCTACGTAAAACGCTTCGGTTGTAATAACACCCGACCGTACAGTTTTAATCTCAGGCGCTGATTAACAAATCAGTACATATATCAAGCGTTTATAACCATAGTTACGTTCTTTTGATACTTGGATAACTATTGTAGTTAGCCTGAGTTTACGTATGTATGTATGTACATAAATTATGCAAGAATTATCACGATATCATATTTTCTTTTGCGTTTTCCTTACATTAAATCACAGTATAAAATTGTATCTAAGGTTACACTTATCTTAAGATTTATTGTGATTGATTCGACACTATCAAGTTGTTAATCTCTTTATTACAATAAAATTCAATGTGTATATCTATAACAAACACAGTGTACTGTAATTTTCAACACCTTATCTAAGTTTATTGATTCAAATCTAAGCTTCCTGTAAAATATTATTTAAATGTATTAATTAAATAGTTAATAAGGTTGTATTTTTGCGACAAAATAAGATAGCGAGTTAATTCAGTACTGCAAAAGGACCGATCATATTGTCTGCATTATTCCTGTTGAATCCATTTACTATAGTAGGTAACCATTACCATCGAATAAATAAATGCTATTATTAAACTTATTTGATAGAAGGAAGACTATGAGATAAATACATACAAATAAATTAAAATCACCTAACAAATACTTACGTGATTTCTCCATTATAGAAAAGGTTATTTTTCATTTGTCTTTATCATTCTTCATTGTTATTTATTATATTGGTTTTTGGTTACATTCAAAATTTAAGTAAACTATTAGGGTCGGATTTCCTAGTCATTGCTATATGAAAGTCCATATTTTTTGCATTTATTTCTGCAGATAAAAGTTAAGTTTTTTATTACCCTGAGAGCTTGTAGCTTTAAGCACCTGATGTTAATTGTAACTTTATATGCTACTGAAAATATTAACAAAAAGCGCATAACAAAGTCAACTTAAAGGGTTTCTTTTTGCTATGACGTCAATACAATCTCTTATGTCACCAATATATCAACTGTTGGACATAGGTCTCCTAAGAATGGAGGAGTAGGAATGTTGACGCTGGCAGGTGGGATTTATGACGGGGATGCTCCTGCCCATTCCCGCCCCGTGCATTTGAACTACAACAACATTTCGGATGGATATAGCGCAATCTATTGGTTCCAAACTCGCACAAAGAAAGGTACTACTCTACTCTGCCGTTACCCCATGGCTAATGTATGACTTGATACCTACTTTACGAACCTAGTGCACTTTTATATAGAATTCCGGGTTCACAATTTTCTAGCGCTGATTCAATAGATAGAATAATATGATCCACCGTTTACAAACAAAAGAAAATCATAATGTGTCTTATTTATAAATTATGTATCTTAATTTATAGTGTTTTAAACATCAGCTGTGTATTTTTATGTACTGTTTACAAGACAAAAATCGGTCGTAAGTTAAAGAAAACGTAAAATATACAAGTTTTATAATCTTTTTGAGCCAACAACGTTTTATTTTGAAAAGTGAACACGTTAATGTAGGAAGACATTAACTTTCTACGTATTTACGTTTTCAATATAGATTTGTCTAAGAAATAATATTTTTTATTTATTTGTAAAAATATTTGTATTAGTACCTGCACGACAACGCTTAAATAAAATAATCCTGTCTTTTTGTCACTAAATTAATACACGAGACAATCCGTACATTAGTGTTTATAATCCCTGAGTTCTTTGAAAGAGCATTGATCTACCCATATGCTACCGTCACCGTTTGTTATACATTTTATAAGCACTTAGAACAATGGTTCGACTCTGGACGAGGCAATAAAACGCCATCGACGCAGAACAAACCACGTGGGACAGTTACAAGTCTACCGCTCAAGAATAAATCATAATAATGTGTTTGTTAATGATTGCTAACGGTTAGGCTCACCGAATACTTTATCTAATTTCCATTTAAACAGATTTTTGCCTGGCACCACGAGAAGTAAATGTTACCAAGGTACCGATTTTAAAAACTATTTTACTAATGGCAAATTACAAAGCCGTGAGGTATCGGCAGAGCGGAATAGTACCTCTCCGTGTACCAGGTGCCATAACCCGTATATCCATCCGAAACAGTGCAGCTTAAATGCACAAGTCGGGAAAGCGCAGCAGCATCCCCGTCGCGAAAGCGGCACTCTGCGATTACAAACACGCTTACCTAGCGCAGCTATTATAAGCAAAATTCCCCCTTTTTTGGGGAAGCGTATGTCCAGCAGTGGACTTCCAATGGTTGCTATGATGATGATGATTCGCTGAGAACCGCGTATTTAAAAGCCCTGGATTCCTTCTAAAACTTTTATTTGTTCATTTCGTTACTAAGGTATCTCTAAAATGTAATACTTAATAGACAATTAGCGCATCAGCTATAAATAACTCCAACAACCGTACAACTGAATCCGTACAGTTTAATCTCGGAACCACAAAGTACAGTTATGCAAATATGTATAAGTACATATATATTTTTTTACAACGTATAAAAAAGATAACAGGAACCTAAAAGCCGACCTACCATAACATACGTTGTAACTAGTATACTTCCTGGAGTTTATTTACATACATTTTAATATAAGTCATGCATCGTATTAAAAGGTAGGACTAAAGCACTGAATCGTCTTGTTATAGAACCGAATTATAAATTAAGTTGTAACAGAAATTATATAAATAAATATTGAACAACATCGCACACATCCATTGTAGTTCTTACTGCTTTCATAACTTACAATAAGAGAACTAAACTTTTGGTTGTGAAAACCTGAACTCAAAATTAAAATATACTTTATTTAAGTAGGCTTTCAAGTGCTTTTAAACCGTAACTAAATAAATAATAACCATAATACTTTAAAAATAGGAGGAACTATTTTCTATTATGCTCATTACAGCGAATTCCCCACGGGATCTTAAGAGTCATTTAATATAATTATGTAATCTTGAGAACGCTGAGAAAAAAATGTAAAAAGTTAATTAAACCGCCTTTAAAAAGCCGTTAAGATATTATTATAGTGAACGCGTAAATGTTAGGAAATGAAAACTAGTCTGTCGGCAGACTAGTTTAAGATACTAGCAGTAACAAAACAACGAAAGTTCTGTAAAATTCAAGAGGTTACCAATAGAACCTATATGCGACCAGCATCCAGCATGATCCTACGAAACTTTATGGTGATGTCCAGAGTTACACTTGCTGGTGCGTAATCTCTATTTCAGAACTAAACCGACCTATCGGCCATCGCTCCAGAATGCTATGTGCTCTTCTGATTGCCACTTTATCTTGCTAAGCCACTGCGGTTATGTTTATCACGGACTTCTTTTATGGACCTCGTCATTTCTCTTTCCACAATTTGTTTGTGTTGGTGCAGAAATCGAATTCGCATATTTTAACTTCTTAACTAGTCTTAATAACCATGGGCTATACAGATTTTTTTTAATAAATTCCCACAATATCTCATACCATTGACCTGACTCCGTGCTAACTAGCTTAAAGCACTTGTGTTACAGACGCCAGACAACAGAGAAATCACTAATAAACTACTTTAATACATACATTTAACTCCCAGACACCGAAAAAACACAAAATCATCATATAAATATTTAGTCTGGGTAGGAATCAAACCCACTACTCTTGGCGCACAAGATAGAATCACTTATTCTGATGGCCTCCGAAATGAAACAATCGAAATCTACGAAAAAGTTTCTCTAGCTCTTCTTCTCTACGCTAGACGACTTATAGAACCGAATGGGCAGATAAAAAAATTAAAATAATTAATACATCGCAGTTATACAGATCTGCAGCATGATTACAAATCTCTCCCAAAGTAAATAATCTATGGAGAAAGTTCTCGATTACTCCTAAGCATCGCTACATAATTGACATAATGTGTATTGTATATTAGAAGTGTGTCGCCCGCCTCGGATTCAAACTCCCCGCGTTAGTCATAATAATTATGTCACGAGACGAGCGACGCCTTTTGAACATTCCGCCGGCGATAAAATCGGCTTACGTCATTCACAGACACAGCACAGTTGTACATACGACCAGTAGATATATTACAAAGCTCGGGAGAATATTTACAAATCTCTTGGTCCTCAGGTTGACCCCGTAAACCATTTTTCTCATTTATTATTATTATTGTCCTACCAATGAAAATGCATAATCTCTAAAAATCTCTAAATAGTATAATAGGTTGTCAGTTCTTAATTTACTGGTATTATTAATATGTGGAACACATATATAAATGGCAAAAAAACCATGGAAATATATACTCGTGATGTAAAATTCGCAGCATAATGTACATACTATACTCACACCTATTTCCCATCGGGTAAACACCCGTTAAGGATTGCGAAGTGTTGCTATCAGACGGACCACCAAAATCGCGGAGTTTTTCTAAAGATATCTTTAATTCACTTCAAACTTCCACCAGCTTTAACATTATTTCTATCCAAATGTTGCCTGTACCTTCTATTCTATGTTTTTGTGATGGTCATGTGTTGTTTTTATTGGTATACAATAAAGAGTATATAATTATATATTATATAATAATTTCGTCAATATATTGAAGAGCCATACTCTAAAAGTAAAAAATTGTCTTTATTTTTTATACATATTGAAAAGGCCTGACGCGGATCAATTGCACTGATCTATGCGTATTCTATGTTAAGAAGAAAATAATGTTAAGAGCATATAGATATTTGGTATTGTAGTTAGAGATACCTAGGAACTGAAGTCTATGGCTAATAACTAGCACGTTGTTTGACGAAAATGTGAAATAACTTATTTTAAGTTATTTCAAATTTTTCCACAGCTCATCTATTTCGAAGAAAAAAAGGTTTGTTAAAGAGAAAATTATCATACCAGCCATTAAAGGTCCACTGTTGGACATAGGCCTCCCCAAGAAAGGGGGTATGTTGCCCATAATCGTCGCGCTCGGCAAGCGTGTTGGCAATCGCAGAGCGCAGTTTTCGCGACGGAGAAGCTGCCGCCCATCGCCGCCCTGTACATTTGAGCTGACTTTTTTGCTTGGATAGTCGCTTCTTTCGTCATATGGTACAGGGGGAGGTACTATTCTACTCTGCCGGTACCTCACAGCTTAAAGAGAGAATACCAAAGTCAAAATATGGAGTGTTTAAGTTACTGGAATTGTTTGCTACACTGCACTGTACGGAAACGTAATACCGCGTAATGTTAAACCTGACGATTATAAGAATAAAATGTGGACTCTTACCTTTGTCCCTTACATCGTGTGTGTCATGGCTACACGCTAGATATTCTTCATACTTGTTATGTTAACTATGTGTAATTGGCCAGACATCTCAACGAGAAGATATTTTGTAACTAGACATTTATTCTTATAGTTGATATTTCATTCCTTTTTAATTTGTCTGCCTTATATATTATTCTATAATTTATTTAAAAAAACAATTGTTTACTTGCTTTTGCTTTTTTATATTACAATTTTTTTTCTAAGCCTGGAAGGAACCGAAGGCATTTAAATGATATCTGGTAAACAAACTTTATTCCGCAATTATTTAATACTTGAAAGTTCGTCGTTACGACTAAATAAGCAGTTCACAATTACATGCTATTATTTTTGAATACACGAGTACACAAACGAAGTTACAGAACTGCCTACCTATATGTAATAAATGTTATCTAAGTTACGTATTTATAAGCATAAAGATACACTACGCATTCAGGAGAGCAAGTCACTGAAAAACAAAACAGTAAGTTATAGTTTCTCAGTATTCTGTTACCAGCGGACCCGACAGACGTCATGTCCGCCTATATGATATCTTACCCCCGCTTGAACGTATTCACAAAAATCATTTACATCGACCGTTAGAATCGAATTGAGCCGTTTAGTTACAGTATAGATAAATAACCTAGAAACAGCGCTAGCTGGCGGGGTGATTTGTAAATCTTAATACAATACAAAAACAAATCATTCAGATCGGTTCTGCCGTTTAGGAGTTCAGTGACATACACATGTACTGTGAAATTATATTTATGTATAAAGATTTAAAGTAGTAAAAGCGTCTACTTAAATAACCACAATAAACGCTTGCAACAAATGAAGAACACATAAATATCATCTCGCGAATATCAAGGCAAAATCGTTTACAAGCGGCAATTTCATATCTACGAGTTACCTCCAATTCAACTAATTAATATGTTTATTGAAATGAGAGTGTAATAATACATCTAGGAGTCGTAAAATGTGTGATTGAAGCTGGCGCCGTGGATATTTGTAGCAAGATACTGCAGGGCTGCTACTGTGATTTCTGCTCATTGAGAATACTTCTATGTCGCAATTCTAACTAAATGGTGCTGGGAATAAATAATTAAAGGTTTTATTGAACTATGCTAAATTTAATTATTTAGTTAGATAAATGTTGCAACCCTAATAATGCGACTTTATATTAAACTATATAAATGCATTTCTTTTGTTTCAAAGTTAATGCATCGTCAATAATCATCATCATCAAGAAAAGTGGAATTCTGCTCATAATTGCCGTGCTGGGCAGACGTGGCGGCAATCGCGGAGCTTCGCAACGGGAATGCTGCTGCGCAACTTGCTCTCTATTAGAGATGCGCTGTATCGTATAGATATATCGCACTCTATCGATTCCCGTACCTCAGTCTTCTTATTCGACACCTTGTACAAGAAAAGGTACTCTGCTATGCATGCATACAAGCTTTTAGTTAATGATGAAAAGTTTGTTTGTTAATTAGTTCAAATATTGCAACCTAAATTAGTATAATTTTATATTACACTACAGAATTAAATTCGTTTCGTTCCAAAATCATTTTTAGAGCAAGGAAGGTGAAGTCTAGTGTAAGGTTTAGATAAAGGAATTCTTCAATTGGAAACATCGTATCTTTGTAATGGTATCGGAATTTAAGATGTTTGATGTCAAGAGCATTGCTCATTCGTCAGTGGTATAAATATAATCAAATGTATAGACAACAGTTTATGTCTACACATTCAATTATGTTAACAAATTAGTTTAAGTGTCTTCATGATCCATCTATTGAACTTAAGGTTAGTTCTTATAGAAGGAATTCCTGAACGGTTAACAGCATCGATACGAATGTTGCAATCAAATTTAACAGTGATTTCTCTTCCTAAATTTTACATTGACATGATTACTGCCCCCGATTTCGAGTGACGACGACACAAGTACGTTATTGGCATTATATTAAATGTATTCTAAATTACTTAGAAATACTAGCAACTAAAACTATAAAATCTATATAAATAAAAATAAATCCTTCAAACGTAGGTATGTACGCCCATAATTTGTAGAACGACTGCACCAATTAGTATTTTGTTGCGTTTGTTATTGTCAGGAATCGTAAAGTTCATATGAAAAAATATTATTACCTATTGTTTGTATGCGGTAGTTAACTTTTAAACCGTCTTGGGTCTCTATCCTAAAAACTAACTAAAATAGCAGATGTAACGGTATCGACGGGATAAAATTTTACTATGTACCTTATCGAGGGTGGGATGGGTCGCTAGTATATTATAGGGTTCAATTAAAAAGAAAACCCGGTACTCAATAACCATATACCATGCACTTATATGACAAAAGCTTTGCGCGAGATTTACCTGTGTCGTTGACCCTATTTTGACATTTTACAAATATTCGTATTTCTTAAAAGGTTTTTTGGGCAGAATTAAAAGCTACATTCTAAAAAAAGCATATACATAATTCATTTTTATATTACTAGTTATCTAATCAGTTGATGCCAGGTCAGCTTAAGAGTTAAATGAGATTTTCCAAAAAGGTTATATTACAAATGTCACATTAGTATTTTATTTTGACATTCAATCAGGTTTTAAGCATGTTAATTGTAATATTGGCTACTTGTAAACGTAACAAGTTTTGCACTTTCCAATATTATAATAAACCCGATTATTTTAATTACATAATAAAAAGACATTAATTGATTTGGTTATATTCTATTATGATGCTGATTTAGTTGTAATCATTATTCTAGTATTGTTATTTCTTTTTTTTTTGAAGATAAATTCATTCCAACATCTCATACATTAACTTGACTCCGTGATGTAGATGTAGTTTTAAGCACTTGTGTCCCGGACATAAGATAACAAAGTAATTGCAATTATTGTAAAAATATGCAGATACAGAACAAACATACTTGTTGTTCACATAAATACTTGTCCTGAGTGGGGATCGAAACTGCGACCGTTAGCGCCAGAGATAGGAGCAGTACGATAAGTGCCACCGGGCCAGTCAACCCTATATGAAGATTAACAAATGTACAAGATGGCGCCACGGTTGGCCTGCCGTCAGCTAGTCGAAATAAGTATTCGCAAAAGCTACATCGTAAACTAATATTACAATTTACTGTCTTCTAACGATCAAATTATTACAATCGTCTAGTATATCCCAATGAACATAATCTTTATATATAAAAATTACGGTGCCACGGTATTTGTCCGGGATGAACTTTTAAACTACTGAACCAATTTTAATAATATTTTACTTACTGTGTATAGTTTTACCCAACTTGAGAGATAGGATAGTTTCTATATTAATTTATAGTCGCAATATTTTTTGATAAACATTTGAATAAAGTTAAGACAGGACCACATCAACGTCGGGTCAGCTAATTCATTATATGTCTTAAAACACAAATGAGAGCATACCGATCATCAAGTAAAGTCTAGTAACTTGATTTTACTGTAATATCTTGATATGTATGCAAAATTGTCTTCTGTTATACTTACAAATTTACTTAATTGAAAGTAATTAATTAGATTTATTTAATAGCATATTTTAAATCAACTATTTTGTCTATATGTTAAAACATTATATATACATATATTTATTGTACTTAAAAATGGGGGAATTTGCCCATAATTGCCACGCTGGGCAAGTGTGGTCGCAATCCCAGAAAGTATCTTCACAATGGGAAAGCTGCTGCTTATTTTGCATCCTGTAGCAATTGGATTATGCGGTTTCTGGAGCCGCTATCGATCGGTTCTGGTAGGTACTTCTTTCGCTGTTTACAATACCTGGTACAAGGGGACGTACTATTCTGCTTTGCAGGTGTTCCGCGACTACGCTTTGCGATTTAATTAGTTTATTTTCTAGGTTTTCTCTATTCCGTTTGTAGCAAGGACCAATAAGTTGATGATCTTGTTTACATTAACACAAAGTGTCCTCCATGATAAGAAAATAAGAGAGATTTAAATGGTTGTTACTTTAAGTTTACTTTAGAATAAGCTAATGAACCTATATTTTACATGCAATTAAATTGTATCTCAGGCAGTAATTCTTACCTATAAAAAGACCAACAACTTTTATTCTAACATAATAATTAACAAAGCATATAATTAACATTCCCATTAAATACTCCGCTAGTTTACATATTCACATCCGATCTTTATCTTTATGCTAATTGGTTATATTTCCATAGTTTTATATTGAATAACAATTTTCATCTCATAGAGTGGTTATAGTTGTCTGGTCTAGATTTCCAGCCTAGACGACGCCGCAGACCCAAGTGCCCGATATAGACTGATAGTTCGTAAGCAATTAAATTATACTCTGCTATAAACTTCAATTAAATTGTACTATTTCAAAAAATATGGTTACTAGGGTTACAATGTATTAGTATAATGTGTTTTTACGAGAGATATGCCGATTGTTCTTTATGTATGTGCGTATTAGGTATTTTTTTCTCTGTTGAAAGTCTCGGTTTTTTGCACATCTTAAATAATAAAAATATAATACTTTAAGTTATATATAAAAAATATGAAACTTCAGTTCTATCAGCTTAACTTAAAAAAAAATCGATATGTATCAAAATAATAAAATTTTATCATAATTGTGTTCAGTTTGATGCGCTTTAATTTTCGTCACGAAGATTTTTCTATTAGATACAGTTAAAGTTTTGTTAAATATCATATACACTATTATGCAGTAAAAACGGGCAACCAAGATTGTTTACGAACTGACATCAATTTGTAATTTAATTATATGACTTATTTTGAATGCTCACAATCTTGTTACTAAATGTGCGTAAAGCAAATTCTGGCAATTTTTTACATAACCTATGTAGGCAATTCCAAACAATAAGAAGTATCAGCAATAAATAAGTGCATACACATATCTGTTGTCTTTTATTAAAATTTTGTTACAAATACATATTTATAATAGTTACCAGGAAAATATTGCAATTGTGAGAAATTGCCCTCTATTGTAATTCATTAATTATGTATTCTTATTATTTGTTACGAGTATATTGTATTTCAAAACTTGGTGTACCATTAATGTAAATTAATAACTGATATGCTCTCTTCTAGCTAATATTGTATTACATGCATTTTTCTGAGTATGATTTTCGCAATATTTTAATTACGTATTGAGGACACTTTTTTTACTATTACTTTATGTTTTTAGGGCAACTTGGACTGATCTCACCCATATCTTTATAACAACCCAGACATGCTCAATTAGATTAAGGTCAGTGTTTCGAGCTAGCCAATCTTCAAACCACTATAGATCCATAAACAGAATCCAACGTAAAAAACTGACGAACATTAGTTCCTCAGCAGCTGACTAGACGCAAAACTAATTTTCAAATAGCCTTGTCACTATACAATAGTCGAAGTGAGACAATAACAAATAAGGTATTTTATCAGGCTGTCAGGAGTTAGCGAAGCATCAAACGGTCTATTGTAAATAGGGCTGGTATTCTTTTGTGCCTTTAAAACGTCCTCTGATATTGTCCCGATATCTGAATACTATAGAGATATGCTAATATTTTGTATATTTAGAATAATTTTACTAATGTTCTAATTGAGCCGCCGTGTGGTACCGACAGAGTAAAATAGCACCTCCCTCGTAGGAAGCGATTAAGGTACCAGAACTGACAGATGGCGGTATATCCATCCGAGACAGTGTAGCTCAAATGCATAGGATGGAGATGGGCATTCCAGTCAAAGCTGCGCTCTGCGATTGCCAACACGCTTGCCCAGCGCAGCAATTATGGGCAAAATTCCCCATTTGTTGAAGAGTCCTATGTCCAGCTTCCAAGGGCTGTAATGATGAATGTTCAAATTACAAAAGCACGTGTGTCTATACTTTTGTTACGCCTTAGTCGGTAGTTTGTTATCTAAAATTATTTACATTTTTTTTCAAAACAACATTCTCGTAGAGCGCCATTATATCATTACTTCAAACAAAATAAATATTCAATGTACTGTAAAAATATTCTCAAATCTCCAGGGAGCTAGTTTAGTTCATCTTTATTCATCACCCTTCATCAGTAAATTCAGCTAATTTTACAATAAAATTACCTATTTGATTTACTAAATTTAAGATACATTTATAAATATATATGCATAGACATCCACTGCAATAATGAAAAGACATAGCCAATAGAGTTTTAGTGATTAACTGGAAGGGAAGCATACCTCTGAGTACTATTTTTTTTATTTAGATCCTTAGGTGATTTTGAAACTTTAAAATTGGTATATACATACTTAGGTTCACTAGATAATTATACGTCAACATTATGTTATAAAGATTTAACAAAAAGTAATGCAATAGCAGATGCAATACACAAAAAAGTATAAAAACGAAAATGTTTAAACTACTTATGCAATTTGATCATACTCACGTCTTCCACTATCTTTAATCCTCGACTGTACAACGTTGCTGCGGGCTAGCTATGTATATCTTCTGGATTTAACTCAAACTGTCTAGGGGCTTAGTGGCGAAGGATAAATACTGATATTTATAGACGCCGATATCATTGGTATATACGTTATACCAATTTGAAAACATTGTTAAAACAATCAAATGATATTTCGGGATATATCTACATGATTAGAGAATGTATGAGTGACTGTTGCTATTTTCACAACCGGAATATTAATTAGAATACCTATTCAAATTTACCCAGATTAGAATTAGAAACTTCACGTTGTCTCGACATATATCAACATTGAGGATTGCTATAAGAACTGGCCCGAATACGACTGTTATAATCTTGTCTAAATATATACTTTCTTCCACCTCAATGTTTTATGATATGATTGCATAATTGTGCAACATAATAAAAAGTCTTTTTACAACATCTTTTTTAATATATGATTCAATTTGAAATTCTAAATATCCTGAAATTGTATATATGAAAATCAATGTGATGCAGATAAATCATTGGATTATATTGACCCTTTGATCCAATTTTATATCCAAAATGGTTAAAAATATTTAGCACTGCATACAATCCACTTAATTCAGGTCACACCTTGAGGATATTTACACATCTGACAATCATAAATTAATATCAGTAATGTTTAGATTTCTCACCTTTAATGCACATCACAAATCAACGCAATTGGGTGTCGCTCACGGCAGACATCAAAGTCAACATTAACTTCTAATATTTTCAAAGCTTTCCCGGATATAAGTCACTCTCTCCCTAATTCACAAATAAACGTTTTTTCACAGCAAATATTGAACTGAATGCAGAGGTGCACACTTCAGAGCGACTCCGCTAAGTCTGTGAAAGTTTCAGCATCTTAGCTGAACAAAGTAATAATCCGCGGATGAAGTATCTATAGCTGGAGTTAAGAAACACTTTATAATGCATCTTTCTTTTGGAGCCTTAAAATATGTGAACAAACAGACTCTGTATTCCTTAAAACAATATTTTTGCTAATTTGTGTAAACCTTTTTAATGTAGTTTAATTTCCTTCCATACAAAACTATAATATCCAGCCTAGAATATAAATTATATATATATATTAGTGCACTGCCTTAATAACTTTCTGGGATTATACTTATGCGACTACGGTTATTACTTTATCATACTTAATCGTTTCATAAATTGATTAGGTACTAATTACAAAGGTACATTATTATATGTATATAACAGATAGTGTTGTGTATATTAAAAATTGTATTATATTTTATATTCTAATATAGTATCCGCAAATCTTAGGGGCAAAATAAAATGAATGAAGTGGAGATTCTTTCATAAGCAGTTTTGTGTGTGACTGAACTCAGTGTGAGTTACTTGGACAAGTGACATAGCAATGGTAAAAAAAATAATTCGACAGCAAGAAAAAATGCTATATTGCTTTAAAATAAGCAGTGCTGTATTACATAATTATTTAAATAATAAACCCCCTTTTAAATAAATAAACAAGGTGGGAAGGGGAGTTATATCTACAATCTACATTAGATAATTTAAAAATAAAACAGAATATTATAATAATTATAATTAAATATCACATTTATAATAATAGTAATTAACAAGCTTGGATAACTAATTATTAATTTCTACATCATAAGAATTAGTATACATACTTTACAATATATACTACATCATTAACGTACAGTAAAATTTGAATTTATTTAGTTATATTATTAATAGGCAATTGTTTTATTTATTTGTCGAATCTTTTTACGTTTTTAAGTAAATTATCCAATAATATAAATAATTCAAATGTATTATTTCCGAATAAAACACTAAATGGTGCATGCACTTTAAATACGGTGCTATTAACTCTAGATCTAGACCGCTAGGCAAGCAGTGGCAACCTATTAAACCTCGTCGAATGTTTACAATTTACGACGCAGTAAAACAGAGTTTTATAGTACGGCGAGGATGATGTTTAGCGTCTAATAGTTAGCGCCGTCTGCCACGTGGGCCGTCGCTGGCGCCACCGGCTCGACTTCTGTGATTAAAGACTTGTTCACACGAAATAATCTCGTTAGGGTTCACATAAATCCAGCCAATATAACGAGCGCACCACTGTGTACTCGTGTACATGTAGGTTAACGAAATCTGAATGAAATTTGAGTCGGGTTAGATTATGATCCGGAATAATAGTCTTAACTACGGATTCTAGCCAAATTTTAACGAGAACTCCCAATATAAAATAGGGGACTAGAGATTTTTTTCAGGTTGTACACTTGGAATTTATTCGTAGTTTCTGTTTTTTTTTTTGTGTTAACACACAATTATCTATTCTTCTGACTTTATTTACTTTAACTTAAATAGTGTGTGAGCGGTGCGACATTACACGGAGTGAATCGTAAGCATTATTTTTCCTACGCCCCGCACAACTCACTATACATTATTGTTGATAGATCTAATTATGTAATCACTTAACGTCAAAAAAATACGTAACGAAAGTTTGGTGTTTACTCTACACGATTTTATCAGGCTGCGGAGAAGAATTGATACCACCCATAAAATTAGTGAAGTGTTATTAAATAGACGAAGCACGTAGTGTAGAGAACTGATGGTCATTAGGGTGTGACCTTGTATCTCACTGTACATTTTTTTAGAAACAAAATCCCTTCTTTTACACCATTTCCACCCTCTACAAAATGTTCATGCTTCATTTCTCTAAATTTATGGATTTAAACAATATTAATATTATTTAAAATCTACCACTATTACTCGATGTTGTTTTATGGTTATAATATACCAGAGACAATTTATCAGAATACAATAGTCCATAAAGGACACCTTTTGTCGGTCAGAACCGCATGTGACCACATTACGGCGCGCTGTTGAAAGCCTCTCACAGTTCCATTGGAATATATGCATCATAATAAAACAGGTGAGTAGGCGGCATTAAGGACGTATGTTCTTGTGCTATTAACAACATCAAAATACATTTGTGGGATTATTTTAATTTCATTTTTTTATATAATAATTGTTAGCAATGTAAATTCGATTTCCAGATTACAGAACGTGTTACTTTATATTTCAGTTAAATTAAAAAGACGTTTTATGCACTTTGTACTTTTACTGGCCTTAGACTAGCTTGCTATTACGGATAGACATTTAAAGCCGATCTTTTGGCGCAGTCTTCCGTTAAATACAGTAAATTTATATTACATACTTCATTATTTTATAAAAAGTTATTTGTAAAAAAAAAATACTTAAAAATATAATCACAGAAAGTCTAATATGATCATTATTTAATTATACTGATAAACATAATAAAACTATTTCTTTTTATAGGAAATAAAAGAAGCAGGAAAGGAATACAAACTTTGTTTCGTTAAAATTCTGCTAGAATTTAAAGGTGACATATTTTATCAAAGTCAATCGGTAACTAAGTATAAGATTCGCATTACTATTCTCTCCACGAGCAACATCGATTGGAGATATGGAACGAACGTCGGAGTTCACACGATGCTTTCTCTATTTTTGCTGTGACCGCAAAATATCATCTCCAACCGACAGACATACCACGGGCTCTCGTTATACAATACCGAACAAGTAAAATATAAAATTTGATGTAAATACCTATATGTATTGTAAAATCCAAAAATATGGAGCCTTCTTTAAGAATTGAAGACGCTGGCTTCGGAGTCGGTAATTTTTTTTGTCATATTACCTTCTCAGTTTAAATCTTACTTATTAGCTGGTCAACGCATTTGTTTCCGCATCAAAGGTTCAACACATATCTTACGTAGATAAGGTTGACCCTTGAGAGAAAATAGGCATTTTAACTTTTGAATTATAGCATCTAATAAGGTTGTTCACTAACTTTTTATTACTATAAGCATGTGATTGAGAGTGACGTTTTATACACCTTGTATAATTCGTTACTCAGTATTATATAATGTTACTAAATTTTAGAGTCTAATTTCTGTTTTACTTTAATAAACATATTTTATTGATTTTGTATGAAAATAGCAAATAGAACTTTTTTTTTGTTACTGTCATGTATCAATATTTTTGAAATTTACGTACTCTTATCTACTTTTTAACATATATACTATTGTACTCTTTTTATTTTATATAATTTACTATTCAATATCATTTAAAATTACAATCATAAGAAAAGGGAAACAGATTTATTAGTTGGATAGCAGAATTTAATATGTGTATTTCATTATTTAATCTAATTTAGGTACAATGGCCAGGCTAGAGATAATTGTGTCTTATTACTATTTAACAGGCTGAAGTGCGATTTATTTATCAATTTAAATTCTTTATACGGTTATTAAAAAGTAGTTTCGTTAAGTATAGGGAGCGCAAAAATGATAGAAACAATTGTATAGTACAGTATGGCCTGTTTACAATTTACAAATTTTGCTATAAAAAAATAAACATATGGCGACTTTTTGCATGAAAGAGGCCAGCTTCAATACTAAAGGAACCGTATTAAATTAACTGCGGTGTATAAGATATGACTGACGGGTTGGCTCGTGTGAACCCACTACATAGGAACGAGGTTCTAACTAAAAACTAATAGTTAACAAAAGAAGAATATGTATTAATATCATTTAACAGAATTTGTGAGAGAAAAAGCTGAGTGCATGTATATATACTATGAAAACAAGTAGCATAACTTCAATAACATAAATATGTACGAAATCGCTCTTTCTATTTCCACGATACAAAATCGCGTTAAATGTGGTTACACATGAACATCTAGAATTTCATCAATAATGAATAAGAATAATTTGATAGCAAACCTACCTTAGTGTAATATCTAATATATAAAATTCTCATGTCACTGTGTCAGTTACCATACTCTTCCGAAACGGCGTGACCGAATGTTATGAATTTTTATATGCATATTCTGTAGATCTGAGAATCGGCTACTATCTATTTTTCATACTCTTAAGTGATAAGGGTTGACCACCCCTATAATATTTATTTTTTATAATGTTTTTTGTAATGTTTTTTGTAATGTTTGTAATTACAAGATACATACATCCCCAATTGTTGTTTTACTATCACCAACCCCTATTTTTAATAGTGATTTTAATAATATAATATATTACTTTAATTCTGATGGCAGAACAACGTATACCTGGACAGCTAGTTATCATACATTAACTTTCGATTAGATATCATCAGTACGAAATAAATGCATAAAAAATATATTGGCATATAGCTAATTTTTTGATGACTAAACTTAAATTCTTACAGCCAAATGCTTTTAACTACATTCAATTTTCTGCCTAGGAAATAAATAACCTCCTATTTATAAGATTGCTGAAAATTGACGGTAATGATCGATTTCCTGAAATTTCATCAATTGGTTAACGAGATGTGATGGATTAATGGATCGCACTTTATGTGTGATTTGTGCCAGTATTTATTTACACAAGATGTACATATTGCGTAATTGTTTTAAGTTATAGTATTCTGGGCCTATAACGTCATATTTATAAGCATAGGAGAGAGAAGTGAGAACGAAAAAAAAATGTAACGAATTTTGCAAGATATTATAATATCATGCTGTAAAAAATGAAATTTCTATATATAATAAGTATGATAATAAAAATAATGAAAATAATCACAGGTATCAAAAAGAGTCACCAGTTAAACAAAATAGAACATACATATTCTTGGTGAATAATGAGTGGTTACCAAAACCCTCGTGGCTCCTTGCTAAATAATTTATTCAAATTATAATACTCATAGTTGTAAACCTGCATTTCTCTAAGCCTACCTAAAACCGGTTAGCAAATACACTTAGTTACTTTACCCAACCCGAATTTTTATAAAGTCAGTTGAAAATAACAGAAGATATAATTACCTTATGCTCGAGTGCATTATGCAGATTCAGTCCATTATGTTTGTGCACGTTTGTAGTCAACAATGAACTAATTTTTCAAGTCTCGTCTGCTTACCTCAGACCGAATCCAATGACGGGCAAACCCACGTCCTGTGTGCGTCTTAACAAAGCCTACTGGCCTTTATAGTAGGATTTTGATATGAAATTATAATAACGAACGAGCCTAAAATCGTAGGTACTAATTTTTTGATCTTACACTAAGAGAAATTGACTCGTAGTACTAATACCAGGGCAGTAGTAATACCAGGGCATTCCCAGTTTATTTATCACCTACAAACATTTCGATTGAGTTAAAGCTTCCATCCGGCATGATTCTTTCCATGTAAAAGAAAGATTTTCATATTACAGCTGGCTTACACAAAATATTCTCAGGGAGTAAGTCCGTCAATTGATAAAAGTTATTTATATTATCTATACTTACATAAATGAGCAACGATGGTAGTCTTTATATTATTTACAATGTATCTAGTACTGATATCTATATAGTTGCTGTGACCTCCATTTTACCTAAACACATAAGAATGTGAAGAAGTCCGAATAAACTGGCTATACTAATTAATTTTAACTTTCCTTAATATCTGATCCCATTTTAATTTCATTAGCTCTTCCCGCGGCATAGCTTGCGTTAGTACATTTTTCTTTACATATATGGTACCTTTATGGTACCTTTACATATATGGTTCCTTACATATATGGTGGTTCTTTACATATGTATACAAGGTCACTTATCAATGTATACAAATCCAGCGTAAAAGAGTCGCATTTATATTATTATTATTCGCAATATCAGTTTCGATTTATATTCCGTATGCAAATGTGTTGTTGCATATATTTCTTAGTAATTGTTTTCTTATGATTAAGGAGAGTTGATAAAGGAGTTTAAATAATATTTGAAATTAAAAATAGGCTTATTGCATAATTTTAAATAGAACATGTTGTAAATATAGTATTGTGCATTTTCGCAGTAGGTACTTTGTTATTGCGCGAATTGACCGTGAAATGTATCCGAACAATATCCCCTATATCTTATATGTTAAATCTTCAAATACAAAATGCTTCGTCAGTCATTCATAAATATTCAATTTGTCAAATTAGCATGAGGTATTTATTTCTGACCCAATGTTTGTGATGACACTTAAATTGAAGCGTGGGCTTCGCCAATTGATTAATTGTACGCCAATACGTTGTTTTTTTTTGTAAAGTAGAATGTTTGGGATCACATATTAATACACAAAAGATCATACTATACTATTTTCATTGAGATTTAGAGAATATAAAAGAAAATTAACAAAATGTAGTAGGATGTAAATGCTAGATAATAATAATAATACCCAAAACATCTCATACATTACATTGACCTCACTTCGTGGTAAGTCGCTTTAAGCACTTGTGTTACAGACGCCAAATAATAGAAGAATCACAAATACACTTATATACATATATTTAATACTCAGACATAGAACAAACATAAATATCATCATAATAAATATTTGCTCTGGGTGGGAATCGAACCCACGAACGACCTATGGCGCACAAGATAGGATCACTACCATCTGCGCCATCGGGCTCGTCAAAGATTTCATTATAATTATTATGATTGGTATTTTTTAAAACTGTTTATATTTTACTTTATGTCGCTTCATAAACCCATAACGCTTAAAAATACTACTGCCTACTGAAACTTCTAGTCATTAATATGAAATCAATATTTTTTTTCACACTAGTTATTACAGTTAGGAATTACAAATTTGTACTCTCCATAAATTCATTCGGCAATTTCTTACTTCACCTAAAAACACTTGGTAGTTTGAAAAATCGCTGTTTTCATAATATCAACTTTAAACTTGTTTACTATATTTTAAAGCAGCGAGAAACCAATTAAATTGTCTGTTACGTATGCATTAATGCCTAATTAATTCAAATTTAACACTACATCGACAGTTGGAATGTACGACTCATAATAAATAACGTAGTTTATGGCAAATCTAGAATATTAGATTGTACAAGACTACTGCGATCTAAGTTGAGCGTTATTTATGCGAGCACTTAATCATTACAAGAAAGATATGATTTAAGCGAGAGAAGCAAGAAATAGTAATCTATTATATTTGAAACTATACGTATATAGTGTAAAATTCCGAGTTTGTAATACTTTTTTCTGAATTAAATAATTTGGACAACATCATTTTGAGCATCGCAATTATTATCAGCTTTAGCTATTATCTGCAATTCATTAGGTACATTTTATTTTTTGCTGTGAGGTACCGGCAAAATGTAATAGTACCTCCCTCTGTACCAGGTGTCGTAAAAGGCGACTAAGGTACCAGAACTGACAGTTGGCGGTACATCCATCCGAGATAGTGTAGCTCAAATGCACAGGTGGGGATGAGCATCCCCATTGCAACAGCTGCGCTCTGCGATCGCCAACACGCTTGCCCAGCGCGGCAATCATGGGCTAAATTACCCCTTTCTTGGGGTAGCCTATGTCAATCAGTGGACTTCCAATGGCTATAATGATGATTATATTTTTAGTCTATATTACACTATCCACATAAAAAATAACTATATTAAAATTATAGGACGTCTTAGTGTCCGAACATTAAAGTAGAACGAACCAACCCATGAAATCAATAAAATTTTAGTCTGAAGGTTTGTTGTTATGAGGGCGTATAAACTTTATTTAGGGCGTGAAGTTTATTTGTTTTAGCACGTGAGAAGTTTATTTCATATGACATTTATTACCAACGTGCAATATTAGTATCGCAAACGAGCTTAATACATTTGTATAACGTTGACTATTTCTAAACTTGCCCTCGAAAATTGAACCTGCTTTAGATAAGCCCATCCAACACATGTGGATTAGGTAGTTCAGAGAGATATTATTTATTAATGTTATGCTACTGTGTGACGGTCGCCGGCGACTAGACGTCGTCGGTGATGGAACGCGGCGCCGCCGGCAGACGCTGCGCGCAATTTGTACTATTGACACCTGAGTATATCCCAGTTGCAATTACGCAATTGTCTCGCATAACAAATGTTGGTGCCAGATTGTAGATTAGTTTAGCTGGGCTAAATGTGCAGATAATTAGTAGCATAAACAAAAAGCACTTTATCTAATTTATCTACATCTGTAAATACAAAGACACTAATGAAATAAGAGGAGTATTTAGGAACACATTTCATAAATTTTACTTCTTTTAATATTGACTTATAAAATAGAATGGTTTGTGTTTGAATTTTCCGCAGCTTTATATAAATACATTTTTAATTGATTCAAAAACCATAATTGTTTACGTCACATGTCTTATTGTTGTATCCATATTTTAAACAAATGCATTGATTAGAGTCTTAGCTGATTTTATTATCAATAATTTCGGTGTGTTTTTGACAAATATATTTTTATTTAGGTGCCCCATTTCAGTAGTGCAGGCGCGTACGCCTACTGAAATGGGGCTTTAATTTCAAAATGTTTTGTTCTATGTTACCTTGAGGTACCATTTTCGTTTAAAAGTAGGTTTTTATAAATTTGTATGTGTAGATAGATGTGTTGCCTTGTTATCTAAAGTCAAATTTAAAGTCAAAGGTAAAGTTTTAAAGGTTTTGCGCTGTTTGTGATCTAAAGATAGTTAGCTCGAACGTTTCAAAGAATCGCAATTCCTTTTTCTCAAGGGATTAGGAAATAGATTTATTATAGTAAAAATAAAATAAATGATAATTTTGTTTTTTTGAGTAAAATAGGCACGATATTATTGTACCTATAAGGAAAGCATCTATTATTTCAAAGTGGATTTATATTGTTCCGCGGAAGCATCGCCGTATCTAGTTTGTGAAAGTAGGCGTAAGTTGTGTTTCTAAAACAAAATGTCTACATTGCAGTGAAAACACCACCGTGCTATGCAACAGTCTGAACGTAATTAGAATGGCCTTGAATCAACTTAAGAACTACAAGGCGCCGGGTGATGACGGAATCATACATACCTACTGAAAGTGGGTGCAACTCCATTACTTATAGTCCTTCGGAAGCTCTTAGACGTTGACATCCTCGAGATAACGTCAGAATCATGGAACCGAACATAATGATGCTGTTTTGAAGAAAGTTTACCTTGTTTAAGAATTACCGATCCATGTCACTCCTGGGGCCATATTTATGAGCAGTCTTCTAGGATCATTACTAATCGGCCCGAGAGCAGGCTTGATGATTTTCATCCTTTCTAGTCGTCAATATTTTCAATAGTCATGACTAATTTAATGGAATATCTAAATACGGTGCTCGAAAACCCCAATCGAACTTCTCAAGAGGTGACATAAATAACTTGGAGAAGGCGTCACTAGGTAGGTAGACCTCATACTTAGTTCGTCTGCGTTGGATTTTAGTCTCACCTATGTTTACCGCCAAACAGTAATATTCGCATTTCTGTGCTCCGGTTTGAAGTGTGAAGAGACAGTGAAATTAATGGTTAATCTAACATAATTTCTTCACTAAAGTCAAGAGGTGATATCCTCGTGGTAATACGAGCGTCTAAAAGTTGCGATGACACTTTCTTATAAAGACAGTATCATCGTAGGGACATCATCGTAAGGATAGTATGCTTAGTTGTAGTCTTTAAATAAAGAAGTTTGCCAAGGATAAATGACTATGAAAAGCCCAGATCCACCGTACCGCTTGAGAACTCTCTTCTTAAAATTGTTAACGTCGATAAGTCCAGCCTCAAGAAAATTTTTAATCGCCGAATCCGACTCGTCTGGATAAAGTTCGTAAAACTGCGAAACATTTTTTCGCCTGACTTAGCTCAGTGAGATACTGAGCTATGTCAGAAGAAAAGAAGTCAAAAGCATTTCATAGTTTCTTAACCTCATGCCAGCCTTTATTAGATTATCTACTCTTATATATCACTACCTTGTTTAAAACAAAGTCGATTTCTGTTAATCTTTGAAACGGATTTCGATCCAATTTTTTTTTAATAGATAGAGTGATTCAAAGGGAAGGTCTATATGTATAATATATACATTCAATATCTGTATAGTAAAATTTTAGAAGTTTCTAATGTAATGTCATAATTTTTTCTCAACTCAGACGTCAATTCCAGCGCCACCGAAAAAAAGGGCGGGGCCTCTCATAGATGAGAGGTCCGATGCCCGTAGTCAACCTGCGTGCCCGGCAGCTGCGACCGCGCGTATAGCGCGGTCGCGCCCGCAAAGCTCGCGAGATCGGAGCGGGAAAGTCCACGATTGTATATATCCATCTCTTAGGAATAACCTACAATAACAATATGCGCTAACGTCGGATCGGGCGGATCGCTAGCTAACGCCAGTTAGCCAGACTTAGCAGTGGTACTCCCCTAAAGTAAACGAATCCAGAACAAATGAATGCAAATACGACCTGGCGTAGTTGTGTTCAACACGGTGTGAGCGTAGGCCGGCGGCTGGCGGGCGGCGGGCGGCGGGCGGCGAGCGGCGAGCGTCGCGACGTCGCAGGTGAGCGAGGCGCCACCGTATTGGCCCATAAACATCTTCCGCCGCTCCTATTATTTACAACTCGTCTGCTATTCGGGTTACTCGATTACATTTTAGTCGCATACGACTCTATATTTATTGGCGAGGAAGCAATTTATCATTCGAATGCAACCAACGTGAACAATATTATTTTAGTACCTAGATGTATTCAAGTACACAGTCAAGTAGTGTCATGAAATCACTTAATATTTTATAGCTTGTATTTCTGCTTATGATTCCAAACGACTTTTCCAAGGGTATTTAAGGGTAAATATTACTATGAGTTATGTAAATTATTTTGTTCAACTGTAGGTATTTTTTTATTTTTATTTATTTAACTTTATTGCACAAAATTTTACAAAATGTACAAATGGCTTACTTAATGCCAGATGGCATTATCTCCCAGTCAACCATTACACGAAACAGAAAAAATATATATATAGTGGTGCAGACAATATATATACAAAACAGATAAACGTGACATACATATTTGTATAAATAAACGCAATAAATGCATATGATATAAACATATATATATACAAAATAACGTACGCCAGAAATAGGGTTCTAAAGTTAGAGAAGCAGCATCAGTAAATAAAGTACGGAGGAAAGGAAGATTGCTTAATATTCAACGGAAGCTCATTCCAGAGTCGTATAGCTATCACTGTAAAAAACTAGAGTGATGAGAAGGAGTTAAGAGCGAATGAGTATTAGAAGAACGGAGATTACGTTCGTGAGAGAAAGATAGGAATTCGAATCTCTCCTATAAATAAGTTGGTGCGTACGGATCAAAAAGTATCGAAAATATTATGGTTAGAACTCGAATTTTGCGACGTACACGAATAGGAAGCCAGCCGAGAAGAGAACGGTAATAAGAAATATGATCGTATTTACGCAAACCGAAAATGAAACGAAGACAGTTGTTAATTAGACGATCCAATTTATTAAGGTAAAACCAAGGATTGAGAAGATATATCTCAAATCTATAGTCAAACAATTTAAAATTAACCTAATTTTCAAAAAACGAAACGAAAAAGCACGGAAAATGGTACATTCTAACAACTTGTCTAAGTAAATATTCTAAAATAGGTCAATCAAAAACATACATTGAGCCAATTCTTGAAAATATTGGAAACGAGAGATACCGCGAGACGTGATATAATGTGAAGCTTTAGAAGAACTTAGAAGATGTAGCCCTCCTACAAAGGATGACTGCGTTGGAACCTCTCTCTCACCGGTAAAAATATCTCCCGCCCAACAGCAATGTTTGCTGTGTTCCGGTTTGGAGTTTGAAAAGCTGTGAAATTAATGGGTAATGTAATGTAAAATAATAAATTCAAGTCACAAGGTTGGTAATGCACAAGTGATAAGTTTTTGCGATTTAAAGAACTGAGAGCATCTTCCTTCAAAACTTTGTTACAGAAAATCTGACACAATTTTATGATCTGAGGCAGACACCGCGCTACACTGATGCGGTGGTAAAAAATAATCCTTATTAGCCTTCTGTTTTAGGGGGGTTCTGCATCGTTCCTACCACCTTTTGAGGCACATATATGTGGAAAAAATTTGCTGAAGATTTATCATTGGTTCTCCTCGTAATGGTTGAGGTCACCAGGGGCCTAAGATAGATATAATTAATAAACAAATAAATCACAAATATCATACATTGACCTGGCTCCACGATAAGTAGTCAGCTTGAAGCACTTATGTTACAGTCCTTTGTGAGGGTCGATCTCACGACCCTTGGCGCACAAGATAGGATCAATACTAAGTGCAGCATTGGGCCCGTCAACAATTTGGTAAAGATCTAGAGTTGTAACGGAGGCCTTGTTAGCGGAGGCGGATGCGGATGCGGAGGCGACGAGGTTCACCTCCGCGGATGCGGAGGTTAACAGAGGCGGAGGCGGAGGTGAAAGTGGATGAAGAAAAAAGTACTTAAAGATACAAAATGAATTGAATCCGTAAAACTTCGTACGTTACGCGTTTAACTCGTCCAAACAATTCGACAGGTTGATTGATTCCTGTCATGTATCATTTGACAAATGACATACGCCTACCCCCACCGCGCCGCGCACTCGTTGATTCCTTGGCCAGTTCGCGCGCAACGCGCGGCCAAACGGCTGAGTAGTCGTCGAGCGTCGCTGCTTGCAGTTGCGCGTAAATAAACTTCCGTTAAAACTCCGCTAAAAATTGTGCGAAGGCGGAGGCGGAGGCGAAGATACAATTTTTTGCGGAACTTCCGCAGTAACGGAGGCGGAAGCGAAGTTCCGTTACAACCCTATAAAGATCTATTTCTAAATCAGCCTTCGTCAACTTCGTTCACGGCGACGTTATTTTTTATCCTGTCCGTGTCTCGTGGAAACCTTGTCTTTCCGGGGCCAAAATTGGCCTATGCCGTATCCTGAAGTTAAAGATGTCTACATACCTAACTTAACCAAGATCAGAGAAAAATATTTTCGCATTTACTATACCTATTTGTCTCCGATACTGCTGAGCAGTTTTAGATTAATCATTGACAAACATATTTATATAATCGAAGTTGATGCAATTTTTTTCCGTATTTATTCTATAGCTAAAACGATTAGGATGAATAAAAAAATGTTTTAATAGTTAGCCAAGTTATCCTACTGAATAGGCTTAGAAGTGTAATTTCTTATAGATATATAGAAAATCTCTTAACATAGGTACGATTTTACTATGTAAACATAAATATATTTCCTTCAATGAAAATATAGGAAATGAAATCTGTATTTCATTTCCTATATTTGTGTCATTAAAGTAATGTAATGAATTGCTAGTTTACGATCATGGAAAGTTTAGGTTGTGATTTCTGTTGTCATAATTAATCGCCTAGTTGCTGTGTGAAGTGTGGGGATCGAGTTCTAGGTTTTGGAAAATGACAGTAAGTAGTGAACCAAAATGTAGGCTTCAAAAATCAAAAATGCCATTTTCACTTAAGCGCGATTAAAAAATAGGGTGGAGGAATATTAACTCAATTTACTTATTTTTGAAATATGTTCAATAAATATGAATTTCAGTTGTATCTTGACTTAGCAATTGTTAGCTAACATGATTCTTTGGCAGTGATAAGCATTAAATATTTTTCGTAAATGGTGTTAATCGAGTAGTGTTATCGCAATGACCACTGACTTCGCCCGCGTGGGCGTTACATTATTTTACGGATCTATCTCTTTAATCTCTGGTCTATGTCTTCTTCAAGGTTCAAGCTCTATAGCTAATTTGGCATGTTTATACATGCAAAATTTAATCAAAACTGGGTCGCAGGTTTAACTGTGATATGAAATTAAATGCATAACACACACCAACATAAATATACCGAACAAAAGCCCTTTGGCTTTTAAATACAAATAGAATTGTCATGTCCGTGCAATTCTATTCTATAACTGATGTTATAAGGAGTAACTGAAGCTACTTTTATTATTTATTATTCTAACGTGAACTACGCGTTAAAGCCATCATACATATATAATAGAGAGTAGGTAATAAGAAGCATATAAAATCATAAAAATAATTTATATATAAGTTATGTTTACAAAGTTAAAGCTCCAAATACTGGAAACGGCTTATGGGTATTGTATCTGTATCGAAACCTACTGAGAAGTCCACTCGCGGCCACGACGCCGCTCTGCCTGCTTGACACGTATGCGCTCTCGCATATAGTCGGACTGCTTCGTTTTGGTACTTCTATAGATCTACAATTTTTTATTTTTATCCTAATACATTGGTGGATGGAGAATCTAGTTGGTTCGAACAGGTTTTCACGGTGTAGGCCGTTCCGGAGGTGTGGGTTAGTGGGGATCAGTCTGAGCTTCGGTCGCCGCATCACGGGCCTTATGGGGATATAGAACTCTTCTTCTGCTGCTTTCTCTGTGGTCGTTTCTTCGGGTTTCACTTGATCTGAGACATAACATTCAAAGTTATCATATCTAATATATAAAATTATTAATAATATAATAGTAGTAAATCACACAAATTTAATCTAAATTATTCACACATTAAAGGAATATACACATATATATACACATTAAAGGAATCTTTATGTGTTTTATTAATTCTAAAGAGTATATCCAACTCCACTGAAGCATTTATTTCGCAATTCGTAGGGAAGTGTTCTTTTTAAATATATTACGTTATCTTTAACTTCACAAACGAAGTCGCATTTCTACTTTGAAGCATATAACTTTATACTTGTGAAAGTGCTGTGCCGTGCTGTGGTACAAAGGACAAAGCATTGATGATAAAGAAATAAAAAAAATAAAAAAAAATGTAAAATTCCAAGAACACCATTATACCATATTTATGTCATCAATAGATCGTCGTTTTTATCAATTACCAAGTACCGTGTCATCGTATATACATGGCTTATCCTTAGGTTAGGCTTATCCATCAATATTTTGTCCTTTGCAGCACAGCACAGCAAAGCACTTTGCTGCTAAACAGTTATAAGCTTTAAAGTAGACATGCGACTTGTATTGTGAAGTTGAAGAGAAAGTAATATAATAGAAGAGAAAATCTTTCCCTCCAACAATAGTGTCAAATTAACTAAACTAAACCACGTACGGTAAGCAATAGACTAAGCTACCCAAATCTGTCAATTTTTTGCAGTCAACTTTGAACTCTATCGCTCGCTGTTATAGATTAATATCAATTACGAAGTTTTAATAGATTTGGGTAGGTTCTAATCAGTGTTGCTGTATGTACTAACTAACGAACCGCGTATTAAAGCCGTTAAAAAGTATTATGCCGTTTTATTATGAACTATGTATATATGTGCTATTCTAGACTATTATAAATAATGCCTGTGTTTCAGAAAGATCTGTTCAGTCGTTCCGGCTTACTATCAAATATATATATGCATCCATCAGTACACACTTTCGTTTATATAATATTAGTAGAATATCTCACCAACGCCAAGAAATAATCATTAGAATTCATTGGTTTTTTAGAAATATTAAATTTTTAGAAAGATTTATTACTCTCGTACCTTTATATGGAAAAAGCGTTCGCCGCGGCATAACCGAGTCTCCAAGCATTTCGTAAAGCGTGTAATCAGTGCAAACATAGTCTTCTAGATATGTCGTCGGTTCAGATCTGTAGAGGCAAGTCGAGGCGTCCTGGAACAACAATTTATTTATTTATTCTGGACATTTAACATCTTATTACTAATTCTAAGGCCAATTATAGTTATTCACAAATGTATATAAAAACTCGCAGAGAAGTACAAAAACATACAATGTAGTGTAATTTTATTAAAAATTATGCGGGTAAACTTAAAAACAACTTATGCCTCATAGGTACATGCCGCGCTCTGCTAATGGATACAATTCGTAGAACTGCATTGCAAGTGATATGGTAAGTAGCTAAGACAAACAATATTACAAATACAAAACGGTGACAACAAACTTTATATATTATTTCAGGTAATTCTTAAAAAAATAAATTATAAATTAAACTGTCATAATTATAATTACTGTCTAAACTAAGATGAAATTATTATGATGAAAGATGTGTGTTTTGTATGTTTGGAACGAATAAACTCGAAAACAATTGAATATCATGATACTTATAAAGCAAACGGTAAAATTGTATACTTTTTTATAAGTGAAAACTTCGTTTGGCCTGTTTGTTATTTTTTAAGGTAGGAAAAATTATGGAACTCGCATCACCAAAACGGACATCTTAGTCAGTCACGAACAGACATCTTAGTCAGTCACGAACGGACATCTTAGTCAGTCACGAACGGACATCTCTGAATAAATGTGTATCTATGTATATTGTGTATGATGCGGTATAAGTGATGGAGGGACGGGCGGCTCGCATGCTTGCCTGTGCGCTATTAACTCTTCAGTCGAGCTATGCTCTCCACCACTAGAACCAAGTCTACGCTAGTTTTCCCCCGAAATACATAAACGGCTGTCAGAAAAAGGCAATGCTTTCAATAATGCTGCTATACACTATCTGTAAATTTACGTTTTATGCTACAGTTTACAATTTTTTTATGTAAAATAATATGCATTGTTTTTCATGTCCAGTAGCGCAATAAATGAAAATTCTAATAAAACTTATGAAGTAGTAGTTTTTCATTAAAAACTTTTTCCTGCAAAATTATATATTTATAATGTGTCATTAACGATCGAGGGTCGGAAACTCTCAACTAAAGCGAGGACTGTTTTTGTGAGACTAGTTGTATGGTCAACGCGCAGCCCGCGACTATCCTGCGGGCCATAACCCGCAGTCCTTTAGTACATGGCAGTTACTACACATAAACAAATAATAGTGACCTATGTTATACGAGCATAAAGTTTTAGCGAGCAACTATTCAAAAGTAGAGAGTATGTCATTTGTATTGTAATCTTTAATACTTATGACAATTGCGGCCCACCTATATATCAAGTTGTCACTTTGTGACCCTTGCTTGCCAAAGGGTTGCCGACCGCCGAGCTATATTGTAAAGTGGGTCTGACGATATCTATCCTAACCTAGGGTGTTATCCGGAGCTCGTGTAGAAAAACGGCGCCTGGTAACCTCGCCGGGAATTCCCGTAGCACAAAGGCATGCTTCTCGGAGTTACTTTAAAACATTTTATGTATGAAACCCATAGATTTCAATTATTTCTAAAAGTACACTATTTAAGAAAATTTATTTGTAAATCAATACTTTGACCGTGATTTGACCTCGATTCACTGTGAAATACTTATCTGTTAGTTAAATATTTTTAATTTCTGCTTGGACCAGCCCTTCTGGCGGATAGTAACAAACATTATCAACATATTATGATTAAGGTGGAAACCTCATCCGCGTGGACCTCATAGTGGCATTAAGTCCTTTCCTAAAGTTAATGCTTAATTTCCCCACAATCGGTTCACGGGTTACGTCCCGAAATCGTAACACATAGACAGACACATTCACACAAGATTGCAATAAATTAATATGAACATGAACAAGTCACCAGGATGGTCTCCCTGAGGTCGGTGTGCAGGTGCGTGCGGCGCGGCGCGCGTATGCAGTCGTCCAGGTGCTGCAGGTGTGCGTCCAAGCACTCGATAAGCGCGCGCCGCCCTAGAGCTATCACGCACTTGATCATGGGCGCCGTCAACCGCTCCTTCGTGCCTTGCGACAGGTAGTCGAACAGTATGCTCTTGCCTACAAGGGCGGACATTAAATACTCCTTAACATCAAGAATTCACCAGAGATCAAAATTCGAATTGTCGATTGATTCCTAAACATCGACGCTAGTGAAAAAAACACGTGATTTTTGGCGCGATTTTCGAGTTAATGCGACTACGTGCACGGTGGAACGTTATTTTATATAAAAGCGATAGCACAACAGTAATTACTATTATTAAATTAAAATTGAGGCTCTTGCGAACATGGTTTGTTATAGTAGCTTACTGTAGCTTATATTTTTAAGGGTTAAGATATCAGACAACAGATAAATGGCTAATATAATGCTTAAATACATAAATTTAACGCACAAGCATAGAACAAAGCCCTGGTACGCCTCCCAGGGCTTTGTTCCCGTGTAATTTGATGCACAAGATGAGAACACTAGCTATTGCGTCATTGGGCTTATGGTTACTAAATATACTTTTAGGTTTAACTACATATACTACACTTCGAGAAAATTATTCAAGTCTATATATATAATGTATGTGTCAATGTGCATTCATCACATCTCTATAAATGCGCATATTTTTTACAGGTAATGAAATCAAAAACTTACCTATTATAATAAAAGATGGCCAGGTACGTGTGATTTTTGTGAGTATTGCTACCATTTTCTCTGCCAGTGAACCATTCCCTAATATATTTGAGACCATAACAGGAAATAACCGTTGAAACTGGAATAGATATAAAATAAACCATTAAAGTGACGCAAACAACTGACTAGTCCAACAATTAGAGTCCGACCACGTAATTATTTATATCATCATCATCATATCAGCCAAAAGACGTATATTGCTTATAGGCCTCCCAAAATAATCTCCAATAGAACCGTGATCCTATGGTTTAAATCAGATCGTCTGACCATCTTGCGGGTGGACGCCCGACGCTGCGCTTGCCGGTACGTGGTCTCCATTCCAGAACCTTACGACTCCATCGGCCATGATTCTGCGTACCAAATGCCCTGCCCACTGTTACTTCAACTTACTAATCCACCGAGTAATGTCAGTAACTTTGGTTCTGTTACGAATCTCCTCATTCCTGATTCGATTGCGCAAAGAAACTCCGAGCATTGCCATCTCCATAGCTCGTTGAGCTACTTTCAGTTGGCCAAGAAGAAGTTTCGCAGTTTCCCGAGCACTGCCCAGCCGAATTGGATTCGGCGATTGACCTCTTTCTTGAAGTTGGACTTACCTATTGGACTATTTGTCGTAGGTATATACGAGTCAACAACTTAAAGAAGCGAGTTCTCAATTAAAACTGGGGTGGATACAACATGGGTATTACACATTGCTTAGGTCTTCTCCATGTTTATTTTGAGAGAATGAGAAACTTGATTGAGATCTTCAAGCATCATGCTTAAATCTTTCATCGATTCTGCCATGACCACAAGTGGCGTTGTCATACAAACACTTCAACACTTCGATGTACCGATATTCAACATGGAACTACTAAAGCGATTCAAGCACAGCCCACGTCTCAACCGAATCGAAGGCTTTCTCATACTCCTTTTATACTCTTCCGCCTTCTGTATAACTTGCCGCAACGTAAAGATGTGGTCTATGATATTTTTCGGAAACCAGCTTGTTCGGAAGGTTGGAAATCATCAAACCAGCATTTGAGGCGTTTCATAATGACCCCAGAAAACAGCTTATAGACATGACTCAGGAGCGAGATGGGGCGGTAATTCTTGAACAAAATTTTCATCACCATTTCACAGCACCATCACGCTCCTGTTCCATGCCTCTGACGTTATGCCTTCGAGGTCGACGGGGTTAAAGAGCTTCTGAAGGACTTTAGTACCGGTGTTCCATCCGCTTTCTGAAGCTCAGATGTTATTCCGTCAAAACCCGGCGCCTTATTGTTTTTTAGCTGATTCAGGGCTATTCTAATCTCGCTTAGCGTGATGTCCGGGATATCCTGGGAGTAGTATCGGATTAACTCGGCTCTTGGGTCTTTTGTCTTACTGCTTACACGGAAGCGTTTTTGAGGTCTATTTGAACGGCAAGGTCTAATGAACTTAGAACCCACCGTCCGGAGAGCTTCTACGAGCCTGTCGTTAATCTCGTCTACTGACGCAATGTTCTTCATGCAATCTAAACGGTTTGAGAGCTCGAGCTGAAAGCTCCCGGGGTTTTGGGTATGGGCGTAGTATTGAGTAGTGCGGAGCAAAGACATCATCAGGAGGGACCTTTAAAGTTTAACGTTGATATTCAATGCGTATCTCATCGAATATCAACGTTAATCATCCTTTAATCGCTACCGGTTTTAACCATGTAGATCACGAAGACATCATTGAATACTCGTTTTTGTTAGTCAATTTCTATCTTATTATCTTATCTCATTTCATTTTATTATCTTATATATTATCTAATTTCTCGTGGAACGATCGGGGGGCTTATCGGGGTCCACTTCTTGTGAGGCGGCTTTTGGAAAAAGCGATCATCATAAAGAGTCCCTCTATGGATTGGACGAGGTCGGAGCGTATACATATTACTAAAGTCACTTTAAGAATATAACCCTGATTTAATCCCATACTATTAGAATACTTTTATATAATAATAATAATAATTATGTAAAAATGTTCTAATATTTTAAGTAAATATTTAATTGTATACAGGTACATCAAAATGTATATCTGTTATATGTTTTTGCATAATTTAAAAAAAATAAATAAGTTAATCAAATTTAATTTAAATGAAAACTGGTCCTCATATTTAAAATATCAGTTCCAAGGTTTTAGGAGTCAATGAGCTGAGCACTATAAATTAACTCATACTTACTTGTTGTTGTATATTGGTATCTAAACTACATGGGTTTGAACAGAGAGCATCAACCATGTCCAACACGTTGGACTGGAGGGGTTTCTTCGCAGGCACATTGAGAGCATTCAGATTGTCATCATTCAAAACTAACACAGCCAAATTGAAGAGGTTAGGAAATATTGGTCCTATTCTTGTATTCGTTGTTAAGTCTTCCACTGCTATCTCTTTGGGTTTCCTTTTGAGGTTTAGTATTGCTGTAAATAAATGTTAAGTGTTAATTAGACTGTGCAACAGGTTCCTACAATCTATACCATTCTAAATCTCTATTAGTGCATTATATTTATTTGTAAAGAGCAATCAGAGAAAATAATAATATTTATCAATTTCTAATATTATTGAATTGATATATTAAATATGATTTATGTTTACTACTTACCTCTAGCAACTTTTGTATAATAATTTTGTAAACTGGCACTAATATTATTAGAATTATTCAGACTTTTCTCATCTGTGATCCACTCAACAGTGACAGTAGGCAGTGTTGAATAAACATAGGTTTGTGGAGTGAGTGCATATTCTGGTATATTTACTAATGACTCCTGAAATATATAATAAGCTTTTAAAATAGAGAATCTGTTCTATAACTTTTAACTTAATTGCCTTATGTGTATAATACTAATAAAATATATTGGATGTTAATATTTTCACACTCTAATGCCTAAATAGTAATAAATCTGTAACTGTGTTTAGAAAAATGACATATATTATTTATTTAGTAATAATTGTCATACAAAGTAACTACATTACATATAGTTTCCTAAAATTATACTTACTGGAGCGTAATATAATTTTTCTTCACCAACTAAAGCATACTGAGGGGAGCTTATACCAACCACAGGGCTTGTGTCTGATAGCATCAATGCTGAATTAACATCCCAGCAGTCCACCTGAGACTTTTTCAACATTTCACTTTGCTGTGCAATTGCCTAAAATATATTTGTAAAGATATAAGATATATAGTTACTACTTTACTCCCAAGTTAATAAAAAAAATTATAGTAAAAATACTGACACTGATAATTTGCCGTAGCTTATAACTGACATCTTCAGCAAGATTAGTAGCTGCCTCTGGAGTTAGTTCAGTTGCAACCTGTTCAGCCATACACATGATAGAATCAGGGCCAATTCCTGCAAACCTGCCTTGTGAAGTGCTGGGTCCTGAAGAATCCTGAAAATTAAAGTTAGTCACATGTATATATTAAGGTTAGCATTATTTTAAGTAGCAAAATTCAATATTTACATCAATTTTATACACTATAATTTTAAAAGTAAACAAAAATATTTTTGTTATATTATTTATGTGATATTTAAAGACAAGCAATGTTGGCAATGTATTCAACATAATAAAGAGTGAAAACCAAGAGTACAGTAATGTAAAATATAACCATAGTAAAAGTTTTTGTACTAATTTTAATGAAAGAAAATAATAGCGCGAGAAACATAGCATGAGAATACTACTGTCTTTACCTTTTCATTGAGAGGTGGGGTGTCACATTGGCTGGACCCTCCAGATTCAGAAGCAACTGACTTGTTTCTATCACGATCTCTGTTGCTACTGGATTTCTTATTGTGGTTTTTACTGCTCGAAGAATTAGACATGACGATCTCTCACCTAACCTTAATATTGCATGGTAAATTTGAACATAGAAACTTTGGTAATATCTTAATGTTCTCTTCATTCCATATCTACAACATTTACTAATAATTAATTGAATTCGAATAATACAAAAATCTAGTGCGATCACTATTTTTTAGCGTTGGCTTGACCATGACATTTTGATTGTCACCTGTTGTCAATGTCATATAAGAATGACATTAGTCTTTCGTTCAGAACTATAACTTGTAATAATTAAAAATAATTTGCAATTTAATTAACTTGTGCTTTTTACAATTTAAATAGACATACCAAAAATAATGAAATATGCCTATAAAAAAATGCCTCGGTAAAATTTGTTGAAAAAATGATGATTGTATAGTTTCCACTAAATCTGAAAGGATTGGAGCAGATCAACAGGTTACTTTTTTGCGACGAGTATACAGATTGTTGTTTATTTTATCGTAATAACTTAACCTTGGTTATTAATATTTAAAAAAAAAGTGTTGTATTGAGATTCATGTGATTGTTGGATGTAATTATTATTCTCAGAAAATAAATTATCTTGTAAGATGTACGAAAAGGGTAGTATAGCATGAGAGAGCTAGGACGCCTGTACAAGCTCGCATTGTTCTACATGGTTCTCTCTTTAGTTGCGACCCTAGCGCGGGTAACATATTTCTGGCATTAGGGCCGATAAATCGATTGTTTGATCAGTTCGTGCACTTTATAATCTTGTTATTACTTTTTAAGAAACTCTAAAGCATCTTTTAAGAACAAGACTACTCTGTAGGTCTCATCCCGTACTTTATATATACTTTCTGCGACAGCAAGTTTTATTAAAAACCAGTTTTGCTAGAGCCCACGGGTCTCGCAGTTTTACTAAAATACAAGTACCCATTAGTTGCTAAGATAGCTCGACCAAAAATACAATCCAACACGACCTTTTAATGATATCTCGGACGTCAGTTTGAGCGTAATTGGAACATTAGCCATTTTTAAACTGGACTATTAATACGTCAATTCTAGCCAGCCTACATAAAAGAACAACTGTCTCTTTAGAACCATGTTTACAAGCAGTTCATATTATGAACGTTGTATGTAATATGAACTGCTATATAGCAGTTCATATTACATACAACATAGAAATACATAGAAAAACATAGAATTGATTAATTCCTTGCTTCGACGTAGAAAAGCAACCATAATTTTGTTTCTAGACTCATATTTCGCCGCACTGACAGTCAGCATAAGTACAGGATAGGATAGAAACCTGCAGAGTAAAATTGTACCTACTGTACGAGATGATTGAGTTGCCCGAAAGATCGTGTCTTCTATTGAACAAGGTGGGAATGGGGATAGACATTTCCACCCCCATTGACCAGCGCGGTAATTTACTATGAACAAAATCCCCCTGGACTATCCAGCAAGACTTCCACTTGGGTAGGTACTGCTAGAGGCGGTGTATGGCGTGGGCGACGTAGGCCACCCCCTACGGCCTCGCGGTACAAGGGGCCTCGGGCCTCAAAAGACATGCTTCAAAGTGAGAATAAAATAAAAATATATATAAAGATTGTGTTGTCATGTGTGTGAAGCCAGCCAATCAAATCAAAGTTGGTATGGAATTAAAATTTACATCATTAAACCAACATTTTGAAGACTTCTAAAAAATATGCCAGAGGAGAAAATATTAAACCACAGTAACGATTTACAATACGATTTACGTCCTGCGTGTGGGTGAGAGCAGTGACTTCCAACCTTTCGAATTATATGAAGAATTAAATACAAATTTACCTAACTACATTAAAGACGTGAAACAGCTCTTGTCATATATAACAGAACTTAGAAAGAAAAAAAAAGTAAGTATAATAAAAATATAAAAAATACTTTTTTTGCCAAATAAATTCAGCAATAGTCTGGCACAAAATTAAGCAACAGCGCGGTTTTGAGTTTCAAACTTATTTCGTCATCGGCTTCACCGGCGCCATCCATTTAAATATAATTGACTAAATCAAGAAATCAGAAACTTTCTAAATATTGAATTATGTTAACATGATTATTTTACCTATGCATCGATCATTGACCCCTTATATAGCATGAAGAAAATATTTAAAATTATAGACTGATTGCATAAATATTATTGTTTTTTGGTCTGGAAGCAATATTTACTTTGAAAGCTAATATTTGATTTATTGGTATTGTTATCTTCATCTTCTCACTTTTGTATATTTACGATTTGTAATTTTTCATAGTACTAATCTGATTTGTATTTTTATGAATAAAAACTTGAGTGTTAATGAGTTCTATTTTTATTTTATAAAATCCGTCTTCTGGTCGCCACAGAAAAGGGCCTCGCAAAATCTGCCTTGCCCACATCAAAATTGGGTCTTACCCCACCACTGCCAACCCAACTTTTGTTAATAAATAGTAACAAAGCGCTTGGGATTATTTTCGTATTTTTATAATAACCAATTCAATGCCGTATTTTTGATATGGCATCTCAGTGTTTTAAGAGTCCTTACTCATATTCTCCTCTTACAATGTCTCCATTTAATTTGCATTTATAATATTAGTATAGATATATACATATCTATACTAATATTATAAAGAGGAAATATTTAATTTGGATAGTGAAAGAATATAGATGTGCCCGCGACTTCGTTCACGTGGTTGTCGGACATTCTATCGAGATTATTTTTTGATTGCCCACGTTGGTTTATGTTATTATATAATCGTGAATAAGTTTTTTTTTAATAATATGTATATAAAAAAATAATATTTTTAAAATAATGGGTTAAAGTACTTCGGTATAAATTATATGTTTACTTTTGTTTAAAATAAAGCCCGCTGTATTCGACCGTTCCGTAGGGAGCCAACCACACGTCGGATCCGCGCGGCATGATACCTCGCAAAGATACACTCGCGAGTGGTAGTGGCAAGCACGGCGGTGGGGCGAGGCCCACGCCCCCCCCCCCCCCCCCCCCGCCGCGCGGCCTGCTTGCACATTATAATGGTAGCAAGCCTTCTTTGACAAATAATGTTATTATAAGTAAATCTTGAGAGATAGACATATACTGTCGCGAACTTTTTTTTTTATTAAAAAGGAATAATTCTTTCATACACAGTTTTTAAATAACTTAAACCGTTTATGCAGCGCATGCAAAGAAAGACCTCAAATGCGAATAATTTTTCCCGTCTTTGCAACATTTCTCACTGACGCTTCACTCCTAGCCTAAAGCCTTCCGCTTCATAATATTAGTTTTGATTAGAAACCAAAAAAAAATGAAACAAAATTTTGATATTTATTGTACGTTTGTAACATATGAACTTCTGGACTAATTACAAAGCTACTTTATTAGCAAGTAACATAAATGACATTTTACCTTTGTATTCTCAAGGGAACGGGAATTATACGGGTGAAACCGCGGGACGCTAGTAGTTAAATATGGTCGACTTTATATGTAGAGTTTACATTGATCAATACTGTTATTTTATTCCATATGAAACATTCAGATAATAAATATATTCTGCTACCCCCAACTTCGTATGAAAGTTTAAACTCCTAAATTATGTATGCTTGAAGTTTCAATGCATGTAAAGTTCAGAAATAATCTATTGGTAAAGAAACACACTGTAAATCTTACTATACAAATTTATTAAAAAAATTATATGATAACTAATTATTAAATAATTGTATGGTTGTCATAATATTTAAAACAAACACTCTTAACAAGACATACTAAGATATTGACTCATACTAAGAAAGATAAGTGGACCGAGATCTTGCGAATTCGTGTCGCTATCGACAATTTGAAAAGTTCTTACGAGAACCCGTGTAACATCACGTCACGTCACCGATCAGTTCCAAGAATATCCAACTTTTTTTTCTTAGTGCGAGCATATTGGCATAAAATAAAAATAACTCTGTTCAATTGAGGCACATTATCGTTACTTATTATGTCACTTAGTACATAACTGTAAGTAAATACTTCACTTATAATTATGAATAAAACAATTATGACAAAAATCATGCACGTACATTGTTGCCCTATAATGTACCGTCACTTACTTTACAAAAATATTATTAACGTGGCAAGAGTTATTGTATTGTAACACATGGTCCTTGGTGTACTGTAGACTGATAAAGTTTGAGAATCACATATTATAAATATTAAGGATTAGTTTATCTTATTAATACCATTCAACAAACGCATTGTCCCATAACTGACATGATTTTATAATATCGAAGAGTCACTCTACTTTTACTTGGTAAATATCTTCCATTGACCATTCGTAGAAACATCTGACTTCAAAAGTTACATCACTCTTGTTCCTTTCCTAGGAGAGCTATGAAGCTTGGCGAATTTGTACAGCATGATACATCTAGTACAATTCCCATATATTAGCTGTAGGCTTCTTCTATAATTTATAAATGGTATTAATTAAAACATAACAAACGAATTAATATAAAAAATATATTTTTAGACCAGTGTGACGACTACGAATTGAAGAGTTGGATGAAGTGGGAAAATAAGAAATAACATAAACGCAATAACCTATAACGCCTGTACAGGTGCAGTTTATATGTAAAAATATAAATTCGGTATTCTATTTCCCATCACCGTTCAATTTTATTGACAGTCAGCACAGAACTATAAGGAGGAAAAGAGGCTTAAATCAATTGTAAACTTTCCGACGTCATTCTATTCTCACTCAAACGAATGAGAGACATGAGGCAGCCTAACCTTTTATATCAATATAAAACCTCTTTATAACACACTTCAGAATTATATATACCGACCCGATTTCATTGAAATCACACAAAATTTCAAAACACAACAATTATATATATATATATATAAGTACAGAAAAGGATGGTTATTTTCATATATACATAAATACACAATTTACATAAATATTTTTGTATTAGAGTAGGAAATTATTTAGATAAGACTATTAAATAAAAAGAAAACATTAACATACCGGCCTAAAAAGTATTATACAATTTTCCATGATGTTATAATCAACAGATTAGTAATTTTGTACAAATGAGTATTAGAGCGCACTTTGCTTTCACACTCATGTATTTACAAAAATAGCAAATGATAAATGTATAGATTGTTAAGGTAAGTGTACGTACATAGTGTAACTGATTCGGCGATAATGATTCTGTTAGATTTTTACAACATATAAAATATTGTATATATGTAACACGTTATATAAGGTCTTCGTCTATTCATCAATCTAAGCACCACAGAACAAGCCCAAATGAAAAATGTATTTAAATTTAGATTAAATACTTTAAGACAAAATAAAAATAGGGAAGTAAGTTTTAGAAAACCTTATAATAGTAACCATTAATTAAACAGTCATGGATCAAATCGCGTCGTTCAGCTCTTGAAGTGTATATTTACCAAATGTTTTTCAAAAAACATACCATACTAAAAACACCCAGTCATAAGAAAAATATTCTTGCAATGGAATCAGTTGTTACCTTTTATCGTCTACTATTAGAGATTAAACTATTTAATTGTGAGAGAAAATGACATATAATATCAGTGATCCTGACAATTCCGAAAATAAAAGGTTTTTTACAACTCTCTTGGATAATTTAGTTAAAGAAAATCTGATTATTTGTACTAGTGACGCAACCGAGTTTAGAAACTTTAATCTCAAACTTTTCAGCCGATCACTCAGTGCTCAGACGAGAAATAAACGCAAACATCTAAACTTATTAGAGTATCTCAAATGCCATACCGTCTCTATCTAGCATCTATGAAACGAAAAGGCCACAGTCTCGAATCCCTTAACAATAAGTCTCATGGATATATCACAACGTGATAAATCATATCATTTCTTTACCTTAATACAATTATTTTATAGAAAATCGATTGTTAGCTAACCCTGCTGTCGGACGACGACACATACCAAAGATCACAGGCGTGCGGTTCTATTAAAGGACTTAAGATTGAAAGAATAGAAACAAAGTATCCAAGGGCGACTACAGACACTTGCCAAGGTTCGGAATCAGTACGCAGCGGAGATAAATGGAAGGAAGTAAAATACCCAAGCCCGAATGAAGACAGATAGTTAACGTGAGGTCAGTCTGAGTCGCTGCCCGACTCCGACAGGCAGAGGTCGTCGTTGAGCACATCGCTTGGTAACGCCCGATTACTTGGAATTCCTGCAACAATATATACAGTTATGAGATTTATCATTTACATGTATATAGTATATTAAAAGGAGGTCCCGGAACCGACCGTAGCCCAAATGCAACAGGGCGAGAATGGGCAGTAGCATCCCCGTCGAGAAGCTACGCGCTGCGAGTGCCTCCATGCTTTGCCCAGCGCGGCAATAATGGATAAAATTCCCTCTTTCTTGGGGAGGCATATGTCCAGCAGTGGACGTCCTGTAACTGCTACGATGATGATGATGATATAAAATCCGATTTTGATTTTATTTTGTATGTATACTCGGTAGGTTGGAGAATCTATTTTTTAAACCTTATATCATTAAAGTGATTAGAGGGATCCACCCCAAAAAATTGTATTTGGACTTTTTTATTTTTTATGATGTTGCGTTAAAAATACATACAACCTTAATCTTCTCTCTTCTGGTAGAAGAGCTATTTTTTATGCGTTATTAGTAATTTATTAATTTTAAATATTTATTTTATATAGAAGAATGTTTGCCGAGTCAGCTAGTAATAAGTAAATATATTTTTTTAATTATATCAATATAAGAGTTATTATTTCAAACACGATGTATTTCTTTTTTTTTAAAGAATGACGTAGCATTTAAGTGTTTCTATAAATTTACTTTTAAAACAGCGTTTTAAACGTATAAGAAAGGAATATACGTATTTGACAAGAAGAGTTGCACAAGAAGTCGTAATATAAGTATTTTGGCTGCTGTGAATATGTGCATGACATTTTAAAATAAATTTTGACAATAATTTTTATCTCTAAAGAACTGGCATAATTTGCCTAGTTTAACTGTCAAACGAGCGTCATAGACTTCTTTCTGGAAGGAAAGGAAAAAGGAAATAAAGGAAAAACTAAATAAAGTAAAGATATCGCAAGCAAAGTCACGAGCGGCATTCTAGGTTCTAATAGTTAAAATTCAGCGATTAGTCAGGTAAACATACTAAACCGAGCGAGTAATAGTCAAGGTAGTGGGTGGGAGGTGGTACCAACCGTTGGGCAGCGGGTGTGTGGCGCCGGAAGTGGCGCCGGAGGTGGCGCCGGAGGTGTCGTCGTCGCTGTCGGTGCCGCTATCGGAGTCGCTATCGCTGTTGCTAGACGAACTCGAAGAGCTGTCGTCTGCCTGAACTTTCTGCAACTACACCGACACAACGTTTATTAGACTGCCCGGACGCAAACCGGCGATAAAATATAATAATAAATTCACAATTCATCAAATGAATTCACACTTCATCTCATATATTAACCCGGCTCCGATGTATAAAGGTTAAAAACTTGTGTTTCTGTTCACTTGTTGTGAATTAACAAAAACAACAGGTTAGAAAACTGAAAAATAAATAAGTGTTGTATAAATAAATTGACGGGTCCAATGAAGCTTTCCATGGTGTAGTCGATACCAACCCAGGACAAATATTTATTATGATTAACAATTGTATTGTTTTTGTGTCTGGGGGTTAAAATATGCACCTGAGTTTAATAATAAAAATATGTATTTATCTCGCAATCAGTGCCATTGTATTATGAGTGAATTATTATTTTTGTTACTTAATATTATGATCCATAACTTACAGGCAAAGCAGGCGGCGCATGCGCGACAGGCGGCCCCCGGTCAGGCAACGCACTCCGCTCGGGATATGCCCGCTCCCGCTCCGGTCGTTCCGGTCGCTCCTGTCGCTCCTGTCGCTCGGCGCGCTCCGGTCGTTCCGGTCGGTACCCGTTATGTGCGGACGCAGGCGCGGGGGGAGCGGGCGCTGGCGCGGGCGCGGGCGCAGGGGCGGGCGCAGGGCCGGGCGGGGGCGCGGACAATGGCGTCAGATCGTCCAGTCCAATCATTGGTAGCGATGCCAATGTACTGTTGCCTCCGCCGGACCAGCTGTTCAATTTTGAAAGAAATAGTTTGTTTCGTTATTTTTCCAATACCTAGATTAGATCAGAATAGGATAATGACTTTTACAATGCATACGCAATGAGGCTTTAGGCACAGGCACAACGGTATGGTTCGTATGGTATGCTACGTTATAATATTCATAGAAGTCAGTTGCATAAATATCAAGCCATTTGTACACAGATAATGTTTATCTGTTGTTCCACAAGAAACTTAATAATATGACAAGAAATATTGTTACAATATTTCTTACAATCTATTGTGGATATATGTTACTATAAGGTCAAATTATTTATTTGTTATAAATATACAAAGGTATGTCTTGCTTACATTGTTCTATTTCAAGTAGGGTTCTCAATTTTTTTTAAATATATTATAACCCCTGTTACTCGGTGATACTTTCTGATGGACGGTGATAATTTCTCTGGACTTTATATATAAAAATTAAGTGTTACAGTGTTTAGCTGGGATGAACTTCTAAACTACTGAAGCGACTTTAATATTTTTTGCGAACTGTGTACAACTTGACAGATACGGTAGTTTATAACTCAATTCAAGACAGGACAACGTCTGTCATGTCTGCTAGTATGAGGATAGATGATAGAACTTACGGAATAGCCTGTGGTGGCGAAGTCTTCACTCTGGGTGGAGACCGCACCATGTTGGGTGAAGGCTTGGGCACCCCGTTGAAACGGCCCTGATTTGATTGACCGCCGGCTCCTGAAACAACCGGTATATAATTAATCATTTATTTGAATTCTCCAAATTACATGATATATGCAACAAAGCCTTGTTTCATATGTTTCTTACTTGATGCTTGATTTGAACACATACTTGCATATAATATTCATGGCCGGGTTCCGATGGTGCATTCACCTGTGCATCCTATCTAGTGGTACGTAGGTTCCATCCCCACCAATTGCGTTTGTTACGTTTCTGGGTGTTACATATTCGTATATGTATTTTATTGTTATATTTGTAATTCGCCTGTTATTCAATATTTGTACCAAGCGAGCTTTAAATCACTATCTCAGAGCCTAGTCAATGTATGAGATGTTGTAACAATTTGTTTATTTGCAATTAAATATACTAATTTATAACTTTGTTTGTCCTACCTGTATTAGTGCGGCGGTTGGTGACGACCCGCGTGCGCGACGACGACCTCTGTGTAGTGTTGGTGAAGTCCGTGGTGACCGGCGTCAATGGTCGGGGCTTCTGCGCACTCTCTTGCCTAGAACAATGCAGACATTCAATAAATTTCACCATCATCATCAGGTTCAAATCTGCTGTGGGATGTCCACTGCTAGACATGAGTAGATGGGACAGCGCAGGTTTCCGACGAAGATGCTGCCCATTCTTGCACTATTGTATATCTCGCCCATATATAGGAGCTACGTCAGTTAGGATTGGGTTCCGGTATTATTCTAATATGTGCATATTGCACCGCACGATTTAAGTAAATTTTATTTATGTCAGCACCATCGAACCAATATAAGGGCACTAATGTCGATGATGTATTCATGCATGCAAGTAAATCTGAAACACAATCTTTTACAACTAAGAATTTTCTAGTGGTCTAGTAAAATTACAACATATCAACTGAAAAATTTACTATAATAAATAAATGAATACAGACAATACCTCACCCCTGACTCCAAGGATAAGTAGGTTAAAGCACTTGTGTTATGAATATCAGGCAACAGTGGAATCAGAAATATAATCGATAAATACATTTATTTTATATATATGTTTATATATATATATATTTTTTTTTTTATATGTGTATATATATATATATATATATATATATACTTAAACTCAAAATATCTTGGGGATTGAACCCACAACCCTTGAAGCACAAGATAAGAACACTACTATCTGCACTATCGGGCCCATCATATGTTCTAATATTTAAAAGGCCTTTTCCTGAGTAACTTAAAAATAAATTTCATGAACATTCTTACCTCGTCTTTTTAACTTGGATATTACTCGACAGTTTTTCTAAAGTAATTTCGCCAGTGATCTTGTCTATTATAAGAACACATTCTTTTGTATAAGGCCTCTGGCTGCCTTTAAACACAGTTTGTGGTACTCCAGCCCCATCTGCAGCATAAAAATCAATATTTAAAAGTTAAATTTAATAATTATTTAAGATTGAAAATGAAGTCATTGTGTGCAACCAAAGAACAAATTAAAAATATATATATTTTAATAAACATTTATAATTTTTCACTCGGCTACAGCTATATATATGCAAATGCCTTTATTTAGAAGTAGCCTTTACAAGTAGTAACATCACATATTATGTTTTATAAATTTAGGCATTAGAATTTGTTATAAATAATGTTTACATTACAAGCTTGCCATATAAAGCATGATATTTAAAATCAACTGACAACAATCAAATTAAATAATTTTAAAACATTTTGTTTTACCACCCGTCATTCAATTTTTTTTTAAACAAAACAATTAGTATAGATAACTTCTAGCTGAATTTTGGAAAAGTTTATAATGGACAAGTAAATATAGTATTTATGCAAGCTACTAAATAATTACCAAGATGGGGTACAGTCACAGTTATTTGATGGTTAGTACCAACATTAACTGTTGCCATTTTATTGACATCCACTGAGGCGGGTTTGAAGTCATCTGTGGAGCAAAAGGTTTTGTTTACATTACATATTAACTTCCTGCACATGACTTTGTTCAGAAGTTCACTTAACTTTATTTCTCATGCTTGTATCCACTTACTCAGTATAAAAAGTAACCTATGTGTTACTCCAGACTATCATTCATCCCTGTGACAAACTTCATCTACATAATTTTAGCCATTCTAGCAAAAAATTAGAAGTCTCCTCAAGTATCCTCATAATAACACACATACTGGAGTATTTTCACTGCATCCTAAATTCAAAACCATAACATAGCAATGTATAAGGGCATTTGGCCCACCAAAAGAGAAGTTGAAAATAAGGTTCCAAAATCAATGACCTTTATAAGAGATATTCAGTTCAATATTTATACTTGTTATTGCTGTAAATGATGTAAAAGCCTTTTAAGTACAGTTGACCCCCGGTAATCCGGCCCCGACTAATCCGGCTAATCCGACATGGTCTATTACTTATTATTGAATACATATTTTGTATTCGCTAATGCATGATTGAACAAGTTATAACTTGTACGCGCCATCACTCGCCGCGTAGGGTATTGTTTTGATTACAATTGCATAGTTGGTAAACAAAAAAATAATTGATGAATATGTATTTACATGCTTCTTAAATTAATTGATTCATAGTTTTTAATTTTAATATGTACATTTGTTTTTACATAATTATTTCCTAAAGTAAAGTTATTGCATTTTTTTTGTAAATTCTATAGAATTAATGACGTTAATTTTTTAATAAAAAACGTAAGCTCTCTATTGTTGTTTAATTTACTAAATCTGACATACAAGTATGATTTGTACTTCAGAGTACATATATGTACATATGTATATATAATATGTATAAATAATCTTATAATTGGATCTGTAATTTGTCGGTACTCAAAGGTACTCTTTTGTAAAAATTTTCGGACTATAGGTGGTCTTAGGCAGTACTCTATAATCCGAAGAATTCGATAGTTCGACACTGCCCTGCAAAATGTTTGTCGGACTACCGGGGGTCCTCTGTATTAGTATTCTAAAAAATCTTTCAATGATTGATGCACACTTTCATAAGTCTTTGTAATATGTGTACTTTTGTAATGAATATATAGTTTGTATAGACATTTTCAACAAATAGGTTATAAATATTAAATACAAATTTATTAATTATAAAATTCACCTTCTGCAATTTGTTCTATAATGAAACACATTTTAAAATCGATTGATAGTGTATAAAATTTGAAATTGTTTCCATTATCATTCAGAATATTATGCTTAAAAGTAATGTGAAGATACTTAAAAGATACTTTCTACTACAAATTTGTAACTGTTCCACAGACACAGAATAATAAAACCAAATTTTAATTAACTCATAAAGGTTATCATAGTATGTTATGTATGGAACTCTGTGAAATATTCTTTAAAAATAGGGGTAAAATGTTTACCTACATTTTATAGTATGATATTGGGATGATTTGTTGTTAGTAAAACTAGCCCCCAGGTTGAGCTCCCTCTCACTATAATCCAATGTGACTTTATCTGCCATCTTGCTGATCATGCCGTAAGTGAAGTTTGTTCTGTAATTCAAAATAAATTGACAGTATTACAATATTGTGATTAATTAAGGTTATCTAAAGTGTCAATGCTTTATATGCATTTTGAATATTGTAGTGATCAATAAAGTATACTATGTTTATAGTAAAAGATAACAGATTAATTTATACATATGAAACAGGATGTACACTAAACAATGTATGAAGTACTCCTCTTCTCTGTGTTTATATTTAGTTTATAAGATGTTTGCTGATTAATCAGTCCAATCAATCTACTGATAATCCAAATCATTTTAAATAAGTACTTTGATTTTTTCTTAAATATTTAATTGAAATAACACATCTTAAATATAAATTATTGATAATTTTGCCAAAAATAAATCTAACGTCTTAGGCACACAGTATTATTATTCCGTTTTGAAGTAGATAGTAACAAATAGATTGTAACAAAAATTAACAATATGTGACAAATATAATTATTACAGATCAGCACATTATGCAAGATGCTATTGTCAGCAATTGCACGTTTAACATTTCGAAAAACATATTCCCTTAAGCTTAAGTAAATGTAGTGATTTAAAATACGTAGGCAAATATGTCGAACATTATACTAGAACCGTGACTACAGAGAGCTCTTATAAATAAATATTATATTTGTGTGGAGGTATACCATATCGGCGATCGAAAAAATAAGGTGGCAGTAATTATAAGCCAAAAAAGAAAGTTAAAATGGTTAAAATATGGCTATAATTCTAGAGCAATGTTGAAGTGATATTCGTCCTTACCCGTGATAATCTTTGCGCCGAGGTTATGTTGGTCTATCCCGTAGTGACAATTATCATTGTTGAAATTAATTTGAATTGCGTTACTTGGAGATGGGAACTTCGAGGGAGCTTAAATTGCAGTTGAAATAGTCTGATAAGTTAGACATTGACTATTTTTTTCGACCTAATTCTCACTCATGACGTTTGACGTACCTGATAGTTACACACAGTACACCTAATCAATTAATTGAATTGATCGATATTAATCTATTTAATTTATTGAAATTTCATTTTTACCATAACAAAAATATAATAGTATTTTTTATGATAGTTATTATTTATACTAATACATATTGTTAATAATTTGAAAAAAATACTAGTCTTAGTTTTTCATTTCATTACAATATTTATAATATAATTATAATGAAATATACAAATCCTAACCATAAACAATTGCATAACAATTAAATTTTAAACAAAGCATCATAATTTGAATGCTTCATTAGCTATTTCTATTAATTGTATATTGTGTACCTAAATTAGCTATTCTACAATTATACCTGTAAATGTTATATTCAACGTTCAATTTCATATTAAGAGAATACAGCGCTATTTATATTCCTTTGCTTTAGATTTTCTATAATTTTACCTTTAGTACCATTAAATCTAAGAATATTTATGCCAGTAGGTAGATAGATAATCTTGAAATAAAATTAAAACAGGTTTATTTTCTTGGGAACTATTATTGTATTTCATTAATTTCTATAATTATTAAAAAGGTTGGTAAGTTTGGAAATAAGATATTTTTCAGGGCTTTACAGCTTAATAATATGTACAGACGAAAAAATGCAAAAGTAGAAGGGAGAAACCTTCCCGTTTGACAGATTGTCATTGTCAATTGCTTCCATTTTTCATAAGTGGTAATTGTCGTAGACTTCATGTTATTGTCTGACTCCTTGCTTAAATTGCTAAAAATTGTACATTATAAACTTGTAAATCGAATTATCTGATTCCATAGAAACCAAACAATATGACAAAGAAGTCAATATCGTTAGAAGTTGATCCTACGATTATGGAGAAAAACATGCGTATTATTAAGGTGTTCAAATATATTTTAGCATATTTTCAGTTACCTGCTTTTATTTTATTTACTTTAGTTTTTTTAAGTTTCATTAAATACATATCTTTTAACTGTAACTTTTATGTGGTAATTTTTCCGTAATGTATTGTGATACTTATACATCTCATTTGTTTAAAATTTAATTATCTACCTCTTAATAACACAGCAATTATGTTTCTCAGGAAAATCCAATTGAAGAAGAGTTTAACAAACTACTTTCAACAGTAGATACAGTGCCTTCAAAACTAGTAAAACCAAAGCCAGGTAATGGAAAATGATGTATACAATAATTCTGTTGTACAGTTGAGGGAATATACAAGTATACATTATAAACTATTGCATATTTATATTTCAGGATTTTGTGTCAAAACATTCACTAAGCCAGACAATAAAAAAGTATTTGTTAATATATGTCTTACTGAGGATATACCTTGCCCAAGAGACATTACAAATGACGAGCTTATGCTAATACTCAGTTCAGAGGATCCCTCTAGTTATAGAGTTCCCATGAGTATTGGAGAAGGTAGAACAGAACAAGACAAGTCTGGTGCACCAGCCACAGTCTATGACATAGCAATCAATCCAGATTTCTTTAAAAAAATTGAGAAAGATGATTTGTTTCGTACATTCTTTCTGACTGTTGTGTTTGAGGGATTACAGGATAAATATCAGATCGAATTGGATGTTCTGAAGTACACAATACTGAAGAATAGAAAGTCTTTTGGCACCTTACAGTCTCATAGGATTCAGATTCGGGATATTAAGAAATGTGAAGAGAATATGAAACCACCACTTATTGAGGAGTTTGAAGATAAGACTGTAGTTCCATCTAAGAAGAGGGAAATGGATTATAGACTGAGAAGGGAGCCACCAACTGGAGAAATTGAATATTTATTAGCAGAATTCAAAATACCGGCTACAGTAAGTATTTTTCATTCTAAGCTATTTAAGAACAGAATGGCTATCAGCATATGTTCAGTGGTCACACTGGGGTTGTCAACTTTTACTCAAAAACTTTATTTCTACTATCCCTACTATTATTATAAATGCGAAAGTAACTCTGTTTGTCTGTCTGCCTGTCTGTCTGTTACACTTTCCTGCTTAAACCTCTTAACCGATTTTGATGAAATTTGGCACAGACAATCTTTTAACCCTGAGAAAGAACATAGGCTATTTTTTTATTAGAAATAAGGATAGTTAGGGTTCGAAAAGGGGAATGAAAAGTCATATGGAAGTATCACTATTTTTAGGACTAGAAATTTGAAACTTATTTTTCAGGTCATTGTTTCAATATTAATAAACATAGCATTCAAATTTTATATAAGTTAAGGTAAAGAGGTATGGTACCCAAAAAAGCTATGCTAAGCTATAAGACCAAATTTTACAGGAGAGACTTAAACATCATAATAAATTTTTCTTAGCGCAATAAAGAAAACAAAAAGGACCATAAGAAATTATGAATTATTTACCTAAAATACACTTAAAAACTATTTCTTTTATAACAGTTGGGTTTTATAATGAAAAAAGGAGTTGATTAATAGATGACTTAAGTTGCTACAGTCACAATTGTCCACACTCACATATATTGATATATTAATGAAGACATTACTAAGAACTACGTTGCAGTATTGGTTGGTACAACCGTCAGTATAAAACACAATGTGCCAATCCTTGTAGTCGTCCATTTGAGGCATAAATTTCAACATTATAGTGGCAAATTCCTCCGAATTCAGGCCACCTTCAGATTCGTTCCACACAAAACAATAACCCCGTTCTATTTTCATGTCAAAAATAAACCCATCTTGGACACATAATTTAGTTTTGTAATAATTGCTGGAAACAGTAGTCCAAGGTGCCAATAGAACAGCTTGGAGGTCAGCAATGAAAACGAATTTGTGATGTTTCTTGTCTTGTTGATGTTCAGCTCTACACCTTCTTTCTGATTATGCTCATTCACGTCTTCACTGATTTAAAACTGTTGAAATAATAATTCGCGCTCATTTTCAGATATTAGGTGACAATTAAAAACTCCATTTTTATTCTCTTAACAATTGCATCGTGTTTTCATTTCCTTTTTTGATTTAAGCACATCTTGTAACCATTTACCTATTAGATTTCTTTTTCCATAATATTCAATTCCCTTTTCTCTGTTAAGTCTGTCTGTTTCAATGTTCCAATCTTCTTTATCTACTAGACAACGTTTTTTCTCTTAACAGGTGGTTTATCGTGTTTGGATTTTGAACTTTAACTATATTCCAGCTAAAGTCTGGGGATTTCTTAGGTCCATTGGGGTTTGAAAAACCAAAAATAGTAATGTTCCCAATACCTTTGATATTAATTCATTAAACCGCCATTTCACTGCCTCGACCAACTTTGACGGAACAACGAAATTAAACAAATTTCACATCTATGGCATTTTTGGCAATGTTGGTTCCTTGGGTATTTACATATAGGTTAATAACATCCAGTGAGTGATTTATTGGTCAATACGTACCTAGCCCATATAAATTCAATTTAAACATTGTTAGGGACATTAATATCGTCATCAAATAATAACAAATTGTGTAGGTATTTGAGACACATCATCAATGCTTGTGGTAACTTACAATGGTTTCCGTCTCAGGTTCATTCTCCGGTGCAATAGGCTGTGTATGGATCGGTATTGATTCTAATATATAATGTTAGGTTAGTTGAAGGAATGTGAGTATCAATCGTAGCAAGGGCAACGTTAGTAGCAATGGAATTATCTTTATAGAACTTTGGGAATTGATTAGCTTGGAACAATGCATTATTAGGGTTAGAAATGTCGTTATTAGCCATATTATTATATTATTGTCTAAATACTGGTACAAAGCTGTTTAATCATAAATACACCAACCTTTATATATCTTCTACTGTTTTTAAGCTTGGAAGGGTGATAAAACACACATTAACCGTTCGCTTTAAAAATAAATTTTCGGGAGCACTCGTACGCTTCTGTGACGCCATACAAAATGGCTGACTAGTGTAACCCACCCATTCGTTGGCACTCCTCCAATTGTTGGCACTTATGAGTTTAATTTGAAAAAAGTAAGGAAACCATAGATTACTCAACTTCCAAATGCATTTTAAAAAAAAAAGTATTATTTTTCTGTTAAAAATTGGCAACACTGTTCCAACGAACAATATGGTGCTTTAGAAACAACAGCTGAGAATTTGTGCTCGTGATTTGGTACTTCGTTTTTTTCTAATGGTGAGTGCATTTTAATCCTAGTATATCGCAGTTATTTGGCTAAGTTACACTTTATAAGTAATTTGATTTACTTTGTTATATCTCCTAGCGGTTAGTTTGAAAATAATTTTTTGAATATCTTTATCACATTTTATTTATCACATGTGCCAACATATGGAACAACAATTTCATCAAAATCCCTTCATTGGCATCAATGCCAATAATTGGCATTAATGCCAATAATTGGCTTTTTTCATTTTTTATAAACAAGCGAGTTTATGGTATAACTGTGAAGGTTTTTAATAAATTATTATTTCCCTATCATTTATTTTTTTCCTAACTATAAATTTCCAAATGTTGGCCCACAGTGCCAATAGCAAAAACCTATTATTGGCAATAATGGGCCAATAATATAATATTGAGTGCCAATAATGGGATTTTTATTCCTTTACAGTACGTCGTATACAATGAAGCAACAAAATGAAAAAGAAACGAATAAAAAGAAGCCAAGAGGAAAAATAGGCACAACTAAACGAAAACAATATGGTGAGGAAAATATAAAAAAAGCTTTAGAAGCTATCAAAAATGGCATGGCCAAAAAGCAAGCTGCGAAACATTATCAGGTTCCCGGGGCTACGTTAAAATTTCGCATTAAGAACCCAAACCATAAACCAATTTAAAGAATTGGTTAAATGTTAGCCATGCAAAGGGTTTTCCTAAACGGAAAGAAGATCTTTTGAATAGCGTATCAGAATTTATACGCTATTACGCGGAGATAAATGGTTTAAACTTTTCTTAAAGCGACACCCCGTTATTGTTGTAAGAACTCCTGAAGCAGTAACAGCTGTAAGTGCTGCCGTTTCAGAAAATGACGTGAAAGGATGGTTTCAAACAATAGAAATATATCTCAAAAATCACGGTTTGTTTGAAATTCTATCAGACCCGAAAAGAGTCCTGAATGGTGACGAAACCAATTTCGTTCTTTGCGCAAAGACAGGTGCGGTCTTGGCACCAAAGGGTGCAATGAATGTGTACGAAATCGATCACGCCCCAGCTAAAAGTTCTCTAACAGTGATGTTTACTTTTGCTGCCAATGGCGAAATCACCCCACCTATGGTGATATTCCCTTATAAGCGCTTGCCAAGCGAAATTGCTTCAAAAGTACCACCAGATTGGGGTATAGGGCTCAGTGATAATGGCTGGATGAAAACAGAAATTTTTACTCAATATGTAAAGAAAATATTACATCCGCATCTCGTGCGAAATCAAGTACGATTCCCGGTCATTTTATTTGTAGACGGGCACAAAACCCACCTGAACAAGCTACGTGCAGCGGTGTACCCGCAGTTCGAGGATGTGGCGGGGTACATTGCAACCCGCCCCCCC
>JACJUM010002543.1:8187768-8248594 GCA_020976665.1 Heortia vitessoides
AAACACCACCGCCCTCTCGTACGCTACAGCGGCATCCGCGATGCCCCAAACCAAAAGCAAAACCGCGACCACGACTGACAAGTGGACCGCAAGTAGTGCGTCTAAGCACAGAGTACAAATACTCAGCGACGTGGTAGTGAAGAAGCCAACCAAACCAACCCAACCCCAACCCAACACCGCCGGAGCTAGAGCCAAGACGGATGCCCACGCTGCCGCAAGCACCAGCGCCAGCACCGACCCCAATTCGAAGACCGACGCCGGAACCAAACGGCCCAGATACCCGCCCCTTGTTGTGGAATAACTGCCCAACTGGATTCTCCACTTCAAGGCGTTGAAGCAGGCTCTGGGACACATCCTAAATGCCAGACCGTATGGCAAGGGAGTGCGGTTCACACCAACCACGGAGGAAGAGTACCGGGTGGTGCAGCGGTACCTCGCGAACCTAGAAAAGGAAGAGAACATCTCCTGGTTCAGCTACTCCCTGCCCGCCGAGAAGAGCGCCAAGTTCTGCATCAGAGGTCTCCCACTGGAGACTGAACCAAGCAAGATCGAAGAAGAACTCCGATCCCTGGGCTTCACACCCGAGTTCGTGCGCCAGATACGAGCACGACAAGGCAGGCCGGGCTGCATTCACTTTGCCCAAATGCAGCACACACCAAACCTCATCCCCGCGATCTACAACATCACCGAGCTCCTATGCATGCCCGGGGTAAGGATCGAGGCTTGGCGAGGTAAGAAAGGACCTGCCCAATGCCACAGGTGCCAACAATTTAGGCACTCATCTCATGGCTGCCACAGAAAACAAGCGTGTGTGAGATGCGGGGAAGCACACGCCGCCACTGATTGCCTCCGCCCTCGCGAAGAACCCCCTACATGTGCGAACTGTGGGGGACCGCATCCAGCAAATTCAGTGAGCTGCCCGGTCTTCCAGCAAGAAGCCAAGATAAAAAGGGCCGGCACAACAGCGTTGGCCGGGCGGCCTTTGGTACGCACTAACAGCGTACCAGCACAACCAACAACGCCACATCTCATGGCCGAGTCCAACGACGGGGTGAGGATTCCACGTCGAAAGCGCAAAGGCAAGAAAGGTGCCCCCGCGAATCAAGAACACCAAGAGGCAGTTGCCGCCCCAGCGCCGCAACATAAACCACAACAAAAACAGAAACCGAAGCCAACGCCGCGCTCAACTCAGAGCCGGCTCCTGGACACTGAGCGAGCCATCTGCGTCCTACAGGATGTACTCGGGGCCATTAGGGCCGGTGAAAACGCCGTACCTATCATCCTCGACGGTGTAGTGCAGCTGCTACAAACAAATGGCGCAACAAACGCGCCAAAGAAGCCGATGTAAAACAACAACAAAACAATACATCAATAAAAAATGTATTACGCATCCCATACTTCAAGACACCTAAACAAACTTTCGCTAGAAATGTTAAGTAAAAAGCAGGTGAAAGCGAAATGTTTCTCACCGAAAAATCTCAAGACACCCACCTAACCCAAAATAAAGCATCCGTAAAAATCAACATTAAATAAATTATGCATCCAAGCAAACACTCGCAAGAAATGTTAGGAAAAAAGCGGGTGGAAGCGAAATATTTCTCGCCGCAAAAACGCAAGACACCTACCAAATCCAAAATAAACAATCGTAAGAATTGTTAAGAAATAGCGGGTGGAAGCGCAAAGTGCTTTTCACCGCAACCCTATGACCCACCGATATTTATTGCTGGCGTTGGATACCGCGACAAGGGCGCTAAGCGCTGTGGTCGCCTCCGCGCAGCCTAGCGGCTGCGCGTCGACAACCCGATCGGGAAAACCCACCTCACTTATGCCGTCAGTGAGCTTTGTTCCTTGTTGAATATTGTACTTGTAGCACTTTATCCCAATTGCACTCGAATACTTCAGCCTGCAGATGTCTCAGCTTTTAGACCTTTTAAAAGGTGGTTGGAAAAACACAGTTTTAGAGTGGCGGCGTGACAATCCATCTCAAGCTCTTACAAAAGTTGATTTTATGCCACTGTTGCAAAAAACTATTGAGAAATACGTAAAATCAGACACAATTATTAATGGTTTTCGGACTATCGGTCTTTGTCCATGGAATTCAAACGCTATAGATTACTCGAAATGTTTGGGGAAGAATCTGAAGAATAAGCCTGGAAGCGAAGCAAATCTATCTACTATCTACTGTTTTAAACTACATGCCAATAATTAGACGACTAGATGCCAATATTGAGAATTTCTATGCCAATAATAGGATTTTCTGTAGTCGTTTAGTTTTAAGTAAAAAATGTTTATTTAATACTATTAAATGACATAAAAGCTGTTATAAAACCATATATTAAAGTATTTTCTTTGATAATGTCACATATTTTGTCTACTAGCTATTGTATATAAGATTTTATCGTAATTTAACTTAAAAGTTAAACGAACTTCACTCTTAAAGTGCCAACGATTGGGCGGTTTACCCTATGCGGGAGATATTATTGTCAAAATCGATGGGTTCGTTTCACGCGGAGTTGTTTGATTTGACAAATGGCATTTTACACCAATAAAGATCGTAATCATGGAGTTATTATAATTAAAAAAAATAGAGCAAAAAATCTAGTTTTTGCCGGTATCAAAATGTAATTTTCGTGAAAAAGTGGAGTCATTAGGTTTGCAAATTAACCCTTAAATGCATCTTGTTGCCAAATGTATACATAGCGTTTCACGCTATTTTGTTGAAGTTGTGTGGCATGTGTTTCCGAACGCACTTATACGACCATAGATAATAGATTTATTGAATGTCTAAAAAGAAATTTTGCAAGTTTCGGCGGCAAATCTATTTTTTTTTGACATTTCTATTTGGCGGTCGACTAAGTTAAGAAGACTAAGATAAGAAGTGTCTCCGTAATTTTGTATTCATTGATATACGAGTGCTATTTCCTATAAAAAAATATATATTCTCAACTCTTATTAGGTAAGTTATTGATTTATTATATTTAACTTATAAATTTTATTTGATCTGTATAAAAAAAAAATATAAAACTATAAAAAAATATATATACTATAATAATATACTATAATAAATATATAAAAAAAGTATGTTGCCAAATGTCTACATTATGCGTTTGTAGCATATTATGTGCATACTTATTACTTTGATTTGGGCTTTTAGCTAATTTTTTTTTTCTTTTTAGGATGTCTAAACGGTTGGCAGAGCAAGATATTGAAAATATTTTATCAGGTCTCGAAAATGGAGACATTTCTGAAGATGAAGAGTCTATAGGAGACGAAAATGACCTAGATTATTACTCGAATGTACAAGATCTCATACAGGATTTAGAAGAGGCAGAAGAAGACCAGTACAATGCAAATCCTGATTTACCTACTGAAGAAGACCATCTACCGGATGAGTTTTCAGTTCCAGGGCCTTCACTTAGTCACCCACTGTCAAGTATCATTGGCGCAGCGGCCTGGAGGCAACGAAGTAGGCAACTTATATGGAAAAAAGGCAATTTGGAATTTAGTGAAGACCGTAACAGATTTACAGGTAATACAGACCTTTCCCCAGAAATTGCCCAACTAGAAACACCATTTCAGTATTTTACGCTATTTTTTAACGATGATATATTAGTAAAAATCGTGAATGAGACCAACGTGTATATCACGCAAAAAGGCATCTCCAACTGCCCTCCTGTAAATGTAACGGAAATTCGTCAGTTTCTTGGCATTATTATATTTATGTCAGTATATCACTTCCAAATCAAATGTAAGATCATATTGGGGTAAGTATGGCTTCAAATATATAATGGAAACGATGACGCTAAATAGATTTGAAAAACTACGATCCGTCATTCACTTCAATGACAACTCATTGCACAAGCCCGTTGGTCACCCAAATCACGACCGTCTGCATAAAATAAGACCTGTAGAGGCACATTTGAATAAGTTATTTTTGAGTGTGGCACCATTTGAACAGAGACTGTCCCTAGATGAACAGATGTGCTCTACGAAAGTAGCGCATTTCATGAAGCAGTACCTCCTCAACAAGCCCCATAAGTGGGGTTTCAAGCTATATGTTCTGTGTTCATTGTCTGGCTACTCTCACAACTTTGAAATTTATTCTGGAAAACAGGACATTCAAAACTTTGGCGATGAACCTGATCTTGGTGTAGTAGGCAACACAGTCATCAGATTGTGCCGTTCAGTTCCACGAAGAATGAACCACATAATTTATTTTGATAATTTTTATTCGTCAATTCCTTTGTTATATTACTTGCATACTCAAGGTATATGCATTGGGCACAATTCAGAGGAACCGCCTCGGTAAAACCTGTAAGTTGCCGGTAGTAAAAGAGTTCATGAAGGACTCTGTCCAAGGGGATCATATGAGGAACACGTAGCAGACTATGAAGGCGTGGATATCTCGGTAACTTGTTGGAAGGATAATAAGCCTGTTACGTTGGTATCTACTTATGTTGGTTCCCAACCAGCTGATACTGTCAGCAGATTTGATAAGAAACAAAAGAAAAAAGTCTGTTGCCTGTCCAAAAATCGTAAAAGATTACAATGCCCACATGGGTGGAGTAGATTTGATGGACAGTTTTTTGGGCCGCTACAAAATTCGAATCAAAAGTCGAAAATGGTACATTCGATTATTTTATCACATGATAGATATGGCGATAATAAATTCATGGGTACTTTATAAAAAACACCACCCAAACATGACACTAGGTGATTATAGATCAGATCTTGCGGAGACATTGTGCAATTATAAAAAAAATACTGAACCCAAAAGAGGAAGGCCTTCAAGCAGCAATATACACCGAGAGATAGAAGCAAAAAGACATCGGGCTCCAATGAAACCCGTTCCTCCAACAGACGTGCGGACTGATGGCTTAGGCCACAATGAAAAAAGATGCACTTCTAAAAATAGATGCAAACTTCCCGGTTGTAAAGGATTTTCGCGGACTGAGTGTACTAAATGTAAGGTGGCATTGTGCCACACTAAAAATCGAAACTGTTTTGCTGTATTTCACTCAAAATAGTCTGTATATTATTTATTTTTAGATTGAGTTGATTTATAGGCTCCTACAAATATGTAAGCATAAATTTAGTACTTCACGCATAGTGTTGCCAATTGTCTACATACACATTTTTTCATAATAAATACCTATTTTTTATACCAAATTTTTTTCATTATTTTTTATGTTATATGTACCTAAATTCCTACCATAAAACATTTTTTCCAGGCCGCAATAAGAAACTATGCATTTAAGGGTTAAGGTATCGATATGTTCAATATGATTTTTATATAATGGTAATTTAGGTGTAAGTAAATTACCTAGGTTCCTTTTTTCCCGAGAAATTGTAGTGGTTTGATTTGTTTTTAAAAGAAAAACACATGATTTCTTGCAGTATTAGTTATGTCTAATACATAGGACTTCTTGAGGTTATCACGAGGGTCATGTTTAAGATGGAAACCTAAATGATATGTATAGTAATATGACAAATTCTTTCTACTTTTTAGATTGAACTGAAGGATTTGAACCTCGAGGTGGGTGAAGATCGTCTTATCCTCGAATCCAAAGGATCATTTGAACCAGTTGATTTCTTTTTGCCTTGTAGTGTAGATCAAGACATTATTGACGCCCGTTTGAATAGAAACAATGATGTAAGTAACAATGTGAATTTCTTTTGATTATAGATTGATTCATTTATTAACCCATTTAATGTGCTTATACACTTGGTGGCGTCTCAAAGCGAGACGCTATTTATATTAGCTTAGTTTTTTGTTCAAGCTTAAGAAAAATCATTCAAATGTGTCATATTTCGTTTGTGTAACAAATTTTAATAGTGGAATTAGACTAGACACATTGCAGTAACTTTACAATTTGACCATAATTTTAATAACTTTTTTATTAATTTTGCATACTGAAAACAGAGTGCAGTACACTATGGATGATTTATAATTTATTGAAAATAATACCTCTGGCGTAAAAAGTAAAGATGGCAATTTTTTGTGTATAAAAAATACCCGTATATTTTCTGCAAAATATATAGACATTATTAAAATTTTTAAGCAGGATTGACTGCAGATAAAAAAATTAAGGTTTATGATAAGTATTCTACATGCTTAATTTTTTTCTTTCCAGATGCTTTATGTAAAAATGCCTGTAATTCATTAAACGGAAACTTTTCTATGAACATTTTTTTAACATTTTTTGTCTTTCAAATAAACTACTTATTACGCATTGCATACATTGTCATTTCAATTATTAGGCTTTCTCAACCTTATTACATTGTTCAAACTGTAGGTATATAAATAAAACAACAAAAGTTTATATTAATATTTTATTTCATAATATGTTTTTGCATTCAAAATGGTTAACTAAATGCTCTTTATATAATAAAAAAAAATGTATTGCCTATGCAAAATACATATTGATAATAAAAATATAATGCTTGTAAAATTAGCTGCTAAGTTTAGAGCTACATTTTGCTACTTATTTTATAATATTAATATCACATTGTGGACTTGATGTTACTAAAACTTCAGAAAATAAATGATTAAGTAGTTGTAAAAAGAGTGTCTGCATACTTATTGATGTTATTTATTATTTATTATAATCATAGTGAATAACTTTTAAACGCTTAAATACTGATTATGTGAAGAAATATCAGAGCAAAGAGAAATTGTACTACATAAGTACTTAATTCTACATAGCGGAATTAGCTTAAAATTCATCTAGGTACTGAACATGAGTGCATTTGGCATCGTTCATATATTATTAAAATGTAAATTTATTTTAGTGTAAAAGCAATATTCGATAAATTAAACGATCAGTAAATGTTTAAGAGAATATTGACGTGGTCTAAGGGAATTCCTAGAAACAACTGAATAACTTATATTATGAATACTTTAAATGCAAGAATTGGTGATACATAAATTAACAAGCCAGTTAAAACTGGCTCGAGGTTAACTTTGAGATTATAAATTTGAATTATATTTATATATTAAAATTAAAAAGAGATTACGTTGTAAGGAACAATTACTTAGTTAATTAAATAATAATATCTATCTATCTATTTCCTAAAAATATCAACATTTCTAACATATAACAAAAATAGTTCTAAAGTGTCCAAGAGCGCTTCTGCTTGAACTATCTTTTAAAAATAAATTGTGTGCTGGATGTGCATTTTTGTATTCTGCGATACCACCAAATTGGGAGCGTCTGCAACCCTATTTATATTTATTTAATAATGTATTACTTATTTCCTGACAATTTTTTTTCAAAAATAATAGTGCGCTTTCCGAATAATTGCCCCATTGCTAAGTTGGAGTATAGTTTCTCATTATTCATTTAAAAACATATATTTTTTATTTATAAAAATAAAGTACGCCTTCTTATAATATGTGTGTGAAAGTATGCACGGAACCTACTTACGCAATAACAAAAATAACCTTTGATTTTTTGTCTATCCGTCTGTTTGATGTAAATTCCGAAAGGGCTGGACCGATAGACTGTCGCAAGGTGTAACAAGTCGAGAACGAGAAATACGCAGGTGAAAACCGCGAAGCGCTGCCAGTATTATATATAATGAGAATATGTGTAAGTATATGTAAGTAAACACAATTCCAAAATCAAAACTCATCGTGTTTTATATGAATGCCACTACTCCTAACACCAAAATCGTCTATCCTATTGAGTAAACTTTCGTCATACTTCATCAGGTGAGGTTTAATATTTTCTATAAGTTTCGTATAGTCTTCCAACTGTATCGTTAGTACGCTGCTAAATCTTTGCTGCTTATTTCTGTTAAGGTATAGTTTGAGGGAGGGGTAGCTTGTAATTCGCTCGTGCTGGCACAGTCCTCGGTCCGAGATGCAATTCACCTTGCCCAGTTCTACGGCGTTGTGGAGAAACTAGAAAATAATATAACCTTTAATATTTAATTGTATTTTCTACTTACTATTAATCTATTTTTGTCTTATTAAGGTAAGTTCATAACATTTTATTTTTAATAAGACATATTTCTTTCAATTATTATTTAATATTGATGTTTTATAAACTGGATAAGTAATTTTAACCTCTTTAATAAAAAATAAATACCTACTATTTTTTTATTATAATAGTTGAATTTTATTTTTTAGTACTGCAAGAGGGTATACCTACATAGACAACATTTACGTTTATAACACAGTAGCATACCACGTCGCTCTTTTTATACAAAAAATACGTTTGTGCTGTTTGTAAACTGAAGTAAATATGGTATAAAATATATTGGACCCAAAGTGGAGTGGATATTGTGTATATTATTTCGTCGTTTGATACTTACTATACCAGCCATCGCGAAGTCTGCGTACATTTCATAGCATCGGTAGCATCGCGGCGAGTGGAAGTATACAAGCCAAGGCTTCTTGTTACTGTAACAGAATAATTAATTGTTTATGTGCATCATAATAAATAAAATTTTTGTATATTATTCAAATAACAATAATACATTAATCAAATAACAAAGTTACTGTACATTAATCAAATTACAAAGTTATTGTACATGAATTGTTAAGTGTGAAGGTGAAAATAAATATTATTATGATGTGCTACTTTTTCTCAGCTTGTTAGTTGTTACCTGCAATTGCGGGCCGGAAACAAGTAAAATGCAACTTGTAGTGTGTAAGAGTATTTCATCTATTTGCAAGAACTTTCTAACAATCCTGATGTGCTTAAGATTGCAGCTTTCTGAAGTGTAATGTAAGTGACATCTTAAATATCGACCTATTGTGGAAGCTTGTGGGAATGACACCTGTTGTAGAAAATACAACGGGCACTATATTTTAACTTGCTTTCATACCTTGCGATTTCTTTTTTTAATTCTGAACATTTACTTATTTTATCTGCTATCTTTTTTTATGTTATCGTGTTAGGGACCGCGATATCAATGAAGTAAGTTGTTTTGTTATTTTTATATTGTGTCAGGTCCAGTATATTGTAAGGAATAGTTCTATCAGCGAGGATTGCATGATTATAGTACAATTACGAGTATATTATAATTATTATTATATAAACAATTTTACAAAATAAAATAGTTTATTCTTGAGTGTTTAGACTATCAGAATAGAAATAATAAAATATCTACTTGAAATTTATTGATGTGTAAGCACCATAATAACTATAGAAGATGTATAGGTAGATACTGTTGTAGGTACGACCACTGCTGGCCAAAGAAGAATCGTAGTGGTAACCGCAAAGCGTAGCTTCACGATGGTAATGCTGCTGCCCATCCAAGCCCTGCTGCCGTTAAAGCCATCTGTCGGTTCCGGTACCTCAGTCGCCTCTTAAGACACCTGGTACAGGGGTTACCGGTACCCCATGGCAAGTGGGGTACTATCAACTTCAAATTGTTACTTTCAGTGGCTTTGCCATGATTACCTTGATGGATTAAGTTCCTCGGCCACCACGTTTTTGCTGAAAGTGTTCCAATTCAGTTTCTCAACGGAGTCATCGAGGAGACCCAGCGCCCATTCCAGTATATAGGGCGCTTGTGATAGACTTTGTAGGCTGACACTAAAAGAATGAAAATTATTTTTAAACCAGTTTTAAAGAAGGAAGGTAGGTGAGAAATGTTGTAATTGTAGTCCAGTTAGTTTGCTATTGTTATTTGCCTTAATTCCATTACTACAAGGGATAAAACGATACGAGTAAATACAAGTACATACTTAACCTTTTACTATACTATAATAAACTCTACTATACCTATACTACATACTTTTCCTCCGATACCAAGTACTTTTAGTATCGATGTAGTATCGGTTAAAAGTACTCATATCAGTATATGCCAAAGTCAATATTTCATTTAAGCATTGATTATGAAAATCAACAAGTCAATTCTCCCAAATGATGACACATGTCAAGCAATTTCCAAATTTTCTTGATATTGGAAAATTCTAGTAAAATTGAGGGCTTGTTCTTTTTATGCGAATTCGAGCGATAAGGTTGAAATTTGCTTGTGATTTTTTGGCAACAAACGGCATCTTTTTGGAATTTTGGAAAATTGACGCAAACAAAGGAGATTTTACATAGTTTATGGAGCTTGGTACAGTTATCCCAAATTTAAGTACATATTAAAATCTTTTGTATTATTTTTTATGTTGGCTTAAACATAAAATATGTTTAAACTATCAATTATTGCAGAAAAACAATGATGGTGAAAGACTTTCTTTTTATGGTCACGGTAGTGATTTGTTTTTGATTATTACGTTTTGGTTGACACTGCTTAAAAGAAAATACTCGTGCATCTAAAAAACTAAGGATACGCCATCATATTATGTTGCACAACATACAAAATCCGAGGCTAATTCTTGAATTGTTTTTATTGAAAAGCCACTAAAGTATTATTCGAATCAGTTGTTTATTCTCCATTTTTTGAAAGTGTGTACATCACATTAGCCCAATCTGGAACATCTCCTTTCAATCTTATGTGGACGAAAGAATGCTCAAAAGTATTTATTATCAGATTTCTCATCTTGTATCACCGGCGGCGCTGACTTGACATGCATGTTTTGCTTAATACAGTAGAGTACATTGTGGTAATAGGCAAGTAATAAAGATTTTTTAACACTTCTTTTGGTTTTAACTTAAAATTTTCCCCTAACTATTCGATATGAGCAAGAATCGATACTTGTCAATCGATACCTCAATGGTATCGTTTCATCCCTAATTACTACTATTTCAACGCGAGTTGTTTTTCTTGTCTCTGACAAAATAGTATAATGTTATGTACATTATCCCTACTAATATTATAAATGCGAAAGGAACTCAGTCTGTCTGTCTGTTACGCTTTCTCGCTTAAATCTCTAAACCGATTTTGATGAAATTTGGCATAGACAATCTCTAGACCTTGAGGAAGGACATAGGCTATTTTTAATTCGAAATAAGGGTTGTAAGGGGTCGAAAGGGGGTATGAAAAGTTGTATGAAGTATCGCTATTTTTCGAGCTAGAAACTTAAAACTTAACTTAACTCAGGCTATTGATACAATATAAATAAACATGACATTCAAAGTTTATATAAGTTGAGGTAAAGAGGTATGGTACCCAAAAAACCTATTCCACGCGGACGATGTCGCGGGCACAGCTAGTACTATATATAGAAACAACAATTCGTGCGCATCCAAGCTTTATTGTGGATTTTAAAAACAGCTGTATAACGTAGTGGTTCTAAAAAGGTTTTGTGAGATGCAATTTTCTATCGGTTATTCATATATATATATATATATATATGCCCATCCCTACCCTATGAATATTAATTACACTATTTCGGGTGGATTTACCGCCATCTGTCGATTCTGGTACTTTAGTCGCCTCTTGCGACACCTGGTACTGGGATAGGTACTATTCTACTCTGCTCCTTTCGGCACATATATGGGGAGTAGATAAATAGTTAAGATGACCACTGACGTCACGTTTTGAGGCACGCACCGTTAAGACTAAAATTCAGACGCAGCAAGTGCGCGTTCGATAAACAAAAGCAAATGCGTCTGCTAGAGGTAACGTTTTACAAAGGTCGTCGTGAAACAGCAGTGTTCGCGTTACTATCATAGGCGTATAAAGAAGGGTGGGGTTGGGGGGACCCCAGGATGGTCTAGAGTCCACCCCAGGATGTTGGGCTACCGACTCCAGAAGTTTTACCTACATTCAGAGTCAACTGCTGAATGAGTACGTCATCGCATCGGTCATGGCATGTTAGGGGCCAGCCCCCTCTGTAAAAATTAACACTAGGTACGCCAATGGTTACTGTGTTGAATAAAAACGGCAAAACAGTTACACTCGTAAATTTAACTATCCGAGGCGCCACAGTCTCATATGTATAAATAGTGCTCGCAAAACTCACGTGTAGTGTTGTCCTGCAGCGAGCGGGTAGAGCCGGGCGGTGGGTGCGCGCACGTTGTTGCAGAAACCGCCTGACGTCACCTCACACGTCAACATACCCACGCGGACGAACTCCAGGGGACGCAGCTGGACAATAAGAATCAAAATCAATAAATTCAAATAACATCTCGTACATTGACGTTAAGTCGTTTACAGCACTTGTGTTATGAACATCAGACGATAGACGATTCATAAATACTACAATAATGATATATACATTTTAACAACCAGACACAAAACAAACACTACAGAGGATTGAACCCACGACCCTTGGCCTATTAGATAGAATCATTATCATCTGCGCCATCAGACCTATCTAAGATAAATTACATGAGGTAGACCTCATACAAAAGGTCGTCTGCTTTGGTCTCACTCTCAGCATTTCTACCGCCAAATAGCAGTGTTCGCGAGCCGGTCTGAACGGTGAGAGAGGTAGTGAATTTACTGAGCAATGTGGCATAATATCCTCAAGTCACAAGGTTGGCAACGCGTTAGTGATATCCTTGCGATATTGCGAGTGTATATAATAGGCTGGGGTTTCGCTAACTATTACACGGACTGTATGCTTTGTTTTTGACCTGGTGTAATAAAAAAAATCTTAGTGATGCCCAAGTCCAACGGACATTCTTCGATGTGATGACAACACTAAGTACTACAATTACCTTGTTAGCGACGAGCCGCCATTCGTGTGCAAGATGGTCACAGGCGCGGCCGCAGCGTGCTGGGAAATGCGCCACCAGCCAGCTGTGCTGTCTACTGGATGCGTCCAGAATCTCTAGCACTTGCTGGTCGGTTATCTCTAACTCTACACGTCGAAAACATTGAGGCATAAGATACTCTCAATTTAATCACCCATATTTCCATAGCAACCATAAACAAAAATATATTCGTGGTAGAAACTAGCCAGAAAAACTTGCGCTAGAAGAAACTCAAACATATTCTTGTAAATAGCTTGTGATTTAAACCAACTGGAACAGAACAATTTTGCAGAGATAGTAAACTTATTTTCCTTTTATTTTCTATGTAAAGTATGAGGTGAGGTTGTCCTTACCCCATACTCGCTTTTATATTAAGCAATTATAAAACTACTCAAAATAGACGCATACAATAATATATATAGGTATATAACAGGAAAACTATCTATAGGTATATAAAGTGACAGTGATAGAGAAACTTCTACTAATAATTATATCTCAATATATTAATTTCATTCTTAAACTGAGATAGTAACAAAGAAAGTGAGCATTTTTTTGGATATGTACAATGTAATGATATTTTCATTGTTTTATTTTAGTACATACCTACTTGTAGTTAGTCTATCATACCTTCGCTGTCAACCAAAAGTTGAATGAATTCAGTCAAATGGTGTTCATCAATTTCTCCATTATAGTAGCGTCGCTTGCGGCCTTGTTGGACAATTATGTTCGGCTCGTTGTGAGTCAGCTGCCGGCAGTACTTATCCGTGCTTAACGTACAAGTCATTATACCGAACTAGAATATAAAGAAGGAGTTTGCAATCTCTAACAAAAACTTGAAACAAACGCTCAAGCTCATTTATTTAAAACTTACGCTTATGTCTTCTGTGCCGATGAAGTGTAAACTTGTCTGTGTGAACGGTTGAGAAATGTGGTCCCATGACATCTGGTACGGTACCACAACTAAAACCCACATGCCTACATCTGTAAAAAAATAGAAATATAGATATGTATTTTCTGACTAACCTAATGATTAATTTTAGAATAACGACTGTCGAATTTTAATCGAGTGCGCCTCTAAGGCCGGATCTCAACTCGAGTGGCCGCCGATCAATAATTCTATAAAAGCCATTACCTAGTACCGAAAGTAACCGATAAAATAAGTCCAGTCATTTCGGAAATTAGCCAGCATAAGTAGTAAGTATATACATATTGATTTTATACAAATTAGGTAAAATACTATTTTAAAAAAATATACAAATTGTACCATTATATTGCCCATTGTACTTTATAATAACTGTTTTTTTTTTTCTTTCTTTTTTCATTTTGGTGTACAAATTATTATTATTATACTACTACTGCGAACGCGCTTACATTAATCACTGGCCGTGTAGAACCGGCAGGGTAAAACAGTACCTCCCTCTGAACCAGGTGTCGTAAAAAGCTACTGAGGTACCGGAACCGACAGATGGCGGTATATCCATCCGAAACAGAGGAGCTCTAATGCAACAGGGCGGGAATGAGCAGCATTTCCATGCATGAAGCTTCGCTATTCGATTATCATCACGCTTACCCAGCGCGGCATTTATGGGCAAATTCCACCATTTTTGGGCAGCAGTGGATGTTTGGTGATTTTATGATGATACGAAATTTTTCCGCGCTTCCTTGCGGAGCAAATACACACCTCCTTGCAGGATCCTGGTCAGGTCGGATGCGGACAGCGTGTGCAGCGAGGTGGCGGCGGTGGCGCCGGGCAAAAATGCGCGCGGGTCGGCTGAACTCGCGGGCGCGCGTTGGTACGCCCCACCTACCTTCATCACCCCCCACGCGGGTGGGTCCTCGACGTGCAAAGAGGCGCATAGCTCGCCCCACTTGTCGCATTCGATTTCACCTACGAAGCCCAACACAGATAGGTACAGAAGGCAGTTAGATGTACTTCACATATTTTACTTTCATAATAACTTTGGCTTATGCACGATAAACTATTCAAACAGAAAGAACAAAAATATAAATCTATAATAACTAAAATATTTCAATTTTAGTGTTATCGTCATATTTGAAAAGTTTCGAGCAGATCATGGGGAACTCGCGCTCTATCCTAGTGCCAATACAAGCGTCTTTAGGCTATAGTGGCGCTTACTATCATGAGGACGGTGTGCTTGTTTGTTGACTTAGTAATATATAAAGGTAATCGCGCATACCAAAATTCATTTCTGGGAAGGCCGTCTTCATTTGATGTAGGGGTAATCTGTCGTCACCTTTTGTAGAGAAATACAGGACCCATGGTGTTTTAGATCCACTCCTCAATTTATTTCTAATGTCCTAGAAAAAATTAATATACATATAATAAAGTTGATTTAAACATAATAGATATTAGTTGTTGCCTGGTGGTTAAAATAATTCATATTTTTTGTACTATTTCATCATTTGCTTGGCATTCAAAAACACCGAGGAGAATAATTATAATCAATAAAGTCTAAATACAATTAATGTTTACTTCATGATTGTTTTAATTAATTCTATGTATTTCTAGTATAAACAATAATTTTACGTTCATACATAACTTCCTTAGAAAGTGGTACAAAGTGTTGGCTTCACGTCTTAATGTAGATATATTCTTCACATCGATAATTCTCATTACTTTCGGTTTATGGCAATTTGGTATGTACTCTAGACATGACGTTTTGTTTTTCGGTAATTTGTAAGCGCCTATTTTGTGTATTATATAGATCTAGAGTTAATTTAAGAATTGTGTAAAATATATATATATCCCGTTGAATATTTACATTACCCGAAGGTACCTCATATCCCGTAAGATATTTCAACAAAGGAAAACCCATAGCAGTGACGTCACTGAATATTTTTTAAATATATCCCCATCATATATTTACAAGTATAATAGGTTTGTACGGTCGGGTCTGGTTTACATTACGTAACCGAAAAGTCCGTTAAAAAGTATTTCATTGTGAGTAGTGAACGTGTTACTGTTAGAGATTGTAGAATTATATAACTTTAAACTTTAGTAAACAAAATAATTCACTCAACATCTCATATATTGACCTGACACCGAGATAAGTCGTAACTTAAAGCAATCTTGATATTGACATCAAACAACACAGGAACCACAAATATAATACTTAAATATATATTTAACATCCAGACACTGAACAAACACAAATTCATTGCATCGAAACCACGACCAAATCATATTTGAGCCCGTTAAATATTAGATGACACAATATAAGAAATCAATTATTATAAAGGACAATACTGTTATGTAGTACAACTACTTAATGTTTTATTATAGGTATTTAATAACTCAACTCACCTTGAATTTTTCGGGTCCAATAAGATTAATTTTGGGCAAGGCACCCACGATCTCCTTTAGCAATTCTTTTTCATCAGTACTTTCTATAGTTTTGCTGATATCTTTGTATCTGAACACAACAGTAACGTAGTCGTTGTCCGTCAGTTTAGCACGCAGGTTGTCATCTTCAACAATTACTATGTCTATGAGACCATTCTGGAAGATAACAAATACATTACCTATGTACTTAATTACCTATAAACCTAAAGTAATTTTGTATTAGAAAAATCCAACACGTCTCGTGTTTTTCGTTCAAACCTATTCCTTCGTACAAATGTATTACTCATGTATCAGGTGCCTATAAGAACAGGCTAGACCTAGTTTAGGTACCTAAGTATCAAAATGTATTTTAGTTTAAGTTACCTTTTGTTGTTGAATAAAGTTATTATTATTATTACTAATTATGATAACAAGAACAAAATATATTTTAATAACCTAAACAGATATAATTATCTCAGGTTGACAAATTGCATGAAAACAATTAGATACTACAATCAAAGATAGTAGGTCATATTGACGTCTTAGATAATTCCTTGTTTTTATTACTTTATGGACATCGTATAATGGTCATAGGCCTCCCCAAAAAATTGTGATGAATTTTGTATGTTGTATTGAGTATAAATGCCGTGCTGGTAAGTCATGGTACAGTGCTGGTAATCGCAGAGCGTAGCTTCGCCACGGGAAAGCTGCTGTCCACCCCCGCTTCGTCGCTTCTGTCGGTTCCGGTATTTCAGTCACCTCCAATTTCTTGTTAACTTTTCTGTTGTGACCCATTTTACTTGTAGAAGTATCAATATTTTGAGTGACTATTTATGAGTAGTTTTTACACCATTGTCGATTGTCTACGGGCAGTTAAATTTATAAAAGAACTTGACACTATAAAATGGAATAATGTAGATGATGTCAAACTCACCAACTGAAATGCAATTCTAGTTAAGGCGCTCCTTTCGATCCTGTTAGTTCCCAGTACGTATGCGATTGGCTTCTCTCTGTTCCGGATTTGCGACACGATCGGCACGTGCACGCGGCTGTTGAGGTACGCCATCACGTAATGGTCCAACGCTTCGAATGTACGATCACCGCGATAATAGATATAATTGCCATGCTTCCCCTGAAAAATAGGATCTCAAATGACAATTCTTAGAGCACAATCGTTGAATTGAATGTTCGACATGTATTGTCTAATTATGATGGCACTTTCGGTAAATCTTGCGCATCAAGGCTTGTTTGTGGGTTCAATCCTAACCCAGGATCAATATCTATTTAACATTTATGTTTCTTATGTCTCTGACTATTATAGCTATGCATTTATTTAAGTGTAATGTCTGTAATACCTCTGCTGTATATCTTATATACGTAACACAAGTACTATAAGATACTTATCACGGAGTCCGGTCAGAGCATGGGATGTTGTGTGAATTTATTATTATCTAATAATGTAACAGTGGACCGTGCAATGAGCAATGATACTAATGACTGTTCCTGAAGGAATATGAAGCGATAAAACGTGATGTTCGTGAGGACGAAGTAGAAAGCTAATTATAGTTAATATAATAATTAATAATGTTAATGGTTAATAATATTATATTCAGGCTTAGTACATTATCCGACCAAACTATTTACAGAAATGTAGACCTAAAAAGTTTAATTAGGGTATCCATAATATAAAGTAGAATTTAATGATTCGTTAATTTAAATTAATGTAATTATTCTTTGCGTTCTTAGTTCAAGGTATTTTATGACTGTGAGTAGGTGCCGTCATACAGACATTATGACCAATAGTGATTACAATTATGTGTGGGTAGACATTGCGTAAACTATTCTGGTCATATGAATTTCAACAGTGTATCATACTTACGTTCGGGTAGAACAGCAATGATGGATAACTTCCTATTCTCATTGAATTATAGCAAAATGAGTTGTGGTATTTGCAGTTGACTGCACCAACTTTGACCTGTAATAAAGCACGACTAAAGTTAGTAGTTAGTATCACTAAATAGGATTCTTACAAATAATTACATCATCACTGGCTTCCATATAACAACCAAGATCTAGTATAGGTACTCATGAATTGTTTGCATTCAGAACATTGTTAGATATTGTTAAAGGTATTTTTTTACCAAGTATGGTAAGCCACAGATTAACTTACCCAATTCTCTCAATTTTTATAGTCAATTAGGAAGTCAATAGCATGCATTTATAGATTAAGCTTTTGTAGATTTAGCTGTATTGCTGTATGCACAATATTTCAAGTTAAACAATTTCAATAAACTTCAATTAATTTATAAGCATTCTATAACATAATGGTAATAAACTGCTTAAATGGTCGTATATTTAGAAAATGAGAAACTTAATACTCTATAAAAAATAGTAACTTGTTCTTAGTTAAACTAAACTGCTGGCTTGAATAGAAAAAAAGCTATTAAGATATTGTACACAAAATATTTGAGCTTACTATAAATTTGCCATTTTAGCTGTGGCAAATTTTGTATAAAGCCTATTGTAAGCCGTTGTATTGAACTAAGGGGTTTAATCAATAACATTCATGCACTCACAATGCCTTTATATATCTCTGCTAGCTTTTTCCAGTGGTCGACTAAATTCTGGCATGGTGGGCAAAATGGCGAGTAGAAATTGATGAAATGGAAACCTTCATTCAGGTAATTATCTGTAATTAAAGTAACATTTTTAATTATCTATCTGTTGTATGTTCTATCAAATCCCCGTTTCCCTCTTAATTTTACCTACATAGGGTATTGAACAAAATAATATAAATATAGAAATCACAGACTTAATGCCAGCTGGCATCATGTCCCAGTCAACCATAAGGCCAAAAATAAATTATATACAGTAGTACAGAGAAACAATATATAATAAAGATAATCGCTAAATATACAAAAGATATAAAATGTATACATACTAATATTATAAATGCGAAATTGTGTCTATCCGTTTAACAATCAAATGTCTGAATTAATCTTAATTGTACTTAATTAATAAATACAAGAGTTTTGCAGGATATAATATAAATTAAAGGTCACAGGTGAAATGCAATTTATTATATAATAAATTACCAGAACAAAGTAAAAACATTTTTAAACACTTTTTATTTATTTATTGATATTGGAATTTATTGTACCATTCATGCACTTTGTTGGTACGGTTGGTACACTTTGGCACAGTTGGTACAGTTTGGTTCTGGTACCACAATCACCTGCTAAAACTTACAGCATTTTTGCAGTCTCCATTAGCACTTATATTTATAGCAATAAATTCTTATACTCACAGTATGCTCGGCCAGTTAGCGTATCCACAAATGGATCTTCATGGTAGAGACCATTGTAATACAAATCATCGTACTCAGCTTGTGAGCGGTAGTCATACTTTCTAGTATAAGAACGGTAAGAGCCATACAAATCATAGTTCTTCCTCTTCTCTGGATCTTTGAGTGTTTCATACGCTTCTGATATTTGAATGAACTTTTCTTGTTCCCCAGTAGCCTGTAATTATGTATTTGAAATTGAATTGGCAAAATTCAAAAAGTACATCAGTTAATATCACAGTATAATAAGACATCTCTTATAACACCAAATTTGTACAACTCTGTTCAGAAATAATAATTCTTGGTAATGAGCAACCCCACTGTCTGTTATGCTGTTAAGACAACTGCAGAACAAATATTGTTGAATTCTTATATATATATATTGTGAAAGACGGGTGCTTGGAAAAGAAGGTAGGCTACTCATGAGTTCTTATGCACAGACAAAGATGTGGGCATCAGCCAGTAAATTATAAAACTAAACTTAGGGATCTATTTTTAGCTATTCATTACATTTTAATAAACAACAATAACAAAATTCATAACTTAAACAAAAAAAAGGCTTGGAGCAGTTATTCAGAAACTAGGATAGTAAATAGAATGATAAAAAAACAGTTACAAAATTCACTAGGACTGAGACCTATAAATAAATTACCTATTTAGGAAATAACTATAAGTAAATGTAGATGAGAATCTGAAAGAAAGGGGTCAGGCTCTAGTCTATGTCTCTTATTGATTTGTCTAAAGTTTAGATTAATTTGATGCTTAAATTAGGCGTTAATATTTCCTAACCTTTTTGTAAACAAATAAATTGACTTAACAAAAATAATGCAGAAGACTTACAGAAGTTTTGTCAGGGTGAAATTTGACAGCTAATTTCTTGTAAGCTTGTCTTATTTCTTGCGTGGAAGCTTGCTTTGATACTCCAAGGATTTCATAATAGCTCACGTCGCTCAATTGTACTGTACCGATCACAATTAAACTTATTACGAAAAATTTAAACCTGTGAATATGAAATATATAGCAGTTTATTTAGGTACTAATTTATTCAGCATGTAATAATGTATAAGTTTAAGTTATAAAATTATTTTTACATTGCGTTTAAACCGGCGTTTCTCGTTAGTTTTTAACAAAGTTTAATTTGCTTATCTCCTTTGAGTAATTGTTACGCTTTATCTAGTTCAATGTGTAGTAAATTATTAAGATAAGAGTGTTCGAACTATGTGTAGGCGTATAAAAAGAATTAAAAACTAGCACAGCTTCCACTAGAAGATCACTCGCACACTGCTGTCAGTAGGTATAAAGAGTGGTAAAAAAGTTCGATGTGATATTTACTCCCGATGTCATTAATCTTAGTTTTTTTCCAATGATAACTAATAATTGTTACTTTTAATTCAAAATCTTATTTTTAAAAAGTTAGTTGTCTAATGTTAATTTTGATGATAATTGCTAATATTCTTGTATTTTGTTTATTAGTGTTTTCATTAATCTGTAAAAACCTTTGACCCGAAAATCAAATAAATTTTTAAAAATTTCCTTTCTATTTGCTAGAATCTACACTATATATTATATAATATAATAATATTATAAAGAGGAAAGATTTGTATTTTTGTATGTAGCGAATAAACTTAAAGTACGGGACCGATTTTAATAATTCTTTTTTTATTAGAAAGCTAATCATTGAGTAACATAGGCTATATTTAGTACTAAATTACTTTAGAAATTCCTATTAAAACCAACCAAAGGTGTAAATAAATTAGCCATAAAATGTCTTTCATCGCATACGCTGGCGAAGAATATTAATGATAGCACAAAAATTGTTTGACAATATTATAGAATATATCAATATCTACAAAAAACTTCGCGAGACCATATGTCTAATTATTACGTAGTTTTTTTTACTTATTTACGTAGTTACGTCACTATAACTACTTTTTTACATTTAACAAATTGATAGAATTATAATTTTTTATCCAAATAAATAATTTAATATCCAAAACTGTCTTAATACCTGATGATTACTTTTTGAATTATTCTAATCGGACATTCCATTCAAAAGATATCATGAAATTAAAATAAAAATACATGCCGGCAGCGGCCGCCACGCAGCGCATCGAGAAACTAACTCGACGATAGCAATTGTATTTGGCACTTTCTCGAGTAGGATCTCCTGAAAATCAATACGCTTCGTTGCCACCTACCTACAAATACCACAGCCAACGTAATGTACAGAGAGGCTTTAAGATAAGCATATTATTTTTTCAAATTAAGGATTCATGGTCGTTTTAATTAGCATGCTTATTATTTAAGTATACGTACCTATTTATGTTTACCCGTGCGAAGCCAGGACGAGCCGCTAGTAATTAATAAGTGCCTACCATACGCATATCGATTATTTACGATTTAGACTATTAATAAAAATCCTTTAGAGATAATCTAATTGATATCAATATGTTCATTCACATTTTTATCAGTTTCGCGTCTTTATAGTTTTTCGTTTATGTTTTACTTTGTCGATTCAATGTTTTGTTATTATAATATCTCGATATATGCTAGTAACATCCTTATATGATCTAAGTCAGCTGTTCCTGCCGTCAAACTTTGTCGCTAGACCTTTTTTTAAAAGGAAAATTTTTTGGAATGTTCTTTGCAAGTGTTTAAAGTTTTACCTATACTTATAAAAAAAATTGATTGTTTGTTTGTTTGACGTTTGACGGTTTAACTCACGAATGACTAGACCTATTTTAAAAATTATTTCACCATTAGAGAGCTACTTTTGTACCGAGGAACATAAGCTATAGTTTCGAAAAAGTAAGAAATCGGTAGCTAAATCAGAACTGTTCTAACAGGATTTGTATTTTTATATGTTTGTTACCCTAAACTAAACTTAAAAAAATTATAAAAATTTATTTATTTCTAAATAACATAGGTATTAAGCAAACTATTTTTTTAACATACAGAAGTGTATGACATGTATAACTATTAGATGAAAATTATCCAAGTTATATCTAGTAATCTAGAGCTTAAATTTATCCTTAGATTGGTGTTTTAATTTTTTTTACAATGTTCTATGTTCTTATTAATAAATTAAAAGATTTTTTACAGAACTTGCCACCCATTTAAATATCAATTATTATGTCGGAAATGTCGACAACTACGCAATTATACTTGGCCGCCTTTTTCACATTTATGTTTTTGGTGGGATCTATATTAATCGCTAAGCACCAAATATTTGAAATTAAATTTAATAATTCTATAATAAATAATTACACTAGTTCGTTGCTAGAACCCAGACTGTACCAGACCTTTTTTCTATGTAATTTGATCCTTTTGAAAATTTTCTTAGGTAAGCTTCGGACATCCTACGGCATCATTATATGATGATATGTATATAAAATTATTTTCTTATATAGGTATCAATCATCAATTATCTTTACATATCAATTGTACCTTTAATGTAGGTGAATACATTAATTTATTAATCAAACAAATCTTTTTTGTCAATTCAGGTTAATAAGGTTATTAAGAATAGTATAGTAGATCAACCTACCCAAATGTCAAACTTTTGCAATCGATATTCATCTATAACGACGAGTCATCAAGTTTAAAATTGACTGTAATAGTCAAATTTGGGTAGGTTGATCTGTTGCTCACCGTATATGTAAGTGTCATCCGTATTATGCCTTATGAGCGTAAAGTGAGTTTTGTGATGTCCTTCAAAGGAGATTTGCGGAAGCTGTAAAGCGAGTAGTGGTGGACAAATAATAAAAATGTAAATATTGTAAGTTTTCTTTGCAAATATAAATAAAACCAAAGATTAAAATAGTATTGTTGACATTATTTAAGTGTAATTTATTCAATGGTTTTACTGTAAAATGAATATACATAATAATAAAAACTGGGTTTGAAACTATTACACATAATATTAGTTTACAACCACAAACTGAGATAAAAGGCAATAAATTAGTATTAGCCGAGCATGTAAGAAATGTGGAAGAAATGCGACATAATGGCCAGAGCTACTTAATACGAGCCCACGTTATTCGTCAATACAATAGCTTTATCAAGCCAAAATGCTAAATTGGCAGTTGCAAAAGTTAAATCATGTACCTAATATTAATTGAAATATTTTTGAAACTGTGGTTCCATGAACACCAAATAATACACTCAATGCTGAAAATGTCAAGCCAGTTTTCATTTTCATGAAAAAATGTGAAGGCGGTTTTTTGTAGAAACTTTACATTTTTTACGAGAGTAGAAAGCTCTCGTTACCAAGAACTCGAAGTTATTAAATGTCACACCCGCAAGATCTAAGAGTTGTTGATTTTTTTATTGATAATATACCAACAAATTCTTGACCATATGGTGATGTCGATTGATCCTTATATGTCTTTTGGTCCATTTAACAGCTTCTCTTTATTCTTTGAAGTATTTGTTGCTATGACTCTCTAAACAGATGTAATATCTACTTGGATTTCAGTATCACTGTGATCATTATAGATATATCGATTGCATGTAAATGTGGTTTCTTTTAATATTAACTTAGAAAACATATGAGCTTGGCATCCTTTATGGGTCACAAGCTGTTGGGGTTGAATAACATCATTCATAGGACGGTCTTAGGAAAATATAAAATTTATATTTGCTATTGAGACCGTTGTTTTTGCAGTTAACAACGCAACAAAAGTCCTGGCCCATTTCTTTGCTATGATTTTGTACTGTAATCAACACATGACAGCTGATCATCCGCATTTGTTTCCAATTTCTGCCGTGTTGTGCGCTGCGGTCGTTATCTGTCCGCCACTACTCGCTTTGCACATAGCCAATACTATACACCTTTCGATTCACCTGTCGCTCATCGAAATCGCCTGTAATTTTTTTTATACTCTACGAAAATCATATTAAAAAGCTTACAGCAACACTTTATATAATATTGGGGTTGGTTAGATGCAGGGGTGACGGCTACCAGGTCGTGCTTACCGTGGTGAACAGGCTAAGAGTCATCACTTAACAAAATTTTAGCCTTACAGAAAAACCGTTACCCACAGGGTTCACGAGTTCTCGCACTAATAGTTCGGTGCAGCCTTTTCCTTAAAAGGGTTAGGATCCGGAATTAACGGACATTTAATAATGTGAATATAATTGTGTGTATCTTATTTATGTCAAAAGCTATTTTTTGTTTAGAATTAATGTCCATTTCTAAAAAAATTTAGCTGAAGGAATCACAGGGAGTTTAGGGTACAAAATAAAACGGCGGTTGCCCTTAAAATATTATTTAAGTATATCACAGAATACAAACAATTATTGTTAATAACTAACAATATAGTAGATTCTCATAAATATGGCAAGAATTATGTATTTATTAAGACTATTATTATAAACGTTAAAATTCTATTAACAGGCAATTTTGTTCGGCAAGTAATTAAGGAATTTTATTGTTACATAGAAATAAATTTCTTGGACGTTTTCCAAATTATTTTTGTAAGGTCTCAGATAAGACCCAATACTCATTGGAAACGTAGAACTATGAGCGAATATATTAGTCTAAGCTAAGACATTGATACCAGGGGCCAAGACATCTATAGTGAAGTTGTTTGCGCAACTTTATTTGTCGCCATCCATCAAACGTACGGATGCGAAAACTTTTAGGAACAGTTTTCTTCGTGTTGGTAATTGAATATTTGGTTAATTTAAATAAATATTAATAAATCACAGATTTAAAAAATCAGGTAAATTACAATCCTACTACAATATTTTTGTATGACAAATTTTCTTAAATTCGCTTTTTTGTTACTATTGTATATACCTATTATATCAGTTTATATATTATACTTCTTATATATACGAACATCTAGCTTTTAGACGTCTCCTTCAGTTTCAGATTGATAAAGTAAATTTGGTTTTAGGGTCGTAATGCAAAAAGAGTTGACCACTGTCATAATATAACTATTTCATCAAATCAATTTTGGTACCCCATCAGAATTGTCTTCATCGAAACTCCTATAAATATGTTGTTTAATAATTCCTATGGTATAATAAATTAAGTCTTACAAAACAACGTCCCATCACCAATAAACCTTGAGCCTGTGCGTACAAGAGAAACGTTCACCGACTATGTAAGCCCTCAATCCATCACAATTGAAATTGTCCAACATTAACACTTCACTAAGTAGGTATTACTTTGATTTTTTTACAGTTCTTTTCAAAGTTAGGTAAGCGATAGCCCTCACTATAATCATCTCTGCAAATAGGACACCGATGTTGTTCCAGTAGTTGTCTGATTTCAGGCTAAACTGCTTGATGATCTCAGATGGATACCTGAAAATATAATAAGTTTGTTATTATACGGAAAGAGTGGGAGATGTTTAATATTTTCTAATTTTAATAAATTATGCGAGAAATTTTTGATGGCAGACAAAAGATTTCATGGCTTTACGTTACGTTGGTACAGTACAGTAATTATTATATCTTTCTTTGAACCAAAACAAAACACTTGTATTCCGATACCAATGGGATCAAACTTCCTGAATGTAAACGAGGCATTGCGCTTATAGCTGTGCCGGCAGTCTACAGCGTTTTATCAATTGGAGCGTTATATAAAGTTATACCGCGACTTCGTCCGCGATTTAACATTATTTTCTCGTTATTTAGACCGTTTACGTAGCGCACGCAACGAAAGCTCCATTTTTGTATGACAATTCGCTCCTATTAGTTGTAGCGTGATGTTATATGACTAATTATATTAAATATATATCAGCTATTTGCCAGTGAAAGTCCCATGAAAATCGGTCAAGCCGTTTCAGAGATTACATCAGACAAACATAGAGGCGCACAAAAATAAAAATAATATATTTTGTTATATGTACTGTGTACATCCATATACATTTAGTAAAAAGCAGATATTTTAATATTACAGACAATTTAATTTTAATGTATTGATAAAAATAAATGAAACATGTATTAATTCCGCTCACTCACCTGACGTGACAGTATGGTTTAGTGTCCGGGCATGGCAGAGGCTGCCTGCCGAATGAGTAAAGAGACAACACGAGTGCCTCGAACGCGTACCGCATGAAGGAGACATAGGACACGGACCGCATCACTGGGCTCATGTGAGCGAACAGCAACAGGAAGCCGGAGAACGCGATCATGGCGCACGTGGTTATTGCTCCCAGGAACGTGCCATTCTGTTCATGTCGTAACATTTATTAAACATACCAACGATTTTTTACTCTTTTATTATACCAGGTCCACAAACAAGCCTACAGTTCGCATGAGAGCAAGCGGTGCTGCAGCCTATATATCTGCGCTCGGAACTTCACAAGGATATCACTACCGAGTTGCCAATCTTGTGACTTGAAGATATTATGTCACATTATCCAGTAATGTAACTGCCTCTCTCACTCTTCGAACCGGTACACAGCAATGCGAGCGCTACTAATTAAGTACTACTAAGTGAGGTACCAACACAGGCTACTTGTGTATGAGGTCGACCTCGAGTAAACCAACTTAGTATATATAATACACACATTGTTACATTAAGATAATATAATACGCTTGCAGTCTATAATTAATAGTCGGAATGCACAATCAATCAAATAGGTGTACGTCGCCTGCAAAGCAAAATGTTAGCTCACAAAAACTATATAAATCTAGTTAAAATATACAAGTTGTACTTGCGTTAAAAGATGAAAAGTCACGTAAGTGTTTGTGACGGTAACTTTTATTATTATATTATATCATGTGATTATTAGGTTCATTATGTCCGCATTAAACATGATAAGGGGAATAGGTCATTACATATATCTAATACGTACCTATATGATTAGCATAATATGATTTTATTCAAATCAAATTTATTAGGCACCTGTATATACCTACATCATAATTTTGTTTGTATAGATGTATTAGATATATTGTGTTATAAAAATACATCTTATTGGTACTTAAAGAAATAAATAGTCCAAAATATTAGATTAATTTATTAGAGAATATTCTATATTTTTTTCTCTAAAAATTTAAATGTTTAAAACACAAAGTTAGAATGTTCATAGGTACCTTGAAGGTATTTTTGACTGTGTATGTTGCGAATTGACAAAACATTTCAAAATTTGTCTCTGTATGTTTAACATTATTTCAAAATATTAAGAAATGTGACATTTATCCACTAAGACGGAGTACTGTTATAATCTATTAGACATCTAATTAATGAATAAAATCAAGCTCTCTATATCACGAGGACTTTACACAATTATTAAATATTATATGACACGTATGTCAAGTAATTAACATTTTAATACCCTTTAATTTATTTAAATATGTGTAATTGTTAGTGGTAAATAGAAGGTATTTACAGTATTGAGATTCACGAGTAAAAATGGGATGCTTTAGGTCATTGCGTGACTACGTGACCGATACCTATATCAACTGTTGTGAACTAGCTTTAACTGATTGATTTACATTATAGTTAAGTTTCATTATGGAAATGTTCACACTTCTGATTCATCTAATTAGATAAATTGTTAGTCTACTCACGATATATATTGTTACTATGTATGTATAATACATATATTGTTGTATATGTGCCAAGTGTTAAGAAGTAGGTACAATATTCAAATCTAGTTTAAAAAAGTAAAATGACAATCTATATTTGGAAATTCATGACTGTAATGTCACAAAATTAATGGATTACATATTATTGCTTTCTAAGTGTTTATTTTGTATTTTAGCATGTTGAAACACGTTATACCTATAATGTTGTACAGTGACAACACAAAAAAATTGTAGGTATATATTTCTTATTATTGTATTTTAACGATATTTTATTTTATTATTGAAGCACAAAAGCTTAAGTATCGATGTATGGAAGGGTGTTACTCCTTCACGCAAAAACTATTGAATATATTTGACATTTAACAATGATTTTAGTCATACAATTATCGGCTACTACGCGTGCCCGCGACTTTGGTCTCATGGACATTTTAAAGTGTTTGCAATTGACCTTGTTAGATCCGGGAGTGGGCAAAGATTTTAATATTGTTAAAAACAAAAGCAAATTTATTCCCCGGAACCAGGATCATTTATATTAGTCCATATAATGATTTTTTCAGAAGGATTATGTTCAAAAATAGACGTCTTGCGGCTGATTTGACAATAGTATAGATAATTATAAAGATATGAAGTCACGGGTTACGTAGTATAAGTTGAAGTTAGTTAGGAATATGTAGTATTAACAATTCTTACAATTGGATTGACGCAGGTGCCTATGACGTTGCCGATGGCGTCTGCCAGTAGGGTGACGTTGGACAGTACCATTACGAACATGAAGAACCGGGAGAACTCTTGCGGCTGACCCGTCAAGAAGTACGAAGGTGCAGAGTACACGAAGCTATACCAGATCTGAAAATGTTGATTAAAATTTAAGTGTATGCTAACTAAGGAGCAATAATATTATGCGCTTAAAGGTTTTAAACGCGGCTTATTTAATTCTTACATGTCTATTTTCGATGTCATTTCAGAACTCACAAATAAGAATTTTATATTGTTAGTGACGAGCACGGACCTAGCTTCAACGGATTATGTAGATACAGTAAAATTCTCTGATTGATTCTAAGCTTTATTCATTGTGAGTTCAAATGTATGTAATATTTTTGACCAATTTGATATACTCGTATAAAGGTTGTTTAGATCTAGATCATTGATTTTGCAGATCATACGATCTGGCTAATTGTCTCGAAAAGTTAGTTGATAGTATTATATAAATAAATTACAGAAAGTCTTTAGTCTTCTGAATTATATTTAATTATAAAAACGCATTAGTCGTTGTCAGAAACTGATAGTACAATTAATTTATCGGTGATCGGTAATTTGTAAGTTGAATGCATTATCATGACTGAACTCGTTGTCACCTTATATTAAGCAGCGTTTATTGAATTTACTTGTGGCCTTCTACAACCTTTAACCACTGTTTGCAAAAATAACGAATGAGTAAGCAATTATTATTTTAAGATAAATAAACAGATTATCGAATGAATGTCCTAAAAATATAATATGTTGCAATCCGAAAATGCAGTTCTTTTACAATAAAAAGTAGTGTGATCTCATGAAAATCGAAGAAAGTAATTTAATAATATTGATACAACATCTCATATATTGACCCGACTTCGAGGTAAGCCGCTTGTGTTAAGGAAATCAAATAACAGAGGAATCACAAATATAATTATATTTTTACCTCGACACCCAGATAAAGAACAAGCAGAAGTATCGCCAGATAAATGTTTGTTCTGAGTGGGGATCGAACCCTCTTGGCGCATGAGATATTATCACCATCTTCTGCATTATCGGGCCTGTCGAATCGATCGAAGTTGTTTTACTTAAGTGTCTATGAAAGCACAAATTCAATAATTTTGCTACTAATTTATTATCTAGTCTATTGTAATATAATAATAGTTGCTAACATTTATAATTATGGTATCAATATTTATCACATCTTCATTTTTCATAACAAATCATTTCTTGATTTGGTCCTAGCACCTTAACATAGTATTAAAATAACTAATTACACTGTTCGAGTACTAAGTAAGTAGAAATATTGGGCTAAAAAAAGTATCGTTTACTTATCAGTATTGATTCAATTAACAATCTTTGGATTATACTTAGAGTAGAAGTAATAAGGAAATAAACAAAAACTTTATGTAACACACATTCGTAAACACAACACAAGTAAACATCGCTTACCATAAATTAAATTTATGAAACAAAAAGTACTTATGTAAATGACTTGATATATGAAGTGCAATAACTATATAATTTTGCAGAACAATAACTAGATCAAGCATATTAAGGAACTTGCTGAGTTAGTAAACGTGGAAATCAGTAAAGTCATTCAAAGGCGTAGGGTACCGACGGAGCAGAATTGTTCCTCCCTCAGTACTAGGTGTCGTCAGAAGCGTCGGACTGGCGAGAGTGGGCATGGAAAGCAGTATCCTAGTCACAAAGTTGTGCTCTGCGATCGCCACCACGCCTGCCCAGCGCGGCAATTTATGGTAATTCTATAAATATTGTAATATGACCTCAATGTATATGTTCATCACACTCTTTATATATATATATAAACAAATATATTGGGACCCACCTGCATTGGTATTCCGGTTACGAGGATAGCTGCATAATACGTTTTCAAGTTATACCAGTTGTTAAAGTTTTCCTTCTTCAAAACAACTAGTTCGGAGGGAACTGCGAAAACAACATCTTATTTTAGTATAAAATTATTGTGTCATGATGTTATTCCAGGATGAAATTCTAACCTTCGAGCTACTAAACCGATAGCTATAAATTTAATATAATAAAGGTGTACAGTTTCACCCAATTTGAGAGATAGGTTAGTTTTAACCTAAATTCATGGACGCAAAACGTTTAACATGATACACATATATAGTTTAGACAGGACAACGTCTGACAGATCGGCTAGAAATAATGTACAATTCAAGCTACAGTTGTTACAGCACCAACAGGTTAATATTTACTAATTCTATCAACAAATTAATCAATTCTACGATTTAATTTTAGAGGCAATATTTTGTTATGTATGTATATAATAGTCCTGTTTCATGTTTATATAAATATATAATCATGTTCGGGTGTATATATTTGTCGCAGGAATATTTTCAAGACTATATTGTTCTGTTGCCGTGAGGTACTGATAGAGTAATATAGTACCTCTCTTTGTATCAGGTGGGTGACTAAGGTACCAGAACCGATAGATGGCGGTATATCCATCCGAATCAGTGCAGCTCATATGCACAGGGCGGGGATGGGCAGCAGCATACCGCAAAAGCTGCGCTTTGAGGTTGCCAACACGCAAAATTCGCCCTTTCTTGGCGAGGCCTGTGTCCAGCAGTGAGCTTCTATTGGCCGATGTGATGATGATTGTTTTACTGAGTCAATCTTCTTGATAATATTTTTTAAAATCTTTATACACTTAGCATAGCACTAGTTTAAAGCTTTTCTAATCATATAGCCTTGTTTTTTTTTGCAGGTAATAATAACACGAGTTCATCAGGGAAATCAACTCTAATAGATATAATGATTCTATATGTTATGTCTCCGCTGTAAACCTGCATAATGGTCAATCTAAAGGAATTAAACGTAATAAATGTTATTATGTACAACAAATATAATTTTATAATCGCTTTGTCTGAGTCAGATATTATGCTAATAACTACTGCCCATAATTCGTTTTCCGGTTTGAATAGCAATTCAGTGTAATTATTATTTTTAATGTTTCACTCTTACGCAATAGTTTTAGGAAAGACTTTTTATAGTAGAACATGCCTTCCACATTCTTCTTTTTACAGTAAATAACAGAAAGAGCGAAAAATAATAGTGTTAATTATTAAATATATATGAGTTTATTTTGTAAATATTATAAAAAATATAAGTTGTAAAATATTGCATTTCACATTTCAACAAACACAACTGACTAATCCTATCGGGTGTAGGACAAATTATTTTTGCCAAGGTTACGCTAGTTAATCCTATCGCGTAAGGAGAAACTAGCTTAGCTTAAGCTAAACTAGTTTGTCCTAAAACTTGTCTGGCCGGTAACATATATATTGGTATGAAAGTCAATTTACAATATATAATTTTTTGAATTTATATATTTCACATCGACCGTTCTATCACATTTATTGTTTTTTATTTATCCAAAGGTTGCTTGAATGAGATCACTATGAGCGACAAGGCCGACAATTGCATTATAAAATGTATTTTATTGTGCACAATAAACGGATATTACATACATAATTCAAGATAATTATGGCTACAGGAACTCTAAGATGACTAGCCAAGTTAGGTATTTAACACTATTTAGAAATAATTGCAGTAATCAAATTAAAATTATTTTAAAATAAATTTGAGCAGTTATGCAGGCTGAAATGAGAAATGTAAAATTTTTTACTTACTATACAAAACCTATTAAAACACTTATTATGTCCGGCTCTCTGGAACGGCTGGACCCATTTGGATGGGACTTTCAATGGCAGATATCTTATGTAATAAGCAGTAACTTGTCTATATTACATCTTACTAAGACTGAAAGGAGTGAAACATTATTCAAAAATGTGGCAAAAAAGGGCGAAACATTTATGTTCGTTATGTGCGCCGCATAGAAGTTTGTAGTTCAAAAGAAAACATGCTACGGGCACAGCTAGTTAGTAAATATAATACATCCAACATACGTGGGCAGACACCATGATAAGTGGCTTAAAACACTACTGTTACGGATATCAGCCAACAGAGATACTACAAATATGATACTTAAATACATATTATATCCATTCAGAACAAATACAAATATTTATCCAATCAATATTTATCTTCCCGTCAAAGGTGTTCATATCAACGTGTAGATAAATTGCTGATATTTCGATAACCTATTCGTAGTTGTATTAACATGCTTATTTCCATTTGTTCACTTTACCCTTACTCTGTTATCATAATGTGATATAAACTCATAGTTATTATTATAATCTTTTTTTATATTACTTCAGATCGACAAACTAGCATACTGTCCGCGTGATAGTAAGCGTTACTGCAGCCTATCTATAATACAAGGATATAACTAACGTGTTGTAACTTTGTGACTTGAAGATATTATGTCACATTACCCAGTAATTTCACTGCCTCTCTCACTCTCCAAACCGGAATGTACAGCAATGCGAACATGCTGGTTGGTAAGAACGAGGTACCAATGCAGACAACCTTTAGATAACAATATATGAAGTAAGTATTATTAACCCGGTTGAAAGTATTTTTTAAATTAATAGCTCACATTTAAGTACAGCGGGCATGAGAGAGGTGTAGCACAGATAGGCTACTGATACGAGTAGGTAGCCGAGGTTGTTGATGGTCTTGGAGCCGTCGTTGCCTGCCTGCTCGAACAGAAGTCCCAAGGTCACGCCAATGAAGATATGGAGCAACACTTTCAGGTGTGTCACGGTCTGTGAAAGTGGGAGTAGATGGAAAAAAAATTGGGAAGCTTTAAAAATGTGCTAGCTATATCTACACCGCAAAGTCTTATAAAATCATGACCGTGTGCTTTTATTAATTTTGTCTACATTTTTACGGTCTGCTTGGAGGTAATAGTCACTACAGCCTGTAGTCGTAATGCAAGGATATAACTAGCCGTTTGTTCACCTTATGACTTGAACATTTTACGACACATTAGCCAGTAATTTTACCGGTACTCTCACCTTTTAGAATCGAATACAGGAATACGCAAACTGCTGTTTGATGTTAAAAATTAATGACTGTGAGGTGCCAGTGCTGACGATCTCTGTATGAGATCCACTAATAATTAGATAGCTAATTTACTCACCCAATCCCTGTACTGTTGTATAAGGCATCGCCTAAATAGAATCCCAAATTTATATAACTCGTGAGGTGGATTAACGATTATGGAGATCTTCTCGCAGAAGAATGCTTCCCTGGTGTTGGTAAGAGATTCAGACGGTGGCACTTTCTTATCCCATTCATTCTTGTTGCTTTTTTCTGCAAGTAATTCATTGAATTTTCCATACTCTCCGCTTGCGATTTCTAAAACTGCAACAAATTGCTTGTATAAATTTAGAGACCAACACTTACTTTGCTGAATAGGAGATTAGACTTACATAAATGTGTTACGGACGCCAGACAACAGAAAAATCACAAATATACTATTTACATACATATACATATACACCGAGACAGAACAAACACAAATATCATCATATAAATATTTGGTCTAGGTGGGAATCGAACCCACGACCCTTGGCGCACAAGATAGGATTACTACTATCTGCGCCATCGGGACCATTGAATAACAATTTATATTGTTGCTGCCAAAGTATGCTCTGGCGGGGATGTCCCGCACATTAAGGAACATCCTCGATCAGCTTTTTAAAGAGAGTTGATAACACAGCTATTCTGGTGTGTGCTCTGCTTAAGTGGGAGAGAAGGATCTGCCTATAATAATGGCCATATTCTATTGAAATAGTGCTAACAATTACGAGTATGTTAAAGGCACATTAGTTAGCTCTATTCCTAAAATACCCTGAATGAATAATTAGCTAAAATAATTTGACAGCTGTTAACTTCGAGGAAAAGCGATATGCTTAAGAATCTTAACTTACTATAATCTGCGGGGTTGTGGTACCTAGGACACTGCAGTCCTACAGACGCCAGGTAAGGCACTGTGTTGTCGCTAGGTCCATGGTATATGCATAGGCCATCTGCTAGTATGTAAACCTAAAGGGAGATATATAATCGTTAAGGATACCAAACAATGTACAGATATATTTTGTTTAAGAAGTCGAAATGCAGCGACTTCAGTCGACAATATGATTGATTTCGAGGCGTTCCCTAGTACAATCTGAAGACGGCTCTAGCAGATCCTGAAATTTATTGTTTATATTTATTTTATTTGTTAGAAATTGTTATTAATATATATACTAATAATTCATCGGTGAAACAAGTGTTACAAGAGTGTGATATCTATACATATTTTTACACGTTTTATATTACCTTTAGTTATACGTATGTATATGTGTATTAAGTGTTAAGCAAGCGACTTAATCGAAGTCAATATTGACCCACTTTAGACCTACTGATTTAATTGAAATTTTGTGCACATATCAGGAATCGGTTCTGAGTTCTGAATAAGATTTTCTCATTATTATTATCAGGATCTTTAGGATGAAAGAAATTCCTCTGCATAAGAGCAAGTGAGACCACGTAACCTGCGCATGCGTGCCGTCTTTGTAGAAAATGATAATACTTTTAAAAATAAATTACTTTTACAATACAAAAACTACTTTTACAATATAAAACACGCTTTTAAAATACATCAAACTAAAAAGTAAAATATTTATTTATTAACTAAGTGAAAGTAATGATGAACAAAAAATACTAGTAGTATTCTAAATAAAGTTTAGGGTGCGTTGTGGAATATTTTTCGTAGACATAGCAACACGCGATTTTTATGAACAACTAGCTGTGCCCGCGACTTTGTCCGCGTGGGATAGTTTTTTGGGTACCATACCTCTTTACCTTAACTTACATGAACTTGGAATGTTATGTTTATTTATATCGAATCAATAACCTGAAAAATAAGTTTCAAGTTTCTAGCTCTAAAAATAGCAATACCTCCATACAACTTTTCAACCCCCTTTTCGATCCCTTACAACCCTTATTTCGAATAAAAAAGTAGACTAAGTCCTTTCTCGGGGTCTAAAGATTGTCAGTGCCAAATTTCATCAAAATCGGTTGAGAGGTTTGAGCGGGAAAGCGTAACAGACAGACAGACAGACAGAGTTACTTTCGCATTTATAATATTAGTAGGGAAGTAGGGATTATAAACATTTCTATTCAATTCAGCACCATTAAATTACAAAGAGGCACATTAACTGTACGTATAGATAAACACGTGCGTGAGTATTTGCGTCACTCAGAAATTATCTCTCAATTCCACGTTGCGTAATTATACATCATGGTTTTCAATAGTTCAATACGTATCTCTAGATAAAAATATATTTCATATCTATGAAAGAATAATGTACTCGTACAGTATCATAAAAAATGTAACCGTATAAGTAATTACGTGGGACAATAAAAAGAAACCAATCAAGTTAAAATTTTTTTAACACTTATATTGTAAAAGAGTACATATGAAATTAGCGTTTTTGTCGTACTGACAACTTCTATCTGAAATATCTCCTCTTTAGTTTTTAGAGAATTCCAAATTCAAATTTACAAATTCCTTTAGCTGGTACATTTGAGTTTTAAAAACATGCATGCATTTTAACTAGAACGATGGCACCCCATGAATTGAGTGAATCAAACTGTTTGTGTTGTGTGTGCGTGTTTGCACACGCGTCGACTGCTGTTACTTTGCTCAACCAACACAATAATGAAGGAATTTAAAATCGAATCATTACATGTTATTAAAAGTGGATACTGTACAAAAATCGGAAGCGCACGTCGCTAATGTACAAGTTAACGAAACACCACGAAATTCAATTGTTTCTCCTTTTTAAATTTTTAGTGTTAGCATTCGAAATCAAAATAATCTACTATAGTATTGTACATCATAGAAAGTTCTACTAAAATCTCTGGTGGTATATGTCCAACTCTTAGGGTCGTCGAAAATAATCATTTCTTTCGCTAGTAATATTATAAACATAAAACTGTGTATATACTGTTTACAAGAAAATTATCATTTACGCAAAAACAAGATGGCCTTAAGGTTAATAACCTTTATATAAGGTAAAAGGTGAATCTACCTAAGCTACTTGAACTTTAGAAGTGGTAAGGAGACATTGTACGGTATTTCCGCGTACCTATAAGTATTGTATCGGTATTTCGGATCGATACGAACGAAAGAATGTAGTTATAACTTACTTGTCTTTTTGAGTGCAAAGTATGAAATTGTTTTTAAAGTTTATAGAATGTAATTCAGTATGAAGGTTCTCCATTGAAAGTCATGAAACTCATTTGATATTATTATTTGAAAATCACGCTTTTAAGGAGGTAGAAGGGAGGTGCAAAGTTTGTATAAAAGTATCGAAAAATAGCGCGGGTGAAACCGCGGGGCGCTGGTAATAAAAATATGAAACTTGAAACTGATTACACACGTCATATGACTATATTAACTAAAATTATATGAAGCGTGTAATTAATATATATATACATACACACATATATATATGTATATATATACCCAAATTATATGTTGGGTAAGCCGTTTGACGATTTTTTTTAGTGCAATAATAATAATTTAGTGTAATAATAGTAATTTAGTAATAGTAATTTAGTGTAATAATAGTAAACAATATGTATGTAATATGTATAATATAATGTAATACATATGAAATTAAAAGCAAACAGCTTTTAATGAAAATTTAAACAAGTTTGCGATCTAAGAATAGTTACAAGCAGTGAATGCATTTCATATAAACAGGGATATAAATAACTTACTTGATCGAACATTGCGTATATGGACGCGCTTGGTTGATGGATGGTACAGACTATGGTTCTCCCGTCTCGTGCTAATTTCTTGAGCATCTCGATGCATTGCATAGATGTCAGGCTGTCTAGACCACTAATCGAATAAAAAAACGAGAATTAGACTTTAAATAACAACACAATGATTTTAACAAATTATTACATCGCAAATAGATAAAAAATACTATTTCACTGCAGGTCTACTTAAGTTATGAACAAACATCTATGATAGAGAGAGGTTTCTTTTGTGGATTTATGGCACCCTCAAATTAAGGTACCACCAATTAGCAGACTGGCTTCTTTCTTCGGTAGTGTTAGAGATTGATACAGATAACATTTACAGGAGATAAACCTCATACATAGGTCATCTGCATTGGTACCCCACTCACCTATTTCTACCGTCATATAGCAGTGTTTGCCTTGCTGTGTTCCGGTTTGAAGGGTGAGAGTGGCAGTGAAATTACTGGGTAATGTGACCTGAAGATATTAGGCGAAGAGATTGGCGACACACTAGTAATGTCCTTGTAATATTACAAGCATCTATAGACTGCGGTGACGCTTACTATCACGCGGACTGTATACTTGTTTGTCCATTTGATCTAATGAATAAAAGGTAACTCCCAAAAAGTTGCTATAATGTTGCAAATAAGTTGAGGTAATTGTATAGTTTCTATAGTAAACATTGCGGGAAGCTGACTTCATTCCAAAATACCATTATAAGACATCGCGCCATAATTATCTGATGAAAAATGCCAAGAACTAGCATTACTTACGTGGTTGGTTCGTCGAGAAACACCACAGGTGGGTTATCTATCAGCTCGACAGCAATTGACAGTCGTTTTCTTTGTCCTCCGGACAAGTTGCCGCACCGTGTGTTCTCTGTTCCGGACAGGCCCAGAGTATCCAGGACTTCATTTATCTGTAGACATTCTTACTTTACTTTATTTGCACAATTATATCTCCTTGAAGTAACTGGCAAGGAAATAAACATGGAGCTGTTAATATATCCAGTTTGAGTACGTAATGTAGTAAATGAATATTTCCTTTATAATGTAGTACAGGTATGTTCGCTGGTTCGTATTTACTTGGCGAAACGTGTTTTATAACATTGGAGTATCAGCTTTATTATGTACATTAAGATAAATTCACTAAAAATTCGAAATAAAAATTCAAGAAATCTATTTTGTTACTACGAAATGTTTTGAGAGTTCCGTTGTAGATGGTAGTGATATTATCCTAATATAATGTGCGTCAAGGATCGTGGGTTTGAACCCCACCCTGAACAAACATTTATGTAATGAATGTTTGTGCTCGTTCTGTGTATGAGTTTAAAAAAAACATATTAAGTTAAGTTAAGTATTGTATTTGTGATTCCTCTTGTCTAATCTGTCTCGCTCAATTCATCTATGTCTGGCTCCATTTATTTTATTTTTTTTATTTATTTAACTTTATTGCACAAAATGTTACAAAATGTACAAATGGCAGACTTAATGCCAGATGGCATTATCTCCCAGTCAACCATTACACAAAGCTGAAAAATATATATATATAATGGTGCAGGCAATATATATACAAAATAAATAAACGTGGCATACATATTTGTATAAATAAACGCAATAAATGCATATCATATATATATATATGATGTATATGTATATATATACACACATATATATATATATATATATATATATATATATATATATATATGTATATGTATATGTATATGTATATATATACATAAAATAACGTACATCAGAAATAGGGTTATAAAGTTAGAGAAGCAGCATCAGTAAATAAAGTACGGAGACAGCGCTTCAGGTTAAATTTAATGAAAGAGCTAAGAGCGAAAGAGTATTAGAAGAACGGAGATTACGTTCGTGAGAGGAAGATAGGAATTGGAATCTGTCCTTTAAGTAAATTGGTGCGTACGGATCAAAAAGTATTGAAAATAGTGTGGTTAGAACTCGAATTTTTCGACGTTCTCGAATGGGAAGCCAGCCGAGAAGAGTACGGTAATGGGAAATATGATCGTATTTACGCAAACCGAAAATGAAACGAAGACAGTTGTTTAATAGACGATCCAATTTATTAAGGAGTTCTTGAGAGATATTAGTGCAGCACACGTCACCATAGTCAATTATGGGTAAAACCAAGGATTGAATAAGAAGGGTTTTGGTTTTAGTAGGAAGAAAATATTTTAATCGATAGAGAGCACGAAGCGTTCCAGTACCCTTACTGCTGATTTCATTAACATGTGTATCCCAGGTTAAGGAAGAGTCGATAAATAGGCCAAGATTCTTAACGCATGTGCTGTAGGGCACTACCACGTTATTAAAAATAATTACAGGTACATTTTTTAAACTGGACAATTGCCGTTTGCTGCCCAAGATAATGGCTTGAGTCTTAGACGGGTTCACAGAGACACCAAACTTTTGTGACCAGTTTGTCAATGTATGAGGAATATTTTCTTATTCGGATTATATAGAGAGTGCTTATGGAAGTTTTAGAGTTACCAACGTACAGTGTTGGGCTTTAATCAATTAATTTGTCAATCACCTTGCTAATTGACTAAAAAAGTAATTGCAATAAAATTAATCGCAATTGAACTTTTAATTGCACCTTGCAATTAAATTAATTTGATTAACGTGTGACAATTGCAACTCACGATTAAAATAATTGCAATTAACTTTTTTAGTTGTATTATACAACAATTAAAATTAACAATTAACTTTCTGTATCAAAATAAAATTAGTAAAGATTTAGGAAAATTAAGCTATAAGTGAGACAAATATATTTTCAGAGTATAGCCTAACAATTTAAATAAGACTTTAGAAAATATGTTATGTTATGTCTTATTAATAATTCCAAATATACAAAAAAAAATCAGAGGCGACTATCATATTATTATACCTTTCTCTCATACTCTTACACTTGAGCATGGGAACTCCAAAGTGCTATTTTGCGACAATGACAAATCTGCCAAAGAGTCACAAACTGTCAGACAGCATGTTCGAGAAGAGAGTGGTACTGAAGTGTAATTTAAATTATTACAAGAAATTTTTAATTGTTATTGTCTGTCTAATCATGTTCAATTAAAGGTATTGATTATTATTTATATCGGTCTTTTAATTCTTGCCAACATATTTATTTAACTACATATTTATTTAACATAGCAATTAAAAATTAATGAATTGTTACTAATACAGTTAACAATTAAATAATTGTTATTTATATTTTTTCACAATTACAATTGATTAATTGTTAGTTGTTGTGGTTACATTTACCAATTAATTAATTGTTAACCTTTAATTGTTCTTGCAATTAAAACTTGCCCATCACTGCCTACGTACCCAGAAACTACAGTTTATAATAATATTTGTTCATTGGTCTCTTCCTGAAGTTTTCCCAAAGAAAATCTCGATAAAAGACAGTTGTCTTCATATTTATTGATAGTTATGTACAATGAGTAATATATTTTTTTCAATTTTTTTGTTGTATATGACAATTGAACTTAACCTATTTAAGTGCATTAGTCATAAGAATATAATTGTTTAACTGTTTATCTTACGCAAGACAACTTGTAAATTATAACCTTAGAATCTGGTATAGTCTACACAGAGTAGCAATTGATAAAAAGTTGACTTTATATCAATTTGCTAGATGAATCAATACTTCTTGTGTTAAGCAAAACTACATTTATGCATATTTTAAAATTATGCAGCGACGATTGTTTTTATGTAGGTAGAAGTATTTTTTTACTACAGTTGCAATTGGGTTATACCGCCATAGGGGTAATAAAAACATACCAGACTGAGTATTAAAGAGAATCGTGAGCAGAGAATATATTTTTTTACCTCAACTATTAGAAACAGCACTTTGCGGTTTCATCGGCGTAATTTTCCGTAAGATTGTGATAATAAAATATAGTTTATACAAACCACGTTTGCATATTTTCAGTTTTAGGTGTGGATATAGCTTGTCGTAAAATAGCACACTGTATATACCGAAAAATTAAAACTACTCTGTATAATGCCTTTGTTTACTATCTTATCGAGATTTGGGGCTCAGCTGCACCCACAGATTTTTAATCCATTGCAGAGATCTCAAAACAAAGTCATAAAAGCTTTATTTCAATATCCCTTCCACACACCAACTATTCATATACATATATTAAAATACTAAAATATTTAATCTATCTGAAATATACAAATTCAATACAAGCATATTAAAAAAAATTGTTACAAAATATGTGAAAAGTAATATAAGACTGTTTATGAAAGGCAACCCCCACAATCTCCGAACTAAGAATAAAGTTCAACTATCAGCACCTAGACCTATGGAAAGAAGACTGTACTGTTTGTAGGAAAAAAAGAGAGTGAAAATATAAATGTATTTAAAAGTAAGTTAAAATTGTGTTTAGAGTCATGTACCGGCTAATTGTATATTTTTATTAGAACTATGACAATATCTCATTGTATATGAAATGTAATTTAGTATGAGAACAAAGATTTTAAAATACATACCATCTTTTTATGTAAATAAAATATAGCCTGTGTTACTTTAAAAGTATGCAAGTTTCTTTTAGTAAGGATTTCTAAGAAAAACAAAAAATACAAACCTTTACTATGTTTTATGCATAGTAAAGTTATTGATAAAAATGCAAGCGAAGTTTATGTGAAAAAATTTGAATGGTGGGCCTCCATTAATTAGTCCTTCGTGATTCTAGTTATTAATATATTTCTTATTTATTCATAATTTATCTAGACGAAAAAATAACAATCATATGCAGAGGTTAGCTAAACAGTATATATAGACAAATTAACACGTAATGATGTAATTTCAAATAAATTTATGATGTAAAGATCACGATTGGTCAACAATCATGCTCTTAGTGCTCTTAGTAATGACGTTGGAAGGTGATAATCCGTTATGGTCATAAGTTAAATACCATCATAAATTGACTTTGCGGCCAAAAGTCAAGCTAAATTACGACACGTGATGCAGAAGAAATATATCATTTATAAAATGGTCCCGAGTCACTACCTCGAGTCATATCTTGGATGATCTAGTTTTTTCCTTGATCGGAACTTCAATTTAAACATTAAAAAGGCTAGACGACAACCAGTATTTATTAACGGATCAACTGGGTAATGTGATATTATTATTAGACATAGGCTTTATGCAGACAGACCTTCAACTAAACTACTTCAGGGTAAACATCATCATAGCATCTCCACCACCTCTTACGACAGCTTGTCCCGTGCAAGGTACTACTCTACTCTACCGGTACCCCACAGCGAATGTCCGAGTACAAAGTTATACTGTGAATACTCTTTGACGGAACTGGTGTACTTACCACAGACAATTTAAGTTTTTCAGTCAGAGTGTTCCCCAACTTCATATCGGCTGCAAATCGCATGAGCTCGCTAACTGTGAACAGTGGGTTGAGCCTGTCATCCTGTAGGATGTAGCAAGACTTCTTCCTGTACGCCTTGAGAGAGTTTAAGGACCGCTCCTTGGGGCTCAGCTCGCAAACGCTGTCACCGGCTCGTATAGTACCCGTGACTCCGTTCGTACTGTAATATTTGCTTATTTTAATACATTAATTTGATATAGGAACAAAACTATAAATATTTATTTAATGCTGGTGTTTTAATTATTACAATCATTAATATAAACTAAATTATGAATATTCAAGTAACTGAATGAATTGCATTTGTGATTGAAATGAGCATTATCCCTTAACAAATTTATGGGGAATTCAAATCCTATTTTTCGCATTCTTAGTTATAATGATGTAGCTCCATTGTTATGATATACGATCGTAGTCAGAAGTGTTATCATATTCCTCACATTAAAGAGTGTGTAATAAAAAAATGCGTATAATTTAAGAAAACTATTTTTTTTATATATTTTTATTGAATATTTTATCTATACCTAATGTTGAAATAGGGAAATTATTATATTTTGGAATTGTATTCGAAGTCTATAAAGCATTATAGAATCAATTCTAACGTTCGTATTCAATATCATTATGATCAACATGATAATGATTATGACCCGTGGGTTAATTTTTGTATAATACATACATATTTCATTTGCAATAATTTATAGACAAATAAAATCTTGTGCTATGTGAAATTAACAAAAGTTACGGAAATATGTATTAATGTATTTGTAATTCCTATTTTTTAATATAAAATATAAACATCATACTATAAATTTTATTAAAATTAGATTTATCATTTAGATATGGACACACTTAAATCTACTTCTACTTTACAATGGCTACTTACGAAAACCCTGTGAGCGCATTCATGAGAGAGGATTTGCCAGCTCCAGATGGGCCCATGATTGCTGTAAACTCTCCTGGCTTAAATAGACCAGATACACTCTTGAGAATTGTCTTTTCTGAAAAGAAGAAGACAACATATAAACAAAAATACTTACTAGTACCAGTGTATCAATTTTTAGACCAGTCAGACAGGTAATATTTTTAAATACCAATAGTAGGTATGTGGAAACGAGTTTTAAATATAAATTGCCATTTCAACCAGTTTGCAATCCTGCTCAAATTTTATACGATAGTTGGCAAACCTACGAATGCGGACGTTTGCAACATTCATTTCGCATACACCAGTGTGCAATGTGTGTAATTGGCTGCTAATAGATATATTTTATATAAGGATTAAGTCTCGCTTACTGAAGTAATAAAAAAAATTAAACATTATGAGGGTGTTGGTATTGGTTATATCATAGACCAATTACATCTATAAAAATTGTATTTTACGCTGTTAATACAGGCTTTTATTCTATCTCTAAATATATTAAGCATTAGCGACCGTCCCCGGTTTCGCACGGGTGGACAATTGTTTTAAACATTTGAGTTAAACATGTGGATTGGCTAAAACTGATCATAGTCTTGAATATCTTGTACTCACGATTCAACCTATCCGAATGACATGCGATACAAGTCATTCAGTTGTAATTTTTTATATCTTGGAATACATTATTAAAATTTTAGTAGGGATCACTATTTATTCTTATTAAAAAATAAAGCCTATGTTACTCAAGTACAATTTAACATTCTAAAGGTGAAAGAATCAATATAATAGAATATCAGAATAAATTATCAAAATCAGTAGAATAGTTTTTGAGTTTATTCGTGCTAAACGTACCAAAATATATGTATACAATAATACAACCTCCAACCAACCAACGTTTGAGTGGAAGATTATTAGTGATTTTATTTGCTTTTGTGTGTGTGTTTGTTTTTATTGTCATAAACGCAAACGAAACTACCAGATTCTATAATACAACAGTTATTAATCGTCAACTAGGCATGGGCGCGATATAGGGCTAAAATTACTGTAATAATCTATTTATAGTTTTCTTGGCCTGTGTATGTGTTTTGTTATATAACAAAGTCGATAAATAAGCTGACGCTGACTGTAAGTAAGCGACACCGCATATTATCATAAGGATATCATCAGCGCGATGCCAATGTGTCATGTGTCCCGATGTATTGTCACATTACACAGTGATTCTACTGCTTCTGTTATCCTTCTAACCGGAACACAGCAATGCAAAACTGCAGTTTGGTGGAAGAAATAAGTAAAAGATAGGCATTTGTAAGGTCTACTTCCATAAAAACAGCTTACGGGTATTCTGTTGCAAATTTAATTTTAATTTAACGTTTGCACACTTGGCCCATTTGATTAAACGCGCAGATAAAGAGTTCCTCACGTCGACATGTCGCTATATGAGGTCGGGAAAACCAGGCCGGGCAAACTAACGTATACTCATGACAGAAAGACTAATTTGCCAGTACATGATTATTGCTGCATGATAAGACTGGCCCTTCACGTTTTTCCAGATAACTTTTGCCTTGAATTTTTACGTGACTTACTTTAAATTAGTTCGCATTAACACATCGCATATTCATAAAATAACGTCAAATCGTTGAAAGTCAATTTACGCGTTATGTTTAGTGCAGAGTAAAAAAAAAGTTTAGTGCATAAAAAAACAAATGGTATAGTGGTGTAATCTGAAGACAGCTTCTTATAACTTTTAGAAGCTGAAGTTCTCACAATAAACTACAATACAAGGAAAAACTAGACTCAAGGCTGTTTTTAATTACTTTTTCAAAACAAGTTCTAAAGTAATAGTTATTGGGTATTGTTTTTAAACCGGATCAAATGTAAATGTCTGCCTACTGACTTGCCTATGAACGTCCATGTATATTTATACGTCAAGTGCCTCTGTGTGAATAAACAGATTCAAATTGACATCAGTTTTATTACACATTCCATTATACTTTTTGTTTGACAAGATTTACAAAAGACGGGCTCAATGCTCACTGGCAATATTTCCCTAGTCAACCATTACGTGAAACAGAAAACAAATAATATGGCCGTGCAGAATGTTTAGGCATAGAAATAACACTATAACATAAACAAATATCAATTATCGATAGTAATTTTATACATATATATAGGTAAGCATAAATAAATATACATAATACACGTAAGAGGTAAAAATTGATAACATTTATTAATCTGCTTGTGGACCGTATATCGCTTCAGACCTTTTCTAATAACATTATCCATCATACCAGCCATTGAAAGTCCACTGCTGGATATAGGCCTCCCCACGAACCCTACATTTTTGCCTTGTAGCTCCTAGTGGTATTCGTAGTTTTGCGTCGAAACGTATTTGTATTTACTAATAAATTATCTTAAATATTCCTAATTAATCTGTTTATTTTCCTAAAATCTTTTAGAGATATACATTATGTATATAGAAAACTGGTTTCAACTTTAATAACTAACACCATGCCATGCTGTTATTTATTTACAAACTGTTTTAATTAATTATTTGACAATTTTAACGTAATTTTAGATAGTAATACATCGAGTTTTATCTTCTACTTTCTCTATTTACTTCCGAAAATACACGTAGTTAGAAAATACCTGTAGACCACATGTCAGAACACTAAGTAAGCATGCCACCTATATGGGTTCCTTTATTCTTATTATCTTTAGGTCTAAAATCCAACTCTGTCAACGCCTACTATTGTAATTGGCTAGTAAGTAACACGCGTTTAACTAAAGCGGTGGGGTTTGTCACTCTAAGTAACGTGACAAAGGTATGACATGGTAAAAACCCATAGGATATATCATGATGTCCGATGACTATTAATATCGGACACACAATTAGTATAATCACATGTCACGTTACAAGAAAAAAGTTAGCATAATTCGCTACTAAAATTGCTGCTCATGTATAAATAAAGAAATATTTTGATTTGTGCCCGAAATTTTACAATCTTGTTTTAAATATATAGTTTTGTGAACTCGAGAGAGCAGGTAACTCTTGTCCCTTAAGTCTTTATAGTTTGTTTATTAAAGCTAGATTCCCGATACAGATGGTTAATTGTTATTAGGGTTAGGGTTAATTCAATATTGACATAATTGCATAAAACTATATTTGAAGTTATCTATTTAATGACGCTATGTCATTTGTCGTTGTCTTTTTTGTTTTTGGTTAAAATATTTAAATTGGGCCTAATGAATTGAAGAAGAAGGACTGTTTGTATCTTATATGCCAATCAAATTTATTTTTCATCCTTTTTATTTTAATTATTAACGTCATATTCTCAAGAACAGCAAATAAAATGAATTCATTTTTTAATACAATTAAAATAAAAAATATAAAAATAATGAATCGATTGAATGTAAATTAAACTGGACTTAACCTCAACACTAATATATATTTGTAATGTGATTATTGTGTGTTAAAAGAGAGTAACACAATATATATGTAAGCAAGTTCATTAGAAAGGTTTCTTTTAAATCGAACTATTTTCCCTTTGTAGTCGCATTGCTGTTTCTTAGAAGTTAAATAGGTGAGACAAAATGCAACGCAGCTAATAAGAGGAATCCTTTCTTTACTTTGTAATAGTTTCATTTCCTTTGTACATTAAGAGATAGGTACTGATACCAGCGTTTACTGTCTTAACTACAATAATAATCATAATAATTTTTACAACATCTTATACATTGACCTAACCCCGAGATAAGTAGCTTAAAGTAATACACAATTTACGTATATGTATAAAAATATATATATATATATATATATATATGGAAGTTTTTGCATTCGCAGGGTCTCGGGAAGTCTTTAAACCCTCCTGATTCTTACTCTGTTATTTCCTCTAACGAGCTTAATAAACACTTCTCTTTAACTACCACACTAGATCCCGTTGTAAAATTGTCAACTATAACTTTAATCACTTCCTTGCCAAGTCCGACAGCTAATGTGTTCAATTTTTCTCCTATAACCTTAGATGAGACTTTTAAAACTATTTCAGTTCTCAAATCCAATGCTGTTGGCTATGATGATTTGATTCGCCGCATGACCCACATTATCAATTTCTCCCTACAACATGGCTCCTTTCCCAGTATATGGCGCAAAGCCTATGTTATCCCGGTTCCAAAAACACCTAACCCTACTTCTTCCCATCAATTTCGTCCCATCTCTATTTTGCCATATCTCTCTAAAATTATCGAGGCAGCTGTACACAAAGAGCTCTCTAGCCCTGTCTTACAAAGCGCCCTTTTAAGTCCCTTTCAATCCGGTTTTCGTACAGGACATAGCACTACAACAGCTCTACTAAATATCCTGGATGATGTAAGAGTTGGAATGGAATACTCCCGCCTTACGGTCTTAATTCTGATTGATTTCTCCAACGCCTTCAACTCTATCAATTACGAAGTTCTCCTCTCTATTCTCTCTTACGTCAGGGTCTCTGATTCGGTTCGGGAATGGTTCGCATCCTACCTTCAAGAACGCCAGCAAGCGGTGCGCCTGGGAGATGATTTGTCCCAGTGGGTGACAATTGATGCTGGTGTGCCGCAAGGTGGCATTCTCTCTCCGTTATTATTTTCCCTTTTCATAAACCTTGTCACCAAATCTATTGGCTGCTCTTATCATCTATACGCTGATGACCTTCAACTATACACCCATGTAGAGTGCAATGTCCTGGACAATGCCATTGCTCGGATTAATGCTGATTTGACCAACATCACAAACTGGTCACAAAAGTTTGGTGTCTCTGTGAACCCGTCTAAGACTCAAGCCATTATCTTGGGCAGCAAACGGCAATTGTCCAGTTTAAAAAATGTACCTGTAATTATTTTTAATAACGTGGTAGTGCCCTACAGCACATGCGTTAAGAATCTTGGCCTATTTATCGACTTTTCCTTAACCTGGGATACACATGTTAATGAAATCAGCAGTAAGGTTACTGGAACGCTTCGTGCTCTCTATCGATTAAAATATTTTCTTCCTACTAAAACCAAAACCCTTCTTATTCAATCCTTGGTTTTACCCACAATTGACTATGGTGACGTGTGCTGCACTAATATCTCTCAAGAACTTCTTAATAAATTGGATCGTCTATTAAACAACTGTCTTCGTTTCATTTTCGGTTTGCGTAAATACGATCATATTTCCCATTACCGTTCTCTTCTCGGCTGGCTTCCTATTCGAGAACGTCGCAAAATTCGAGTTCTAACCACACTATTTTCAATACTTTTTGATACGTACGCACCAATTTACTTAAAGGACAGATTCCAATTCCTATCTTCCTCTCACGAACGTAATCTCCGTTCTTCTAATACTCTTTCGCTCTTAACTCCTTCTCATCACTCTAGTATTTTGACAAACTCTTTTACAGTGACAGCTATACGACTCTGGAACGAGCTTCCGTTGAATATTAAGCAATCTCCAAACAAATTTAACCTGAAACGCTGTCTCCGTACTTTATTTACTAATGCTGCTTCTCTAACTTTATAACCCTATTCTACCCTATCTGATGTACGTTATTTTATGTATATATATACATATACATATATACCACGTTTATTTATTTTGTATATATATTGCCTGCACCACTATATATATATTTCAGTTTTGTGTAATGGTTGACTGGGAGATAATGCCATCTGGCATTAAGTCCGCCATTTGTACATTTTGTAACATTTTGTGCAATAAAGTTAAATAAATAAATAAAAAAATATATAATTATTAAACAAACCAACATTTGGAATGGTTCATTGCTTAGGTGTCCGTTTATTTGCAAATGAGTGTATCATATTTTTTAAATTAAAGTTATTTTAATCTAAAGACATCTACATTTTTCTTTACAATATCCACAAATTTGTCATAAAGATTAGTTAATCTCTCGTCGTAATTTTTTACTACCTTGTATTTATTCCTATAAATATTGTAGGTCCTTATGTGTAGTTTTATCTACACTACTATTATAGAGAACATATATATATAAATGTATATATTGACTTTGTATCACTGTACGAGGAGCCGCTAAACTTTACAAAAGCTTTCAATATTTGTAATTGATATTGTCCCTCTTGAAAAAATTTTGAATTACACACAAGATACTAGCGAATCTTGAGCAGTATGTATTTAATATATATTTAAATAAATGTATTTATTTTAATACGGTAATAAAAACCTCACAGGGATACAAAAAAATTCCAAGGGAAGCAAATAAATTTATGTTCTTTTAGAACCTGTATCCTAAGCTAATGTTAAATTTCGCCTTTTTTCTTTGTAAAATGACTGCACTAATATATGGAGCAAAAGTGAATGGAAAATTTGGTATAGTATGTGACCTAGGCGAACATTACTTAACTAGGTAGAAGACGTATTAAAGAAGGGCCAGGTCAGAAGTACCAAGAATGAACGTGCGTGTATAAAAAGAATAATGAGCAAGCGAGAGAGATGCTTACACAAGCGTGAAGTATGTATGTATGAGTGTACTTTGCACATTTATTTATAAAAGAAATATTTTAAATTTACACATCATCATCATCATTATCATCATATCAGCCATAAGGAGTCCACTGCTGGATATAGCCCCCCCCCCCCCAAGTAATCTCCAATAGGAAAGGTTGTATGCGGCCTATGTGCAGCGCGATCCTGAATTTAGTTAATTTCACCTAAGACCAGCGAGCTGCTGTTAGTTAATTAGCAATTTTATCTGTTTATTTAAATATAAACGACTGTGACGTACAATTGACGTGGTTCCATAACCTTCAATAACAAGTTTTATTAATTTTTAAGATTGAATTCCAAACATTCGAATTTGTCTGGTTCCTTAAAATATACTATATGTACCTATTTGAAATAAGGTAGGTATATGTATTATGTGGCTCACTATTTCAGATATTGGAATTAGCCGTTGCCGGGAACATAAAAACCGAACCAAATTAGTAAATACAGTGACTATTTCTTGCTGTTAGTTCGATAATGAACCAGTTCAAGGTGAGCAATGATTTCAAGACTCGGTCGTCGTCACAATGTTAAAATGCGAGTTTTTGTAAGGACATTGAAGGCCGTTCCGTTGGTACTTTGTGATATTTAATAATAATTTTTAATAACAATGATATACCAGGATTGAATTAACCCATTGGCAATTATAATAATTGTTGTTTAATCATAGTCGACATCAGCGAGACCCTCTTGCAATACTATTATAGCTATTATAGCAAACATTAATTTTTCATTAACGACTGCATGTTAGAAAATCTTAAACACTGTACTTACTTGAATTCAGTGACGTTCTTTCTAATATTTATTTAATTATACAACATTTGCGTTTATTGAACTTAATTGCTGATCAATTGTACATAGGTATATGTACCTACGGGTAAGTGTGTAGTGTATAATTTTATTGTGTTGTATAACTTTGACTTTGACGGTTCGATCCGCACCCAGGACAAATATTTATTTAATAATATTTATGTTTGTTCTGTGTCTGGGTGTAAAAAATACGTGTTTAAGTATTATATTTGTAATTTCTCTGTTGTCTGTAGCCCGTAACACAAGTGCTTTAAGTGACTTATCTCGAAGTCAGGCCAACGAAGAGATGTTATGGGAAATAAAAAAAATAATTAAAAAAACTAACTTTAGCATATTCTTAATATCGAATGAGAAATATCAAGTTTTTTGGTTTTAAGTTATGCTCATCAAATAAAATTAAAATGTACATATCAAATTTTATGTAAGTATTAAAATCCATTTATCTACCAGGCAACCATTGCACAAACTAGGGAAGATACAATCTATGTTATACTTAATATTCAATAATTACCTATGTACTAATATTATAAACTCGAAAGTTTGTATGGATGGAAAAATAGATGTATGGATATTTGTTACTCTTTCACGTCGGAACTGCAAAAAAGATTGGCACAGAGATCGTTGATAGTCTGCAACAACACAAAGGCTAATTTTTATCCCTTATTATGGTCTTGCTTTTTATTTACCTCTAAGGAAACGGCATATTTTTTGTACAGCTTAGCTATCAGGAAACGACCAAAGATCTCTTCCCGTATTAACAACAATTTCTCAGGTATGAAATACGGTAATAATTATGGGCAGTCTTGCGGGTGGGACGTTTAAACATAACTATGGATAGGTAATCCATATTAAGTAGAAGTTGTGTCTAATTTTACCCATATTAGTGGGCGTGGTCATAAAACAAATTTTAGCTTCCAAAAAATTGTTAACTGATAACAGCAGTAAACCTAGTACTTTAAAGCCGAAAACGCGCCACAAATGTTAATAGAATTATTTAAGTCATTTGACCGTTCAGATCACTAAGTAATAGTTTACTAATTGGATTGTTATGTTACGTAAAACCCGGATATTGGGAAGCCACATGCCGGTGACCGCTACTTACTTCTAACAGTTCAAATCTAACGTGTACATACATTGTGTTATTTCAATTATATATATATGGCTTGAAGTTGCACTTAGAAATAACGAGGTGTATATTTTTATTCTGCCTCATTTCGTGTTGTCATCATCAGGAATTTGTAATAGTATTATCCATTAATACATTTTAAGATTGTGTTTAGATGGCTCAAGAAAAGAGAAATACAAAACAAGTCTAGTCCATCGAGAAGAGTTTAAATTACACGTCCTTCACATGTCTTCTCAGATCGTCTTAAAAAGTGAAGCTGGTATTCACATAATATCTTTTTTCATATTTGAAACATAGCATTCCTACAATACTTTTTAGATAAGAAGATGAAATACAATATGCAAAAGTACTTTCTACGGACAATATAATAAAGAAATATAAGTGTGCAGTAAATTAAGTTGAAGAAAAAAGCTAAAAAATAAAGAAAAAATACGTTAATAACAATTTAATGATCAGACGATTTCGCCTTTGACATTTTTTAAAACTATAAATAGGGTTTTTTTCAAACAAAGGTACTTTGTTTATAGGGTGTTTAAATATATTATTTGATCAATAACAATTAACTTAACTTTTACAATAAACTATCTCAACCTCACATTTGAATACCTGTTGTCATCATGTGTGTATTTATTCAAATAAAAAAAAATTATAAACTGGTTTTTTCTTGGCACAAATTTTTCGCACTAGCATGTTTCACTAATTAGGTACATACATAATATCACACCTCCATTCAGAAGGGGTCACAACGCTTAAAAATCCGGTCAAGTACGAATCGCGCACGGAGTGTTTGGTACATTTTGAATTTGTCTTTTGTTCTTACCAAATTTTATAATTATAATCTTATGGGCTTCTCATAGACTACTTGATCAAGCAGTTTTGTTATAAAATATTAGAAAGTAAGGCTCTTCTTTGTCATTATTCAATATATATTTTTTAATTTAGTTAAGAGACATGTTTATTATATCAGCGTATTAAATATGTTCTTATGTTTAACATAACTTTCTTGAATTATGTATTAGTTGTCATATGGAACTTAAGTTGTAATTTAGTAAAACTTCATCAGGTGGAGGCACTGACAGCTGTGACACAGTTTATCCTAGTAGGTACAGCTTTCAAAGTTCACATCTTAACATTTATATATAACTTTGTAGCTAATATTCTATTATATTATTGCCTCAACGTGTTTACTAAAATAAGGGTCTAATCTTATTACTACCTAATAAAAAAGAATTTTTCCTTATATAAGGTACCCATCTTTAATTTTAGGGTTATGTACCACATAACCCTAAAAATTAAACGTGATTTTTTAGTACTTGCTTAATGTATCTATACGCTAAAACTAGCAACGCCCCGCGGTTTCAGCTGCATTAAGTTGTAGAGCATGGTTCTTTTTCACCCCTTAGCTAATGATTTACACGTATTTCATAACTCTCGAAGAATAACATTTATACTAAATATTATTCTAATAACTTCAAAAACAGCAATGTGAAACATTGAACTGACTTTTCAAAAATCCTTTTTAGTCCTGCCTTTTTTTATTAGACTAGGTCGAGAAACAAGCATACAGGCTTCGAGATAGTAGCCGGCACTGTAGCCTATAGACGCTCGTAATCACAAGGATATCCAAACCTTGCCAACCTTGTGACTTGAGGATATTATGCTACATTACCCAGTAAATTTACTGCCTCTCTCACTCTTCAGACCGGAACCCAATAACGCGAACAAAGCTATTTGGCGGTAGAAATAGGTGAGAGTGCAATGCAGACGATCTTTTGTGTAAGGTCTACCTCGTGTAAACATTTAAAAAATTCCCTGTGCAGTATTTTAAGTTTCTAACCCTTATAGTTTAGTCCCTGCGTTGAAATGTCAGTCAGTCAGTCAATTCAAAATTATTTAGTCAGCTTCTCCTTTTGTGAAAGCAATAGGTATAAGTTATGTATCTCAAGTACGGACTAATAGTAACTTTTACAAGGTTCGCACGAGGTCTCAGTTCTCAGTAATTAGAGTTATTGGTTTTTATTCAACGTTAATGTTTTTTATTCAACATTTATGTTCAGAAAGTTCAGAAACAATACGATTAAGAAGTTTTAGTGAACTGAATAATATAATAATATATATTATTTGTGTACTGAGCATTGTTGCTATTCACCTTTTTTCTGATAATTAAAGTTTTTAAGCGTGGGCTACTTAAAGGTGTGTTTTTTTCATACCCAAGGGACCCAAGCGGTCCAAGGTTTGCTAAAAGATGGAAACCTTTGAGTTTTTTGAGAGTATGCATATAGAATCATAATAGAATTAGTATATTAGAATCATTACAATATAGGCATTTTTAATTTGTATAAGCCCGACGTAGGTTTCGCTCCGGAAGACTAATGCCCAGCTGTGGACGTCCTAGCGGCTTATATGATGATGAAGATGAAACAATAAAGTCTTCCTCTTCTCCATTTTACTCGAAACCTTCCAGTCTTTCGCTTCAAAGCCCACTTATGTCCACGTACTTATACTAATGTACTGTACTATATTTATGTCCTAGTAAAAATTTGCTAATATTAGTATAATATATAGTACAACTCAGTATTTTCACATTTTTATGGAAATTACTTATAGAAATTCTCAATAAATCGCCTGTTAAAAATATTTTACTATTATATATCATTAATCAATCTCTTACCTAAGGGTCTAAACAAATATAGGTCTAAATAAATATATAAACAAATCCATTTTATATTACAGAAGTGACAGTTTGGTGCTAGTTCGCGAAAATCACCCTATTCGAGCTATAACTTTTGCTAGAAATTAAACACATCCAGTTCGAACATTTTTGTTAACGTTATCCAGTTCAAAGTAGTTTACATAAATTACAATAATTATGAACATCACACAGTGATAAAAAAACAATATTCGTATTACCGATCGAGTCTACGTACGTACCTTTATTAAGCAATACTAGATATATTCCCCTTCGAAGTATCATAAAGTTTTCATTTGAATAACAATCAATCAAAATTAAATAGTGACAAAGTTCAAATTCAAATATTACATCTGCCTGAAACAGATATATTGTCATTTGATCAATTGTTTACGAATAATACTGAGCAGTTACCCAATGTAGGTACCTACGATATTTAGGCAGATACTAAATATTTGTAATTTCAAATGAAATATTAGTTGTTTAAGAAAAGTTAAATAAAAGAGAGGAAGTAACTTTAGGGATATCAATTGACTGGTTATTCGTGAATCCAACACACCAATGTAAGATGTTTTAGATGCAAAACGCAATGTTTTATTTGTACAAGTAGGTACAATATATATATATATATACGATGTGTTTTTCTTATAAAATGTAAAAGAGGTAAACTAAGTAACTATTAAAAATTTTATCTTTCATTCAATTCTCTCATAATCAGGATTAAAAATCGCTCTGATAGCATTATTTATTGATTACATGTACTAGAACAATAAAAGTTTACGATAAGAAAAAAAATTACAATTTAAAGATATGAAAATTAGTACAATATTTGATTTCAAGTTTTTAGACGGTTGCCTGATCTGATATGATTTAAATATTGAAACTTGATTAGTTTATTCTAACCTTAACACCTCCTTTCCCGGATTGGAATTAGTTAATCCAGTTAAATATAGGTCACAATGACGTGCACTGCGATAGATTAATTTAATAGGTACCATTATCTTTCTTTCATTACGTAATCGGCAATTGTGCAAATAACTATGTCCCAATAATTATAATTCGCTGTTATCTGTATACAAAGCAAGAAACAAGGTAAGATGATTTTCCCTGTATTTAATTGTCGGCCAAAGCAACTTACTCTCCTGTATTTTTTAAAAATATTAATATCGAATCTTTCTTCAGTTAAAATTCCTGCCAGATTTCGTCGTAAACTGAAGATCATTCATTCATGTGTTTTTCTTGTGCCAATCTTTCGAATTCATCTTATCAACTGGATTTAAACCCTTGGATTTAAGTTGTAAATAATATTCGGAATGAACACACGTTACGGTAAATTTTGACTGGTGAGATGTACTGTTATTTTGGACCAGTTCGCACAGCACGCATGATTTTGGATTAATTTGGAAAACCGAAGAATGATCCTATTATTATATATAGGTATGAATATTTTACAACACGCAAAATATAGTAAATTAAAAGAAAAATGGACCAAAGAAAAATCTACGAAATCATTAAGTCGTTTGCATCGATATTCGATCGTGTACGCCGGGGAAGCTCGCAGGCTAACCAGTCTCAAGCAGCGCTCGCGTCGATTCACACGTCGCTGCGGTTAAAAAAAAAAAACACACCCGGTTTAGAAAATCGCGCTTTCAAAATATTTATATAAAAATCGTTAATGTAAACAGTTATCGTTGAATAGATAAAAAATGCAATAAAAATATATTGAAGTGTAAATATAAAAAATGGCCACCACTTTAACTATGCTACAGGGATTGGGACGCAAAATGAGTAACAAAGGACACCAAGAGTGCAGGACACTGCAAGTGAATATGCCATCTCCAAATTCTGTGGATATTGAATTCAAAAATATTGTATACCAAGTTTCGATAGGACTGAGGTCAAAGAGTAAGTACTTGTATCATATTTAATAAATCGTGATACATTTATTTTTCTTTTAAGTTGGTCAGCAGATAATAGTAAATTACGCTATATTCGTGTTACGCTTTTTTCTAGTCCGCAAAAGTGTTGTTGTTTTTCTGCGTATTGTAAAACAAAAATAGCAAAAACGGATAATTTGAACAGTAATTAGAGTCCTAGTTGTGAAAACAATTCAACTGTTTATACTATCTCTATTGTTTTACTAAAGAACTTTTTTATTGGTAAAAAATAACAAATTCCATACAACGTGGTGATAGCACATTGATCTTGATCTATTAAATATTCAGATACCATATTATCTCAGCGCACTCGTTTCACAACAAACACTATTTTTAAACATCACTTTACCCTTGATATCATTACATATTAGGTTTGGTAAATAATATTATTGATTTGTTTTTTTTTTTAAAAAAACGTCTATTTCGAAACAAATATCGTTGAAAACACATTAACCTTATTTGTATATAAGGTGTATGAAATGGAAATGACTTCCTGCATTTACTTGTCTTTTCTTTACTACTGCTCATTGATCTATAAAAGAAATAAAGAAAACCTAAGAAAAATGATTTAGTATATTTTTTGTATAAATCACTGTATTCAATATTATTAATACCTACATAATTATGTACCGATATTAATTAATACATACATCACGCCTGTTACGATCTGGGCATACCTGTCTTGGTTCCCTCGCCTTAGTCATTTCATTTAAGCTCGTTTATTCTTAGTAATCTGACCTGGGCCTTCATCAATACCTCTTCTACTTATTCTATTTATTATAATTAATAAGAGATATAAAATAAAAATCTGCTTCTGTAAAGGGCCTTTAATTTATCATAAATATTTTTGAAAGCATTTAAATATATTGAAAATGTTAGATACTAGGAAATACATAATTTGGTACAAGTTGTAAATTGTAAACTATTTTACAATTTGAGCTATGAAATATACTAATTTCATTATTATTGAACAAAACCCATCCGTATAAGTTACGTCTAAAGATAATCAGAATAAACTGTACAGGCAAAGGTCAAACAATTGTGTAGCCCACGTGACACAATTGATAATTTTCTAAAACCTACACTACCGACTGTTGGGATGAAAAAAAGTCCTCTAATTGATTATAATAACAAATTAATAGGCCACCTTTTTAATGCGCAGTTGACCCCACCTCACTTTATACATGCTATTGCCTTTTTTATCAGCACAATTTATTCAAACTACGTTGTTAGGCGACCAATTAGAATGTTCATAGTGTACATCAGTTACTTTACTTTTTTATCATCATAAGGCGCATATTTATTCAATCCAATCCCTGTTTTTAACACCTATTGTGACTAATTTAGACTTAATTGTCTGTGGTTTCGTTGTGGCCGCTGCAATTTCAATGTTTAAAACAAATAGTACATACAATTCACGATTCTGACAATAATTATTGTAATTATTAAAATACATTTACCCTTTTGATTGTTTTATTAGAGTTAATAAAAAAACTTAATTATTAAATTAAATTTTTCATAATCGAAAGTCCTTGGCCTATATCAACTATCTCTTCTTCTACAAAACATATCCGTGTGTGAACTCTATGTATGCTTGGTATTTGAATTATTAATAATAATTATTTTAATATACAGCCGGCCCTCTTGGAAATCACTTGGGAAGACATATCTAGCAGTGAACGTCCTGCGGCCGAAATGATATCGATGAAATACTACAGACATAAAACAAAAAAAATCTACGATTCATTAACATACCACCAAGATCAATAAAAACTAGATAAAGTAATTACAACGCATGTATTTGTCACACGCATATTATGTCGATAGCAAAGAAGCCCCACCTGTTCCTTTATTTATAATAGACATGTTATTGTTATTATTGCACACTATCAAAAGCAGGAACAAATAATAGCTAAGCACAAGACAACAAACATCTATTGAATATCGATTTAACATAATAACTTCGTGCAAGCACATGAGGTAGGCCTCATACTCCCTGCATTGGTACCTATTACATCTACATATTTCTAGTGCGAAATAGCAGTGTTCACATTCCTGTGTGTCGGTTACTGGGTAATGTGACATAATATCTCAAGTCACAAGGCAACGTGATATCCGTCTGGTCCATCGTGCGAACTGTATGCTTGTTTATCGACCTGGTGTAACCAACGATTCCCGATCCCAGTTACAAAGGTTTTAGCTAGACCAGAACAGAAACCGGGTAGCATAATCATATCAACCGCAAGACGTCCACTGATCGACATAAGTTTCCCCAAAAGAGCCAGTAAGTCAGTCACCTCTAATGGCATCTGGTCCGTCTACTTTTAGGAAACTAATGGCAATCTATTAGCTATATTGTTAATCATTACATCATCACAGACTAAAAAGACTTCTAGGTATAGATTACAGATTTACAGATTACACTGTGTCAGTGGAAACTCAACAAATGCAGTTGCATCAGCGACAACGCGTGCCTCCACAATTTTGACAAATGAATTTCTAACATGCTAAATAATAATGTGCGCTACAATACTATGCCACTAGTTGTAAATCAATATTTCCTTCTAAGTACAGACAATATTGAAGGCATATACCTCCTCATTATTTATTTACACAAGGCGAGAGATAAACCAATACAAAAAATATTTCGAAATGCGTCAAACAATTTTGGATGAATTGATGGATGGTTCTTAGAGTTTAATTTCTAATCTGTCCCTTATTATATAGCGATCTAAAAAGCCAGTTGGTTTCAACGCGGTATGTCGACGGTCTTAGATACTGAATAAATGAGACACGTAATCAATATTTCAGTCAAGGCTAGATTGTGCATCTATTCCATCGATTTTTTATACATATGACTTTAAAATGTATAGTCAGAAGAGTAAAAAATTCAGTTATCTAATGATAACTGAATTCTATAATATAAATATCTAATGAAACTATTGCATGTTTTTATAAAGAATCACTTTAAAATATTTGTTTATGTAATAACTCATACGAAATGTAAAAGTTATTTAAAAAGTAAACGTATGATGAGGAACTTGTATCAACTCAAAATAATATTTTTCAAATAATTCGGGAAACATCGGCTTAAATTCGCCAATGTTAAAATCAAAATAAAAAATGTATTACGTTTTAGAAAAAAATGGATTTTGAAATCACACACACGTATTAAAACTTTTTTGTCAACTAGGTTGATTTTTTGTATACATTATTTTCTATTACTTTATTAGTCGACCAGGTCGAGTCGACAAACAAGTATACAGTCCGCGTCATCTTTAAAACTTTGCTTACCTTGTGATTAAAGATATAATGCCACATTACCTAGTAATTTCACTGCCTCTTTAACTCTTCATATCGGAACACAACAACGCGAACACTGCTATTTGGCGGTAGAAATAGTCTCATCTAATGAGGCACCAATGCAGACGACCTTTTGAATGAGGTCTACTATAGTATATATCATGGCTATATATAAATGAATGTGAAGGAAGGTTTACATTGCAAGCTTTTATTGCATTCTAATATTTAACGTGGTATGTAAAAAATCAATATATAGCTAATATTATTTCCTTAGCATCTGACCTTTAAAAAATCTTTATTTTTCGGATTTTGGGCAGCATTACAAACATTTCCTGAAACTCAACCCGTTGTTTATGTAACTCAACATTAACCTAAATAAAAAAACCATATATCTATCTATATTTAACTTATTACATAACTAGCAGCCCGCGGTCCCGGCTTCGCTCGGATATTCGACTTTTACAGCTGTAGTTATGAAAATAGAAACTCCTTCCAATTCAAAGTGATAATAAGTTGCCAATTATTATATCTGACAGATGGACAGACCTAGGTTCTTTATTAATTACGGAAAACTAATAAATTACCGGTAGGTAGTTTAAAATTAAGTTTCTTTAAATATTTTTTATTTTTTAAAGAGCGTAAGAGAATTGGACAAAGTAAGAGAGTTGGTTAGTTGGTTCGTTGGTTGGTTGGTTGGTTGATTGGTTGGTTGGTTGGTTGGTTGGTTGGTAGGTAGGTAGGTGGGTTGGTTGGTTGGTTGGTTGGTTGGT
>JACJUM010002543.1:8248604-8259944 GCA_020976665.1 Heortia vitessoides
GGTTGGTTGGTTGGTTGGTAGGTTGATTATGGACGTACTATAATGAATATTAAATTCAAAAAATTTCTTTATATAATACATTACTTAATTGTTTTACCCTCATTGGTTAAAACAAAAATGTTTCTATTAGAAGTGACTCGAGAAAGTGCAGAGTATAACTGTCCGTGACTGAAGCATGGCCCAGTTAAATCTATGCCAGCTACGTTGAGAGTCTGTCCTTGCGCCTTATTGATTGTCATGCCAAAACAGAGCCTAACAGGGAATTGAACCCTTTTAAAATTGAAAGGTAAATCGGTGGGAATCAACGGTATTCTCGGAATTAACACAGTTTCGCCAGTACCACAGCCAGTTAGAATAGTGCCTTCAATTATGTAGGTTTTTAAAGTTTTAATAAGAAGTCGAGTTCCATTACACAATTTTGGTGGATTTAAATTTCTCAGTAAAAATATGGCGGCTCCGACTTTTAAAATCAATTTGTGTGGTGGCATTCCTGAAGGGTTTAAGGAGTTAAGAAATTCTGTGTTTTCGTCAGCATCAAACTGATTCTCCACGCAAACGACGACGCCTTTCCCGTGCTCTAGTCAACCTAGCTTCATTTTCTTCCTGTGATTCATTTGCCCGAGATACGCGCATTCGTTTAGCTCTTAAAGTCTGTGGACCTATATTTTGTTTACGCCGAGGCATTTTTTTTATCAACGTACGTAATACCTACTTAAAAAGAATCAGTTAGTTAAGTAAAGATTTTTTTTATGAATTTTTAGGCTTTATAAAACGATATTTACAGTAATTTTTTTTTCAATTTTCAATAAAGAATGCAATGTTTTGACAGTACCTACCTATACATACCTACATATTATATCTATCTATTTTTAACATCAATATTTACAGTAAGTAATGAAAAGACCTTTCTTATACCTAAGTACCTACTTATTTATTTTAACCGAAACTTAACTACCTATTCAAGGTTTCTTTGTACATTTGTAATTTATGTGATTCATTTTAAATAATAATTATTATTAGAATGAATCACATAAATTAAATTTTAAAAATCAATTGTAAACTTGAAACGAAACGAAGCGCCGCGCCGCGCCGCTCTGATAATTTTATAATTCGACACAACCATCAACGTTGTCTGCCCTCACGTGTCTGCCCGTTCGGGTCGCGCACCTCAACATGAGCCCACCCTCACCACCGCCGTCGCCGCTGCCGCGCGCCGCCATGTCTGCCCTCGGCATTGTAAATGCATCTTGTGTATTAATATTAACATAAAAGTGTTATGATATGTATATATTCGGAATCCTCATTTCATCAGCTTTAATTTGATATGCATTTTGTTTTATGTTTATTGGTCTATGTCGGTAGGAACATCGAGTAATTGAAAAATAAGATATTTCGTAAATTAAACTTGAACACCACTAAAATCGTTATTGTGGCTAAACCTTAAAGGATAGACATATGCTATCGGAGACTTTTTATAGAACTTTTTAAGAAGAATAATGCCCCCATACATTGTTATTCTGTATTTTGAGTTATTTCAGCAGCGCACGCAATGCAAGCCTCCAAAGAGCTCGTTTTTCTTCCGTCCGTCTGATAACTGTTACGATTACTCTAATAATTTCTTAAATTATACACCTATAGAATTCCTGGAATGTCTTCTTTCCATTATTGAAAACCGCATAGCTATTGATATAGTAGTTTTTGAGATCCTAGGTAACAAACACATTTTGGGCGCTCTCCGCAACTTCATTTTATACTATGTATAGATTAATTATATAAATTTATGCGTAACACCGGGTTTTTAAATTAAAATAATCGCGAAAATGAATTAATTATACAATTATTTTATTTTTTCAACGCAAATATAAATTTGTGTATATTTCCTTATTTGATTATTATTATTCCCAATTATATTAAAAAATTAAATCTAAATAAAACCATAACTCCTTGTATACACGTCTAGGTGTAATATCATACTCAATGACCTAGATTTTGTGGTATTTATAAGAATCAAATGTTAATTATACGTCATGTCGCATTCGTATATAACATTATTAAAATATTTATAATATACTTATGTTTAAAACGAGAACACGAGCATCAGCGCAATGTGCCTCGGTAGGCTTTTCACGAACCTGGCAACTTGTGATGTGATTACAATTTATTCTATTGTCACACAATATTTCTTCATTAGTATACGTTTTTAATAAAACCTCATTATAATGCCATTATACAAAAGAACTGTCGGTTTAGTCACCACTTTGAGTTTTATCCTTGCCACACGGAACGAATACCTACGTAATTCCACGACTGAAGTACAAAGGCTACAGATAGTACAATTTTGCAAATACATCAAATAAACAAAAAAATCATATGACAATTTGATTTAATAAACATAAAATTACTTAAGTTCAATCTCAGAGCTAATTAGTTGTAGCGTGTCGTCTGTTAAAAATCAAATCGCAATTTAAGAATATAGCGACTCGCATTTTGCCAATCTGTGTTCCCATATTTGAGTAAGTATATAACTTCTAAAAGACGTAGAAATTCTTGATATTAGCTCATTTCCTACACGCGCCGCTACTCTTTCGTTGAGACATATTAGAACACTGTTACATAGAGTCCCCATTTAAGTCCAAGAGCTAGTGAACCCTGGGAGTAACGGTGCTAATGCCATATGACGTGCAGGGCTGACTCCTGCCAGGTCATGGCTATTGCTCTTAGCATGCCATAAATCGTAAGTATACAAATTTCTAACCTTACAGGGATACCGTTACTCCCAGGGTTCACTAGCTCTCCAGCTATTTGAAAGATCAACAGTCGATATAAGTATATATGCATTAGTAGTAAACAAATGCAACGAATGTTTGAATGATGCGGACTTCTTGGCTCACTGACAACGGTTAACAACCTCTCTATCTCACGGCCAAGGATAAAGGTACACAAATTCGCTACTATACAACATGCTTGTGCTAGCTACAAAGTTAAACTTCCGATCAACGCCGTCTTTTGCCGCACTAAATTCTGTTTGCAATTTATGAGTAACCGCTCTAAATATAGGCACTAATATGAACCGAATAAAAAAATATACCTGTCTTGCAAAATAGAACATGTAAACAACACATTTTCTGGATATACATCCAGAAAATGTGTTCTTTAATGATAGTAAAGTAGACAAAAGTGGTAAAGCAAAGCTCAAAAATATACGCTTATTCCTATTTTTTTTTGTTTTATTATATGACGGAATGATTTGTTAGGAAACTCGCTCTATGATTGTGATTAGTTATGCTATATTAGTTCGTCTGTTTACGAATAATCTTTGATAACCATTTAAATATTTGTTCTCTTCTAACACCCTCTTCAGTAGGTATTTCTGTTTCATCTAGATATATTTTTTTAAAGGACGCAGTTACACAAAACGAAAACAAGGTTTCGAGATTCTAAAAGATTAACACTACCTAATGTTGCTACTTTTGTATTCGTGAAAGAGATACTATTTTTTATTCATTAGGAATATCATCAAAAAACAGATTGAAAAAACAGTATCTTTTTGTCTTCTAGTCGTTCGAGGTTTAGGAAGAAAAGGTTACTAATTTATATAAAATAAAAACAGGACAAGTAAGAACTGCACTCGCCCACAAAATGTTCCGTTGGTATGGTGTAACATAATAATCGAACGTAAATTTGGTTACCCATCCGATTTATGATCGCGGGTAAGGTTACTTAACATCAATGATTGATAGTACTTTTTTATACTTAGATGTTTTCTTTTACGATTACATTACAAATATATAGTTCCTGGATGGTTAGTTTGTTATTTTTTCTAAATTTAGCCAAATTATATAGTTCTAAGTCTAAGTGAAGTATCTTTCCTAGCCTATGAATATACACACTTTCTTACTTTTTTCAAGATGATGTAAAACATTGATTTTCTTTAGATTTAAATATATGGCAGACGGACCAACAGGCAACAAAGTGATCCAATAAGAGTTCCGTTATTTTTCTTTTGCGGTACGGAACTATATAGTATTGGTCTTAAACAGCCAATGACCTTGCTACGACAGAACAAATTTCACATATCCAGATAAAGGATATGGCCTTAACTAGGCTTCAAGCCTTGGTAAATATTTGGAATAAATTTTTTTTAATGAAGACTGTCATCAGGTTTTGCAGTATTCTCACTTGGAGTGTATTTGTGTGCTATATCTCTTTTATAATATTTTCTAACATTGACGCGTTTACTACTCATGATTAAACCACTTAAAAGGAAACACTTAACAAAAACTTAAAAAACTGCGTTTGATCTCCATTTAGACAAAGTTTTATAATATTTTCTAACATGTACCCGTATACTGTTTTAACAGCTTTAAATCGTGTTTTATTTACTTTTAACATTTTCTTTGTTCGATGTTCGGCATCCTATCGGCAACCGTTCTTGTTTATTATCTTGCTGTTTTTTAAAATATGTTGCTGATGAACGTAAGTTTTATCATGAGTAGTTTTATTGCAAAATATGTTTAAAGTAAATAAATAAATTTTCATCAACCCAAATTGCCGGCAGTCTTAAATGTTATCGTGGTGCGAGCTAGACTCACTGACCCACCTATCACAGGTTAGGTTATTTATATGACTCGTTTTCGTCTCAGAATGGCTGTTTAACCGCGATGGAAATTAGGTCAATTTGTGTTATTTGTGTATTCCATATATAGCACAATGAGACATATCAGGTGGTCTGGAAACTTTCCGACCTTGCCAAGATGCAAGATTAGATTGTCTAACTGTACATACTCTACTCGTCTACTACATAAATCTACATACTTCTCCCTGTCATGCTCTCATTTTTAAGACCATCCAAATAATATTTAGCCTGTTTTCTCCTAAATAATTGTTCACGAAAGTCTTGGTCTTGAAATATCTGTGATCCGGGAATCAATTTAAGATAGGGAAATTAAAAGGAAGCCTTTGAGTTGAGTTTGATCTACTGAGTAAAACGGATAGGCTAGCAGTTAAAATAGTGATACTGCAAAGTTATACTGCAAACGTGGCCGTTTTCCTGCAATTTTTGTCTTCGGCTACATTGAATCCAACCTATCTACCGCCAAATATACATCCTATTTTACCAAACGATTAGGGCTAGAACTGACAGATGGCGGTAAATCCATCCGAAACTGTGTAGCTCAAATGCACTGGCTAGGGATAGCTAACAGCATGCAGTACGCTTGCCTAGCGCGGCAATTATAAGCGAATACCCCCTTTTTTGGGGAGGCTTATGTCCAGCAGCGATGACAAGGTTGGCAACGTACTAAAGATATTACAAGCGCCTGTAGGCTACGGTAACGCTTACTATCAAGCGGAATATATGGTTATTTGTTGACCTAGTGTACGGAAATCTCCCTGGTATCAACCCACAAGTTTGAACTACCGTGTTTTAATTTTGCGGAGAACACACGGCACACACAGAGTAATGACAAAGCATTTTGTGGGTAACTAGATTTTTTTGTATTTACATAAACTCACTCATAAAATGGCTGCATAAGACGCACAAACACATCTTCCATTTTAATGACTTTATAATATATGATAAATATTTTTGTTTTTTCTTTGCCTGGGTGTCAATTAAGTATTATGGATAGTTAATTCACTCTTGTTTGATGTCCGTAACACAATTGCTTTAAGCGTCATATCTCGAAGTCAAGTCAATGTATGGCATGACGTATGAATTTAATTTTAGCAAGTGATGCCATCTTCACGTTAATTTCAGCAATAGCAAATCAATTTTTTTTGAAATAATCATTTAAAGTAAACACTTATCATACCCTGACGAAAACAAATTGTTTAAAAAGTCAACCTCGAAAATTATTGTACTGATATACCGCTCCTTGGTCTTTCGGTACCTTTCAAAGGAGAATATGAAGCCATTCTTATTGTAAACCCATATTCTCTTATTATAGATGTATTTTGCATTAGATATACATAGAATTAAAATATTTGTATTTACTAAAAAAAAAACGTTGTTGAGAGACAGCCTAATGCCTTTTGGCTCCTCGTTTTTCATATTCTTAATAAGAAAAATTTTAACTAATACAAAATTGGTAATATACAAGATTTTTCATCCCGCAAAATTCAAAATGTGTACTTAAGTATATATAGGTTCCTATCTAAGAGGTGATTACTTAGAGTTTGCACACCTTTAATTTAACACCACTTCATTTTGTCGTGGTCAACAGCTACTCTAAACTGCAGTTTTCATCTTGTATCATGTTATTGTTAAGTCTTTTTAGGCGACTTCCACGAAACATCCTTCCAGGTCATCAAAGAGTCTAACGCTTAGAATACCTGTGCATTTCACAACATTCTACAGTCAATCCTTTACGGCTTATGCTGTTTATTTGTGGAATGCACTCCCCTTAACAATCCGATGCGCGCGGTCTTTGCCAATATTTAAGAAGAAAGTGAAGGAGTATTATCTATCACTGGCTAATTGGTGCATTCTTACTGGCCAATACTGTACTTATTTCAAGGATACATTACAGTTTTCTGTTTTAGTTTTAAAATTGTGTGTCATGTTTTAACGTTAATATATATATTTGTTTTTATTTGATACTACATACTACCTCATGTTTTAAATATGTTTTCCACACATTTCCCGTGCAAAGGTTGCCTGGAAGAAATCTCTCTTTTCTATGAGGCCGCCAATTGTACTTTACCTTCGCTATGTATTACATACTATTAATATCGTTTGTAAATTTAGGTGTACAATACGTCTTACATTTAGTGTACGTATTATCATCACAGAATTGTACACTTACAAAAAGTCTGCGATGGCATGTCTATCTCTTAGGGATAACCACAATAACCATTTTTATCCTCATTGCACCCGTGCGAATACGGCGCGGGTCGTTAGTCAATATTAAAATAAAAATATCTTTCTAATGTAAATACTAATTGGCCCGACAAACAGACCTGATAAAATTATAAATATCTTTTTTATATAAATACTAGTAGACCTGTCCTGTCTATGAATATCATTACTAAAAATGTTTCGACTGTAAATTAAGATATAAACTATTACATCTCTCAGTTGTATTAAACTGTCTCAGAAAGCAAAGTTTTATTGAAATCGGTGTAGTATTTTTTATTGATATTTCTTACAATTACCACAAAATCTCATACATCGCTACCGTCTGCGCCATCGGGCCTGTCAATAATATTTTCACTTATATTGAATATGCGCATTAATCATAATCGTAACCTCGTAAATGTACAATGTATCCGTTAATGATTATTGTCTTACAATGTATTGTATGTGCTACGTCTACGCTTCACTGCTTTTGCAATGCAATGCCATTATTTAACATTGTCAGTAATTACGATGATTTTTACTAGCACAAACATATATTGTATTACCAACGGATGCGCTGTTGTATTGATGAACATACTTTTTCACGGATAAGGAAGGATGGAGCTTTCTTTATTATTTCCCTGCACATAAAGACGATAACATTATCCTATCACACACGTTTTGTAAGACACATTATAAATAACAAATTTCGAGCTACGATTTCATTGTTTTTTTTTCATTGCGTATATGGTTTCATATATATTATTGTCTTCAATCTTAGACTGTATTGTTTAAATTCTTGGTAGACTCAAACTGTTATCTAGTATCTACCTGTGCTTTACGAAACTATCGTAGAGAATGCCTCGCAACCCCGTGTAAATATTACCGTCAGTTTGCAATGTGCCGTGCGCTCAGAAATGACATTGCTTTGAGCAAATCTTTACGCACTTGGAGTAGGTAGTGTAAATACAAAATGTAAACTATAGTGGAGCAGAGAACCAGTGCATCTATGTACCGTCTTGTTATCTTAACATTCAATTAAATATTTGTGTTTGGTCTTCCGTAGTAAAAAAAAACTACGCACGTATTTTTGCTATCAAAGCTTAGTAGTAGAGCTACACGCTCCAAGAAGTAGTCAAACAGCATTGTACTTCTTGTAAATGAATCATAATTGAAGTTCCACCAAGGAGACAATATCTGTCGATTTTCTACAACCTTCAGTTGATCTCTAGGTCTAGGTAAGTCAGGGTCACTTTTAAATGGGTAAACTTTTAAACTGACCGAGCGCTACGAGTTGCCACTCGAGAACCTGTCCGGCCAACCGCCCAATAACCAACAATTTGTAGCAATCAACAGCAGTATTGTTGGTTATTATTTTATATTTGTTATTTATCTACGAATCAATTCTGAGATATAAGGACGTTTTTGATGCAATCACACAAGGAATATATTTCACTAGCTGCTATTTGGGTCCAACGGTAAACGCCCTTCGCCTAATTCAATGATGACTTATGAAACGTCTGTCCATTTTTCCACATGGAAGTAAGAAGCACAAAAGTGATCTATTTCTATCAGTCTATTTTCCATAAGACATTTGGTCAAAGTTGGTTTCACCTTACCACAGTGACATGTTTAAGTCCTAAGACCTTGAGTAAGGTGATATTAAATACCAATTTTATATTTCAAAGGTGTAGCAATAATAAAGCTTTCAATTTAAAATGTTAGAACTGTACCCTAGACAGGGTACAGGTCCCATTGTATAAACTTCCGAAATTTAAGCATTCATCGCGTAATTGCTCTGATTAAAGAGTAAATATAGCCTGTCACGTAGGACCCTGTTTTCCGTGTTGATTGACAGGAAAAATTTGTAATTAATAACAATACATAAGCCGTGTTGTAAGACACGACTAAGGTACCAGAACTGACACGTGGCGATATATTCATCCAGCGCAGCGTCCCCGTCGCAAAAGCTGCTTTCTGCCATTGCCAACACACTTGCCCATCGCGGCAATTATGGGCAACATTCCCCTTTTCTTGGAAAGGCTTTTGTCCAGCAGTGGATTTTCAATGGCTGGTATGATAAACATTACATAGCTGTCACACAATTAGGTAAGCGTAACAGCTAGTATCTTGTTTATTGAGTATTTTTTACAAGAATTCACATTGTAATCAATAAAACTACGGAGACTCTCCTGCGAAAATATATGAAAGTTTATTTTTAATGTTTTAGGACGTGACTTGTGTGAACCTTTTGATATTAAAATATGCGGGCTCGAATGATAATTTGTGATGTTTATCTAAGCGGTAATATTTTTCCGTTTGTGACACCTGCGTTTTTATTTATCTCTTAGAACTTAATTGCTATAATCTTATTCTCAATTATCATACTTGCTCATTAATGCCGTGTTGCTAACCTTCCCCGCCCTGTTGTATTTGAGCTACGCAGTTTCGGAGGGATATACCGCCATCTTTTGGTACCGTTACCTCAGTCGTCTCTTACCACATCTGCTATAAATGAATACAATAAGCATTTCTTTAGTTTCCTCTTATAACTCTAAAGAGCTAATAAATATTAATAACCAGCCTGAGCTTGAATGAACTATAGTATATAGTTACATAAATAAACAATGATCCAAAAATAACATAAAACACAAAACCGAACCGTTTTGCCCGAAAAAATTTTTCCTCTCTGACAACTCAAAAAAAAAACACCCTCATTTATGTAATTTTACTATGCAGTTTATATTCTATTATTATATTTGTTACATTAACTATGAATGGAATTTCCAATTTTACTGAATTTTTAGTAATAAACCTTGATAAAAGCTGCAAACATCTATTAAAGCTGCGTCAGAAAGTACAAGCGGTTAAGTAAGCTACATAACTTTCCTTAACCTATTTCTTGAACGGCTTGTCTAAAAACGCGGCCTTGGACCGAAATAAAATGATGATGTTATCATATACTTAACTTTATGACGACTTTTCTGCCTACAAGCTTTTGTGCCTTTCTCTTTGCACCTTGTGATATGACCTCATTTAGTTTCAAATTACTTGAGTTGTCATTACAATAATATTATTTTTTGTATATGTTAGATAAATTATATGTAAAAAAGAGGCACATGTAATGTTACTTTCTTAAGTCTAGTAAACGAAGCGACTTCTTGATAACTCGCTAACTAAGTTTGCGAGTTATCAAGAAAGAAAGAAAATATTTCATTACAAGAGATAAGTGCTAAATAAAGGTAATCTGCGTTCGTACATTCTCACCTATTTCTACCGCCAAATAGCAATATTTGCTTTGCTTGACATAACATCATCAAGTCACTTGGTTGGAAACGCTCTAGTTGTATACATGTGGTGATACGACCGTCTATAGGCTGCAGTGACGCTTAGTATCTTTATGACCGTATGCTTGTTGATAGACTTAGTAAAAAAGAAGAGTTTTTTTGTATTGACGACGTTAAATGTTACATGTGCCAATTTTCACTTATTTCAAGGAAAAAATGCAAAAAGTACAAATTAATTGTATAAATATCTACATCTAAAATTCAATGGGATTTTACTAGTATACATATAATTAAAAACAACTGTGTCGGAAGGTCATTGTCGGGGGAACTCCTTATGTACCCAGTTTTTTTATTTGTTCTATTAGAAATACTCCGTCGACTTAGAGGTGTTCGTTATTTGAGTTCGCATAATTTTAATTTAGCTTTGTAACACTAGTTAATATATTAGGGATGTTTGTTATTATATGGCTGAATAAACTTAGGTTATGGACAGAAAAGTATATTTATTGTTAATTTAGACTTCTGCTTGCTGCCACTTCTTGTGTCGGTATATATTAATTTTCTATGCCGAACAGTTTTCTATATGTTCTCTGCGTGACCCGAAAACTTCGTTCATCACCTAACCCTTCAGTGGCGCTGGAGTTGACGTCTTAGTAGTCCAGCATTGAGGATGTCCAGTATAATCTACAAAAATTTTAATTTTCAAGATTTGAAATCGTTCTTTGTCCGATTTGTCCTATAATATACTAGTTCTAAGTTAGATCTATTATTCATAACTAGTTTATGATACAAATCATGTATATTGATAGATAATAATCAAATCATAGTCAATATTTCCTTAAGACAACGCTATGAGATGTCTGTTGTTCCTTGGGAAAATATAAATTTTCTACAGACAAGCTCTTAGCTATTGCTGGACATGTCCCGAGTCATACATAATGGAAACTAGCAAATCATTTACAAGATACAACTTTTTTTTGTTGTAAGGCGTATGTTATTATTTTAAAGTTATGCACCTACAATTTAATATACTGACACGAAATATGTATTTTGACTAACTAACATTTTGTTAATTTGCCTTTCTGCATGATTAGATTAGATATAGACCTAGACGCCCAGAAAAAAGTTTTATATGTGCGTACAAAAACATTGCAGATTTGAAAGAAGAGTAAATATATATATATATATATATATATATATATATATATATATATA
>JACJUM010002543.1:8300010-8467325 GCA_020976665.1 Heortia vitessoides
ATATATTATTATTTTAAGGCGTATTATCTTTTAGATATTCAAGAACTACTCAGCAATATCTTTCAGGTCAAACAGGAGACAATAATGAAACTAGTTAACAAAATCCTTAAATAAGGAAAAGGATTATCTTAAATTCTAAAGTAACTTCTATATACGTCTTTATTTATAATTATTTTTTTTATACTACTCTAAGATGAAATAAAGGACAATTATTTAAAAGAAACTTCAATTAGTTTTCATCCTAATTCTCTTTCAGCCACGGGAGATATGTCCAGGCTTAGCAGAGAAACTCAAGCCCTTACTGATAATCCTGGTATTTTATTTGAGAAATTTATTTCTATATACTTCTAGTTCTGTTTAACGTTCCAAAAATTTTCGTACTTTTTTAATACAAGACTATGTAAATAAAGTAAAAAATCAAATCATATTATATTATGCTGGGACAAATTAGGTCAGATCTACAGAAGCCTATTTCTCCTATTATGGTGATATTATCATAATAATGAAGTAGTATGTAGCTGGGTGCTTACCCTTATGACTTAAATAATGAGTGTACTTTGTTTACTGAAAACAAAACGCCAGCGTAATGTACTTTTAAACGGGCCTCTGTTTACAATAAAGAATAAAGCGCATTGTCCGCAATGGAAATGTCGTCCAACACTCATTTACAAATTACTTCGCATATCACACAAACGTGCAATTACTTAGAACAAAGAATTGATAGGGCGTTTCACGCGGAGACCTGCGCCGGCGCACTCGATTGCGCGTCGTGAGTCTACGCGCACGCGCGTTTGTTCGCGAAAATGATTCTCGCCGGAGCAGAGATCGTCAATGAGAGTAGTGTTTCGTTCCAAAATGTTGATGCGGGAAACGTCGACATTTCTCTGCCTGCTCCTAGCGTGCCGCAGGAAAAAGAAAAAGAGACAAATTTGCCTGGGAGGGACCCCGTCGATATCAATTTCTCGAATATCACGTGCACAGTCAACTTAGGGTTCAACAAAGGTAAGCTAATCTAGCTATTAAGATTGTTAATTATGGTGTTAAACATAATAGATATATTTATAAACATGTGTTTATCTCCAGAACTTGTTTGCTTAAGAAAACTAACGAATTTAAATATTTATTGCGATGAAAGCGAACTCAAATAAAAAATGTGTTTAATATCCCTAATATTTTTGATCTCACTAACGTATCGGATACATTACGAGTGTCAGATGGTAGTGCGGTATAATAAAATTACGTTGAAGGCTTCTATAGGCCACACAATTCGTGCATATTATCGATAATAACATGATGTAAAGTCTCGTATCAATTAAAATACTAGTTTATATTTCGAAATAGTTACAAGTTGGTTTTAAATTCATTATTATCTGTTCGATGCTTTTAATCAATTTCCTTGCATACTAACATGTACTTACTTTAATCCACCTAGCATTGATAAATTTAGCAAAGATAAAAAAATATGTAACTGCCGATAATACTTTGATCATGCACAACATTGCGAATATATATTTATTTAGTTTATTCTATTCTAAAAACGTCTATTCGTATTATATTATTGTTATTGATATACCTCGAACATTTTCCTATACTACAGTAACTCTCATTACGTACATGACCGTCAAATAAATCAAATCATACAAATTATAATATAAGTAAGAATTGTGTATATTTGTACCAAACTATGATGTTTTGTTTTGAACTTGTATTTACATCGTATATACTACCATAATAGCTAACACGACCTTGACAGAGTAATATCGTTGCTCCAGAATATTTGTCCAGTTAGTATCTTAAATGCAGCGTTCTTAACGAACAACATCTGAATCTCGTGGCCGCCGGTATCGCCTGGTACAACAGTAATGTCAATCACTAACGATGTTGACACTTAGATAATATTTCTATCCATTAAGTCGAAGGCAGAGCACATTTATTAGTTGGGATGTAATCAGGTTATTGCGACCTACGTGTATGTTCGACTTATAATACTTACAGGCTGACTTATTTTCATCATCATCATAGACGTCCACGACGTCCACTGGTTGTTTTTTACTTTTTCTTATTTTCTATATAGCAGATAACATGAAAACCATTATCATAAAAAATACACTCGTAAGTGCCACTCTAATTGGGCATTGATCAAATCGAACGAGTGTTTCTAATTTTCTTGACGGAACAATTCTGAACTATATACGGACATCGCTTATAGTCTATGTTACTCCAGAAGAATGAACTTAGTAGAAGAATGTCCAATATCGGTTAAGTAGTCTTTGAGCCTATCCATTAGATACAACGATAACCAAAAAAGTCAATCTTCTGTCTTTATAACATTAGTATAGATAATAAATAATTAATAAATACAAAATTATTGACAACGTACTCCCTGTTTTATTTATTTACTAATATTGAAATAATTATAAAAGTCAATATATAAAGTCAAGTGAGATACTTGGAAATGAAAAAAGTCCTAAATATAATACCAGATAATTTATTATTAAGTCTTATTTAATTGGTAGTAATCTGTTCATGTTCTACTTCTGCTAATTCAAGGACGATTATTAATACAATTTTTCACTTTTTTTAGAAGAAACCGTGAAACGTGTTACAATAGTTAACTCATAAAGAAAACGGTATCAGTGATTATCCTTTGCCAAGTGACCTTTCATGATATTAAATAGTTTTTTAATAATTAAAGTAGTTCTCAATCTATGGGTACTCATATCATAGTAATAATGATGGTTAAATTCGAACATATTTCTTGTTTCTTAGTTGAAACTCTATTTAATGTTTGCCTATAGACAAATGATGTTTACTTCATTTACGCATGCTGTGCGACACTCAAACAATAGTATGCGTCATGTTTATAATTATTTTAATATATTTCTAGTGATTTTGTACAAAAGAGATCTCTTTGTGCACTTCTTCTTCACATTGACTTTAACTGCGCCAAATTTCTCATCCATTCGCGCAATTTCATTTAAAATAATACAGATCGTTATTGTTATTGACCATTCTGTAATCAAGTCGTGCCTGTCTAATAGGTATTACACTAGCGCGGATCACCTCGCTTGGAATCGTTATCCAATATCTTTATAAATTGTAAGCTATGTGTATTATTGTAAAGTCTTACCTAATTCAGCCCAGCTGTGAAAGCGATGAAGGGCAATAAACATATTATACGAAGGCAAAGTTTAAGCAATTTGAAATATTTTAAGGACAATTTCGACAACTTGAATGTATTTTTATAAAAATCAATGACAACATCTTTTATCAATCCTGAGAACGGTTGCCGCAAGCTATCCCGACACGTCTATCAAAAATGTAGTTAAACAAACCACTGTTTAAAGCTGTCTATAAGTAGTTTCATTTTAAGATAACAAGAAAAAAAAACTGGGCACAATCTTTAAAACGATGTTCTAACCAAATTACCTTGACTTATATTACTAGATATAGTTTTAAGTTTATTATTATTTCTTAATCTTAAGAAATGAAGTTATAAATACTGTAGAGTTTGATTATTTAATCATTTTATATTTTAATTCGAATTTTAAGACCAAGTGGTTTAAGCTAACTGTAATATAAAGTTATACTATCTGACCCGACAGACGTTGCTAAACTATGTTAAGCATAAAAAAATTATTGTCTTTATAAATTGAGATATAACGTTTCCTTTCTCACAAGTTTTTTACTACTTCAGCAATAAAATAAAATCGGGTCAGTAGTATAGAAGTTTATCCCGGACAAACACCGTGACATGTAATTTTATATATAGAGATGTGACATATAAATTGATAAAACATTTATAGGATACTAGCGGCCCGTCCCGGCTTCACGGCACGGGTACACATAAATAGGTACATATATTTAAGTAATAAGCATGCTAAATAAAACGACCATGAATCCCTAATTTGAAAAAAAAATATGCTTATCTTAAAGCCTCCCTGTACACTACTTTGGCTCTGGTATTTGTAGGTGGCAACGAAGCGATTTGAAAAAGTGCGAAATACAATTGCTCTCGTCGAGTTAGTTACTCGATGCGCTGCGTGCGCTAGCCGCCGCTGGCATGTATTTTTATTTTAATTTCATGATATCTTTTGAATGGAATGTCCGATTTCAATAGTTCAAAAAGTAATCATCAGGTATTAAGACAGTTTTAAATATTAAATTATTTATTTGGATAAAAATTATAAATGGTATGGATAACACGGTCTGATTTTGATCGGATTTACTACTACAATAGTAAGACATATGGTCTCGTGACGTTGTAGATATTGATATATTCTATAATATTGTCAAACAATTTTTGTCCTATCGTTAATATTTTTCGCAGCGTATGCGATGAAAGACATTTAATGGCTAATTTTTTTACACCTTTGGTTGGTTTTAATAGGAATTTCCAAAGTAATCTAGTACTAAATATAGCCTAAGTTACTCAATAATGATGTAGCTTTCTGAAAAAAAAAGAATGATTAAAATCGTTTATTAATTAAAATTTTAAAGTTAATTAAAATTTTTAGGTTTATCGCCACATACATAAATACAAATCTTTTCTCTTTTTAATATTAGTGTAGATATATACTTGACAGTTAAAGTTGACGTATTTAATTTATATCGTAAGGACCACAGTTACTCGAACATTAGAAAAGGAAATTGTCGCCATCCGATCCTGTTCCGGCAAATAAGTATAAACAATTGGGTTGACTGAACCGGCAAGTGGATCACAGATTGATCCGACGTCAGTAGTAACAATGTTATCTGAAATGAAATGGATTATTGTCAGCGCATTATCTTGAGAATGGTATGAGATATTTTATGTACGTCCAGTCACATTTACGGCATCGTTGTTGTTTGAAACTCATTGACGAGTGCAAAATTACCATCGAATTTGTCGAGCCTAACATAGCCGCTGATATCCATAAATAAATTCCCACAAGATCTCATACATTAACATGACTCCGTGGTAAGTCTTAAAGCACTTGTGTTATAAAAACGCTAGACAACAGAGGAAACACAAATATACTATTTAAATACACATATTTAACACCCAGACACAGTACAAACACAAATAACATTATATAAATATTTTCTCTGGGAATGGAACCTACGATCCTTGGCGCACAAGGTAGAATCATTACCATCGGGCCTGTCATATATCTTAAATATATTAATGTGTAGCTATGCTCGTTGGTTTTATCCGCTTTATTCTGAGGAACAAAGTAGCCTAATTTACTTATAATATTATCTATCTTTCAGAAAAAGTCCTATTAAAATTAGTCCAACCGTTTCAGAGATTAGCCGGAACAAACAGACAGTCAACAAAATTAGGAGTTACAAACAGGCACTTCAAATTTATTTGTATGTATACATTGGTACTAAAAACGTTAAATTAATACTATCTACGCAACCGTATGCAGAAAGTATAAATTTAATTTAAATAAAAATAATATATGGCAGGCTCTGTGGAATAAATATAGAATGATTTGTCTTCTAAATATTAGAGAGAACGAAGCTAATAAAAGCCAAATATTCAAGCATTGGTTTTACAGTACACTCCGTAAACTTTTACTAAATCTACGAAATAATACTGAATTGACGAGCCTCACTCAGTAGAATCGTTCAGTACACAGACAGTTAAACAAATCGGTAATTAGTAGTGATCGGTATTGAACTTAGAACTGGTGCAGATAAACCCTTATTGACGCCATACATTATCGATTAACTACAGTAAACAATATTCATTATGTAAACGGACGTTTGGACTGTGTTGGATATTATTTTCTAACACATTCAAATGAACTATTAGTCGCCCAGTAGTCGAAATTCGACTAAAATGCTTACCTTAATTTAACCTCTTTCATAATTTTTGACATTCAACAATAATGTTTACTTTATTGATGTATGGCAATGTGTTATAAAATTTATATAATAGTTACTTAAATGATAATAATGTATTTCTAATGCATTTTGTATAAAAAAAATGCTTTAATTATAACAAAGTTCACGTTCATCCGTTCGCCCAATCTCCTTAAATGGGTACAAATAATAATAAGATAGACTATAATTAAAGTAATTTAAAGTACACCAACTTAATCCATAATAAGCTGTTAAATGCAAAAGTTGCAAATTTAAGTGATAAAACGCTGTGTTCAGAAGACTTCACAAGAACCAAAGTAGCATAATTACAACAACCATAACCGCAACAGGTTCCACTGGTGTCTAAAACTAACGGACGAACAGATTACGCGAATGATAAGTGTGTGCTGAAACTCAAAAAAATGTTTATGTTATCAGTATATTGATCAGTATATTGATGACCTTTGATTCTTTTAAATAATCCTCATAAAATTGCAAGTAATATGTTGCTGAGAAATATAACCGCAGACATGACATGGCTGCAACCACACGGGTCAAGGTTTCGCTTCGGACCCGCACTGATGTTGAGCCACACTTGATCAAGCCTTAAACGAAACTGGGGCACATCCGCGACCATTTTAATATTCTTAAATTTTATGAAACTGTTCTTCTTGGCAATTCGGTCTGAGATTAAAATAAGAGTACTGACATACTTTCAGTTACTAACTATAATAGTATTGAATTGAGACAACTATTACTCCGAGCTCAAACCTGACACAAATTATATTTTTGTGTTGGTGACGGAATTGAAGGGTCATTTAAGACTCAACTGGAGTCCTTGATTACTGCGATTGATTGATTGATAAATAAATACCACAAAATTAAAATATCAGACTACAGTCCCTAAAAAAAATATTATTCTGCAAAACCAAACAATTGGGATATTGACTCCTCTATTTATAAGTCACTAGACAATTAAAGAGAGAAGACAGTTAGTACTGTATATTTTTTTGTATGATTTTTAATATACATAAACATATTTATTTGCTGATTGATTTGAAAAGAGTTACGACACGGTTTGCGACAAGGTCTCCGACGTTGTTTATGTATAACCAGTTATCAATCATTTGCAATCCCTAGTCAGGGTTTAAAGTTCACCTTATGATATAAAATACAGGAAGTTAGCTTATGATAAAAATCATCGTATAAAAGTATATAGTTTTGTCATTTCATGGTGTACGAAAGATAATACAACAAAGATTTTCAGAAAGATTAAATTTAGTCAAATGTGAAGTTTATTAGGCTATTGGATCAATTAATATCAGCTGACCGGAGAAGCTAGGAAAATACTTATTAGCTACCAATCACTCGTATAGGTACGATAACCTCAAAGACCTTGAACATCCTGGAATAGATGCGTGTTATTCGACATTTTATTGGTTACAATTCTTTGAGTGTGGAAGTAACAAAAACAGCTGACTGACAGCAGTGGATTCACAAGTATAATACTAAAATACATATTTAACACCTTAACACAGAACAAACACAAATAAATCAACGAATTAATATTTGTCCTGGGTGGGGATCGAACCCACGATTCTTGGTGCATAAGATAGGATCACTTAAATCTACTTTTTCGTAATGTGTCGTAAATAGATTAATGTATATTTTTCTTTTGTTTAATTTAATACATATATGTTAAGACTTAAAATATCGAATAATAACACAAAATATAATCGCATATCGTTTTTTAGTAGGTACTCTTTTAAAAAACAAATAAGATAGATCCCAGCCAGGATAGAATTGATAAATATTATTGTTCTTGTACATAATTGTTATACCGCTATTGTATAAGAATGTAGACATCCGGGTGGACTTTATCCACGAATGATTAATTACTCACCTTCACGAGTAGCAACCACCTTTGCTTAACAGATTTAGACTTTATTAGCTCTTACAAAGGAACAAAATAATCTAAGATATCGGAATATGTTTAAAAAGGTATTGATAAAACGTGTTGCTTAAGATTCTGATTCATTACGATATATAGATACCACTAGCAGATAATTTTCACCCAATTACTTGAACCATTTTGGAGAAAATAACAGTACTAACTACTTAAAATTCACTTTTGTAGACAAGCATTGTTAGGAGTTACGTATGTGGCGTTTCAAATCTGTTCATGAGCGTTACAAGTCTGCTAATTATTATGACTTCTAACCGGAATCAATAAACAAAAATATCGTAAATATAAATTTTGTATTATTGTCGTACATTTTAATGTTTTTTTTTAAACTTTAACGCTCACCAGCAATTTTCTATTTAAATTCTGGTAGATCCTTGTGACCTTCAATATTTATCAATTTTGGTACTGTTGTGTAATAAGTATTAGATGTAAATATATAAATAAGTATATAGTACCAACACTAGTTAAAGTAAAAAATATGTATTATTTTTAATACACAGGTCTAAAGACAGAAAAGGTAGATTAGGTAAGTAAAAAATATCTATAGTATAGACATACTACTTTAAATGTAGTGCCCTCAATTTCTCTGGCGCATGCGTTTTTACCCGATAATATAATTAACCAGCCAAGGGCGCCTTGCGACATTCTGATCGGCGTTCTCAATATTTATCATCTACCTACCGCTTTTCTAGACTTACTGATAATAGCCGCTCTTGCAAGTACTGAGTATCCACAATTAAGTAAAATAAATGTACCTATTCATAGCAAAATGTGTTTAAATTAATAAAAAAAAGCAATTTAACGTGTACAAACAAACGGCACTTTTGAAAAAAGCCAATAAAATGATTCTCGGAAATGTAAAATTACCATATTAATATTTAAAAAAAAATCTGTTTAAAATGTCTTCTATAGCTATTTCACGTTCTTGTAATACCTGAATAGTTCAAACTTTGCACATAAAGGATACTAACTCTGTATAACTATTAATGGGTACAATATTAAGAAGTAGTATAATTTAAAGTAAATTTAGAAAAGAAATCACGCATGTTAGCGCTTCTAAATATTGTATTATATATAATTGTAATACATATATAAAAGACACTACGATAAAAAAGTATAAAAATACGAATATTTGACGATAAAACTAACTTGCATTTTACAAATACAAGTCGTTTGATACATTACTATTAAATTTACTATACTACTTTTTATATATATTATTAAATACATTTACTATACTACTTTTTCTCATCTTTGTTATTATCTATATTAGTGAAATTAAATCATAGGTGTGCTGTGGTTGGATACAAATTAGCTTGAAATTAAATCTAAATTGTGATGAATCATAAAAGAAAAGGAAGCATATGTTTGTAGAGTGGCGGGAAGGGAACAAAGAGCGCACGAGCACGTGTTTTGCTTTTGGTCAATAGCATTGTGTGCGAACTTCGGCGTAGCAGGGCGGTCGGTGACCGATGACGTCATAACAGCTGATAGCTTCATAATTAGGTTATATGTTCAGAAATGATAGCCAATACTGTAGAGGATAAAAGCTCAAACTGTATGGTATGATCATTATTACAATGAAACAATTGAAGAGTCATTGTATTCGCCAGAATTTACTTGGAAATATATATTTTTTTCATCTTTCCAATCGCATCTTTCTGTATACCTTTAAACAGGAAATCAGTAATCACATTGTTTCTAATTTTATCTTACATTTTCCTACTGAATAATACAGGACAAAATTTTGTTTCTTACTAATAAATCTGATTGCTACAACAACAGGATATTTGTTTGTAAAATCATTAGTGACAACTTATTAAAAAGAGATAAACACTTTTATTTTTCTAACACCTAAAAATACTAATTATATAAGTTCAACAAAAGCATTGGAAATATAATACACTCAGCAAAATTAACTTCTGTTAGTAAAGTCATTGTCACACACATCTATTTACATATTTCTTTTAAGATTGCTAACTGCATTTTAGACGAACGTTATACTTCTAGTCACGTCTTAATTATCTTAGAAGCTAGCTGTGCTGGCCTGCAGTGAGGTATAATAGTCTTGTATAAAACCGGTCTTGAGCCTATTATTAAGGTCAGCCTCTTATGGCAGCAGGTATATTTAGTATATAACTGGGCAATTCCTCGTGAAGCTCGTCGGAACCTCCGAGTCCGTAATGCATAAAGTAAGAGTTATATAGACATTGTTATATAGCTGCTTTTGAGATCTTAATAATAAACAGGTTCAAAGGTCGCAAAGGTATTATTTATTGATTACCTCAAATAACAAACGTACTGTTAAATATTTTAAAGGAAAATAGAAAATAGTGTACATAAATGTATTCCAGTGCTAGAATATATCTAGGATAAGCTATTTAAAATAAGTATCTGAAAAAATTAATCTTGATATATATACCAGATCTTTGGTTGTATTGTATATATATAAACAATGTCGTATCAGTTCTTTCTAGAAATGAATGAACATGAAACTAGCGATTACACACAAGTCAAGCAACAACAGCACACATAAAACAAATGTTGTTATTGTACGCGTACTATATATTTACATATAATAAGATTAGTAATAAGACGTAGGAAGATTACAATTGTTATTAACATGATTTTTATTGTCCGTAACCTTAACGCCGCTTATTTGTTGTTCTCACTGATAAACTTTTTATTTATATTCTAAAGTAAATTACTAACTGCGCACTCTTCTTACGAGTACGGTCAAGAATAGTTATATAATACTTCTTTAATAATAATACAAGGTGATTGTGGATTTTTTTTTTTATTTATTTAACTTTATTGCACAAAATGTTACAAAATGTACAAATGGCGGACCTAATGCCAGATGGCATTATCTCCCAGTTAACCATTACACAAAACTGAAAAATATATATATATATAGTGGTGCAGGCAATATATATACCTACAAAATAAATAAACGTGGCATACATATTTGTATAAATAAACGCAATAAATGCATATGATATAAATATTATATATATATATATATATATATATATATATATATATACGTTCTAGAGTCGTATAGCTGTCACTGTAAAAGAGTTTGTCAAAAAACTAGCGTGATGAGATTACTTTCGTGAGAGGAAGATAGGAATTGGAATCTGTCCTTTAAGTAAATTGGTGCGTTCGGATCAAAAAGTATTGAAAATAGTGTAGTTAGAACTCGAATTTTGCGACGTTCTCGAATGGGAAGCCAGCCGAGAAGAGAACGGTAATGGGAAATATGATCGTATTTACGCAAACCGAAAATGAAACGAAGACAGTTGTTTAATAGACGATCCAATTTATTAAGGAGTTCTTGAGAGATATTAGTGCAGCACACGTCACCATAGTCAATTATGGGTAAAACCAAGGATTGAATAAGAAGGGTTTTGGTTTTAGTTTTGGTAGGAAGAAAATATTTTAATCGATAGGGAGCACGAAGCGTTCCAGTAACCTTACTGCTGATTTCATTAACATGTGTATCCCAGGTTAAGGAAGAGTCGATAAATAGGCCAAGATTCTTAACGCATGTGCTGTAGGGCACTACCACGTTATTAAAAATAATTACAGGTACATTTTTTTAAACTGGACAATTGCCGTTTGCTGCCCAAGATAATGGCTTGAGTCTTAGGCGGGTTCACAGAGATACCAAACTTTTGTGACCAGTTTGTGATGTTGGTCAAATCAGCATTAATCCGAGCAATGGTATTGTCCAGATCATTGCACTCTACCTGGGTGTATAGATGAAGGTCATCAGCGTATAGATGATAAGAGCAGCCAATAGATTTGGTGACAAGGTTTATGAAAAAGGAAAATAATAACGGAGAGAGAATGCCATCTTGCGGCACACCAGCATCAATTGTCACCCACTAGGACAAATCATCTCCCAGGCGCACCGCTTGCTGGCGTTCTCGAAGGTAGGATGCGAACCATTCCCGAACCGAATTGGAGACCCCGACGTAGACGTCTAAGTCAAAGTTTACAGTTGTACAGGGCAGCCCTACACAAAAAAGGAAAATAAATTGAACGTAAAAAATTTTGACTACAAAATCTTGCGTAAAATTATAGTACTACATTAAACTACTATTATTTGTTAATAAATATATAAGATCCAGGTTTCTTCATAATCTAAAGATATTATTAGGCTAAGAAGGTAAATAAATGGGTATCGATGACAAATATGAGAAGTTGTAGAAAGGAAAATTAAGTTGAAAATTTAGAGAATGAGATTATACAGTATATGCTACAGTGGCACAGTTTCGGTTCTTTCACCTCCGAGTTTTAAGTATTATAGGTATAAGAATCATTAAAGTAGGATGAATTTGGAGTAAATGAGAATGAAATTGCAGGACACGGTGAAAACGAAGTGATTTAAGTCACAATTTATACAGGAAAAGTTCATCTAACTGTAAGCCTGGTAAGACATATCACCGATAATAATTTTTAAAGTGTTTTGGGAAAGTTCCCGTGCGATCTACTTCAACAAATGTTGTTAAATGTGTAAAATAAAGTGGATAAACACTAATATTAAAAAAAATAATATACAATTAATTTGTAATATCTATCACATATATTTAAAATAAGCTGTGGGATACCGGCTGAGTAGACTATTACCTCTTTCTGTACCAGGTGTCGATACCGGAACTGACAGATGGCGGTATATCCATCCCAAAAAGAACAGTTTAAATACGGGTGGAGATGGGCAGCAGCATCCTCCTCGCGAAGTCATGATTTGCGATTGTCAACATGCCCGCCCAGCGCGGCAATCATGGGCAAAAATCCCTCTTTTAATGTTCAACGGTAGAGTTTAGATGGCTGATAATATGATCTTTTATATTAGAAATCTTATTATTGTTTGAAGTCCAGATCAAACTTTACCAAACCGCTAGTTTTATTGTGATAAACAGGTAAAATACAAATATTCAACAATAGCGGACTCGATGTGATCAAATCTGAGCAAGTTTATATTGCATGACGAAAATTATAAACACAAGTTTTTCCCGTTTGCAAAGATGCCTACTAGTGCTGCTCCACGAGTCTAGTATATTTTAGTTGATTTGAGTATGTTTTTATTTATTTTAAACTAGCAGTGCCCTACGGTTTCACCCGTGTAGTCCCCGTTCCTGTAAGTAAAAGTACCCAGTCAACCCCTTATATAATCAGCTATCTGCCTATGAAAGCCTCTTTCAAAATCGACCCAGACGTTTCAGCGTTTATAACAAATAGCCAGACAGAAAAAGAAAAAATTAAAAATATATTTTGTTTAAAATATCGTGCATACTTTCATATGCCATTTTAAAAACTGTTATTTTCATATACATATCAATAGATTAAGGGACTAAGATTCCTTTATTTTATAATCTAGAATCTGTACACTATGTGTATCTTATGTATTTTAATTGATTTATAAGAAGCAAATTTTTATATATAGAAAACAGTAGAGCATCAATTCCGTCGTTCCGGCATTCCGACGTCTATATTATTGCCGGTCTCTGTACTTTAAATCGTATACAACAAAGACCGGCAAACTTATGTCGAGTTTCATAAAATGTATTCATTTCAATTCCGCTAGGTTATAGGATCTTTCTTCAGCTTAACATTTTTTCTTTAGACACAATTGTGTGTCTATTCGTCACAAACACTAATAATGAGTCAAAGTTCCAATTTAAATGAAATATTGGTCTACGAATTAAAACAAATTAGCGCAAGTTTACTCGCTATATTTCCCCCCAGTGTAGTCGACACTAATCGCTGACGTCCGTATAGGTTATCGCGAGCAGTGGTCAGGGCGCGCGGAAGCTGCTTCAAATAGGTCATACTCCAGTAAATAGGTGTCGTTGGGACATTCGGTGCTATGGCCTGTATATGATATCCAGAGATACAAACTCAAATATAGGTCACGTCGGCCCACTTTCAAATCAATAAAATAATAATAAAAAAGTTATAATAATAACATTATACATTTAAATAAGGAAGTAAATAAAATAAATACATTATGTGACCCAACAGAAACGAACCTGAAAGAAAAACAGGTGGTGATAAAAGCTCCACTAAAGGTTAAAACAATTCAATCCCAAGTAGTTTTATTGTTGACATAATCTTTAATACAATAGTAAACTTTGGAGATAAGCTTATTTTGAAAATATTTCTTGAATTTTAAGCACTTTTCGATTATATAATTTTTTCTTGTATTATCATTATGTATATCACAAATTTTCCTGAAGTTTTAGAGATTTTTATGGACTTACATAATATTTTCGTAGACATATAGATGGTTAGTCATTACATTGATTTCTTAATTTATTTTTAACGAGTCTGTTGATGAAAATTTGTAAATCGTACGAATAGCCCATCTTATGCAGGACAAATACATTAAATTTATTGTGAACTATCTATTAATACAGACTAGACTAACAGTTGACATTATATATAATAGTTTTTGAAGAACATCAATTTAAAAAGTGAAAATAACTTTTAATAGCAGACAATAATAAAGAACGAAAATACTAGTTTTATTGTAAAAAAAAACCCGGCTAGCTCGATATTCTTATATATTTCTGTTGTGCTTGTGCATATACTTTAAAAGTTGTTTTTTTATATTCTTTTAACTACTTAAATTTTTACATTTTAGTTTGTTTTGCGTTTGCATAGCGACGGAATGTACGAATACTAAACCGATTGCTCCAGCTGGAAAGTCGGTAGAAGACGATACACATGCGCATAATACATTGTGATACACGTAATACAGAGGAACATGATCAGGGTAATGAGAAAAAAATGTCTCTCATTTTTGGTATATGTACAAAGTTTAAATTAAACCTGCCCATTTCAAGTGAGTCAGATTAAATTCAAAGAAGTCAAGATACATACAGGCATACAGACGAACCTAGTAAGAGCGTGTTAAAAACAAGTGTTGCGTTTAATATTTTACACAATTTGCTTTCGTAACTGACGTTTCCTGTTATAAACAAAAATTTAGCTATAAAATTGCAATCTTAGCAAATTTGTTACGATCAGGTTTCGGATCGACATATGTGCAATAAAATTGTCAACAATTCTTGAAATTCGTCAAAACATTTTACGAACAATGATAACAAATATTTTGGTTCGATTGTTGCAAACCGTTATACAGGTTTACAACAGTACATAAAATACTAGTTTGAAGATAGGTATCTATTGTCCATTAAATATTATAAGCGTATCTGTCTTTTGTTCTAGGTTGCAAACAGATTCTTCATGGAGTTCATGGCAGGCTTCGGCCAAAGCAGCTCATTGCCATCATGGGCCCCTCGGGAGCCGGCAAGTCCACGCTTCTGGACGTTCTGTCCGGGTACCGCATCACTGGCGTGGGGGGTGCTGTTTTTATCGATGGACGCGGCAGGATTATGAGTGAGCATACTTTTTAATATGATGCTGTTTGGGGAAAAAATACCTACAAATTCGTCTACTTTGCTCCTTAGTTTTTAAGAGCGGGTACTTCTTGGAGGTGGGCAAGATAATTCTAGAGTAAAACTATCAATAATGCTTTAAAAGATATACCATATCACTTACTAAGCATAAACATGCACAACAACGTTAACAGCAAACACATGCACTTGCATAGGACATTTGTCAATATTATATTTTTTTTTTCTTGTGTCTGTTTCGATAAAAAATACTAATACTACCACCATATCAAAACTATCCTTCAGGCAAACGTTACTAGAAATTGGCTACCTTGTTAAGAGATTTAGATATTTTCAGACGCCTGTGTCCCATCAGGGTAGGTAGAGACTATGAATCTCCACTTGTTACGATTTTGGGATACCTATTTCGCTTGCTTTACTCTCATTAGTCCTTTCATTGTTGGTTTATTCTTGGTACTTCTGACCTGGCCCTTCTTTAATAGGTCTTCTAACTGGTCAAAGTATGTTCGTCTAGGTCGTCCTATACCAACTCTTCCATTCACTTTCGCTCTATATATTTGTGCAGTCTACTTTCATTTATCCTTTCTTATTGTTATTTTTATTGTTGTCACAATACTTTTACACCAGTTCAACAATATCACCTTTTACACCAGTGAAAGGTGATACTGTGACATTGATATCTTATCATACTATTTTTAACTTATCTCTCAATCACATCACACCATACGTACATCGTAGTGCTTTCATTTCAACAGCATTTATTCTACTTGCATGCTTTTTCTGCCATACCCAGTCAGTATTTGAACCAACACGCCTCTATAAACAGCGAGTCGTGCCCTTTATGACGCGCTTTAGCTGCTCAAAAAAGCATGTCAGGCTTTTTCAAGACTATTTCCAGCTTTCACTCTTAGTTTAATATCTCCTTTATACTTCCTAGCTCTCCTAAACACCCAAATACACAAACTTTTTACTTGTTTAACTGTCATGTTATTGATCACAATTGCGTAATTTGTCATACTTGCCACCTTTTCAATCACCATCACTTTCGTCTTACTTACAATCACTTACATACCTTTCTTTTTAAAGGAATCTTGATAATCGTTACCATCTCTTGCAATTCTTTAGTTAACGATGCTAAAAGTACTTGATCATCGGCGTAAAGAAATCATATGATGAGTAACCCATTCACGCTTAAACCAAATTTGCTACCCTTCAAATCAGACAGACAATCGTTTAAAAATACGTTGAATAACCAGAACGACCCTACCTATCGATGTCTATGGATGTCAAAACATTCAGTTTTTTATTCTAACTCACAGAGCAATCTTTGTAAAAAGATTGAAATGCCTGATTCAGACAGTCACTTACCCTATATATAAACATTGTCTTTCACAAATCCTTTCGAACAACTCTATCATAAGCCTTTTCCAAGTCTATAAAACCCGATAGAACTTTTGACCTGTTGCAAGGCACTTTCCGACTATGCAGCGCAGGAAATATCCATGCAACACATTCCCTTTATAGAACCCGCTTGTACATTCCAGAGACAGCTGATACTGCGGTATTTTTTGAAGTCTTGCTGCGACCCTTTTTCTTTGTGTAGAGGGACAATAACTATTTTGTATCAATTATTTGTTTGTCCTCTAGAACATGTTAAAAAGGTAGTACAGCTGACTGGCATAGTACGCCATTCCTCGTGGTTTCTAATATCACTAAGCTTATTAGAGAACCACATGTCAAAATCATATTTCACTACTGCTTTCTTTTGCGCTATTTATTTCCTTCACACGCTTCTTCCTCGATTTTGTATCATTCCTGTTCTTGCTTAAATAATTATTTACACTCTATGGTTAGCCTTCGATGATAACCTATCTAGCCAGGTCTTATATACTGCTATTCGTACTTTTTCATCACACCACGTATTTCCCACTTATCGAACATTATTTCTCTTAGAAACGCTACACATATTTATTGCCGTATTTACAATAGACTCTTCATAGATTCCCTTTTATATATATTCTATTGAACCTTCGTGGTTCCAAGCTCCGTTTCAAGCATTCCAGTTTCTCTTTCAGAATATCCTTAAGTTTTTTTTCTTTTTCCTTCCTTATATTTATTTCTTCTTTTTGTAATCTAATCCATCCAACATATTAAAACCATTCACATTGACTCTATCATCACGTTTTACTCCAACCCATCCATTAAAATTAAAATCTTACATTACTATTCTTTCATTCTGCGTCGGATTTCTCAAAGTATTAGTTTAGAGGTTTAGGTTAAATGTGAAACCTCCTTCCGGAAAGGAGGTTTCACATTTAACGTAGTAAAGCAGCAGCTTTCCGCTGCCCACTTCTCGCATTTCAATGGGACATGGACTACGTCCGCATTGCGAACCTCGTCGCCGTCATAACTGTCCATCGTAGCAGAGTCCCGCGTGCCAGGATGGGCGTCAACCCCCAGCAATGTAATTTTTAAGGTAATATTTACTAAAGAAAGTTTACTTGTCTATGGCTGCAAACAGACATAATGTTTTTTTAGTAAATATTATCAATATATCAATCCATATAAATAAAATGGAGTAAATTGAAATGCATATGCATTTATACAAGGTAACGCGTTCAACGTTTACATATATTCTATACTAAACACAAAATTTGTTGTTGTGAATATGAACGATCTTCAATATACGTTAACGTTTATAGATGTCGGGCCATAGAGTATCAGTAGTTTTAAAGACAATTTTTTTTTCAATGCATAATCGTCACTGTACGTTGTGTCACTTTATATATTCAAAAAAGACGTGTAAAGACGTTGCTCCTCTAAAAGTTCAGCATTTTCTACGTGTAAAACCTCTAACATCTTACTCATGTTACCTAACTTACAAAAATTAACCTGTTGTATGAAGTCCTTAAGCTGAAACTTGAGGTTGGTTTGAACCACTGTCAAATATCACCGGTACTAAACAATTAAAATTAAAGTAAACAGATAATTACTTCGTAGTGTTCCTATCTTAAGGGCCAAAGGTCGTGGGTTCGATCCTCACTCAGTTCAACATTTATGTGATGAATCGTATTTGTTCTGGGTGTTAAAAATATATATTTAAGAATTATATTTGTAATAACTCTTTCCTGTTGTCTGATATTTAAGCTACTTATCACGGAGTTTGGTCAATGTAGGAGATGTTGTGTGAATTTATTTATTTAACCATTAACGGATAACAAATAGAAAACTCGATGTATTCTATTCCTCTCATTTTAAGTTTATAACTCCGCAAAATTGCATCTTAGCGCCATTATTTTGATAAGATATAAGCGTCGGCTCCGTTGTAATTGCTCATTAATAGAAATATGCAATATTTCAGTGTGAGAATAAGCCGATTATATTGCTGCACTGACATTCTTGTTTATCAGCTGAATGGCGAGGAAGTGTGAACCCGGATTTTATGCTAGTTTATCTACATACCTAGTTAGTGCAAAATAGATGCAACTACTGTATCAACCTCATTGTATATTCATTTATTACCCTCTTACACTTTTCTTAATATTAACAATATATGTTATAAGGATACTATTAACAGATATAAATGTATTTCGGAAAAATAACGCAATAATCTGGAAGATTCTAAATTAATTCATAAAAGCTTGAATTATTCAGTAGTAAATTATAACTTTTGACTGCCTTTATACTTTTTACTTTTTATGTAAATTCTTTGACTTACTTTATACGTAAACATCATTTGTTAATAGTTGTATTTTCCACAATTAATAATAACAAATCATCATCATTATGACTATAACACGGGCCTACATTGAAATGTTCATTTGAAAAATACATGATAATTTTATAAAGTTCAACATGTACTTTTTATTTGTTGCTGTTACGTTTTTTTTTATATCTACTACAAAGCAATTTATAAAGCGTGCAAAAAAATCAATATCTAAATATTTCAAAATCCAATCCAATCCTCAAAGCAAAGATGTATTACCTCCATCCACTGTGTAAGATTGGAGCGGTCATCTTTAAGTTAGTTAATCATGTTTTTGTTCAGCTACTTTAGCTTTATTTGTAAACTTAACACAACCTTGTTTACTAACACAATCTATTTATTCGATTTAAATGATCTAGTTCGAGTTTTAATACTCTCAAAATCGGAGGTTTAACTTCTCGGATCAAAACTACAACAAAGGAATTTGTTTAAAAATACCAGGGTTTAATATCTTTATAACCAATAAGAAGACTGTATTAGTAATCTCACCAAAGAGAGTGATTTAGTATTTATTAATAATGCTAAAAGGCTGCCATAGGAACTGAGCTTTCGTAAAGGGTCTGAAGAATTACGACTTTTTAGTGATATCTCTGAAACCAGTTTGAAAGCTCCTCCTACTTCACAATAGCAATAAATATCTTTAGTTCTCACCGTACATAAAACAAATATATATAAGAAAATTAGAGCATTATGAAATTGTTACTAGAAAAAATTAAATATTCTTTATAAACCTAAACATTTGTGCTGATTTAAAAGTTGTAGCAATGTGCACTGGACTTGTCAAGACTCCAAGTAATACCAAAATTTGTTGTTTTTCTTGCGAGTAGGATAGTGACGCAAAAGATACTACACTAACTAACACTACATAGTAAAATGATATCCATGAAGAGTAGTTTGATGTGTATTGCAGTCTGTATATATTACTACTTCAAGTAATTTATACAAACTGAAATACACGCTACACAATGCCCAATACTGAAAATAATTTACGAAATAGATAATATAGGTATAGTAACCAATTCGTATATCACACTATTCTAAACAAGCACCTAAGTATTGCAATGTTATTTAAAATAAAAACTTTATTGATAAATAATATTAGATTACTTGATTTGAGGAAAAATCCTACAAGTTTCAAAATTGAATTTGTTATCTTCGTTTATTAAAATAATGCATTTTATATATGACAGTTGACATAAAAATGGGTAGTTATCACAATTGACTATGATGTCTGTTATCCTTACTAGCAGTAATGACTTGCAGATTTTTTCTTTTTGATCAATCTATATCTTGTTGTTTGCTATTGACTGAGTTTTGCAACTTAAATGAGATAAATATAAAAGTAGCTGGCAATCCTCTACCGACATATGTGATAACAAAACTTATTATTATAGTAATATTTTTTACGTTAGACATGAATTTTACCTCGTGAAGGTTTTAATATCACATGCATAGGACAATTATTAAATAAAACAATGTAGATAAACGAAACTGAATAACTATTTATATAAATAACTTACTTTTGTAATATTACTTTCTTAGAATGATTCTCGATAATTTTATTGGTTTCATGTACTTTAAAAAAAATTGAAATTCATGAAAATATTTTTTATCATTGAAAGGTTCATTTAATGTAAGTTTGAACATATTTTTTGTGTTACCAGAAAATTTCAAGAAGATGTCATGTTACATCCAGCAAGATGATAGGCTACAAGGTCTTTTGACTGTGGGTGAGAACATGGCGCTTGCAGCTGACTTAAAACTACCAACAAGAATGGACAAGTATGAAAAAGGAGAAATAGTAAGTACGAATTGATTGATAAATAAGTTAATAGTAATAACATAATAATAACTTCAATATAAATATATGTACAAACGTATTCTAATATATATTAAGCATAATGGTTATAGTCTTTTTATATGTTTCTACAGTAGTGATTTTTTTATATAATATATAATAATAATAATAATAAATATAATAATAATTAATATTTATGTCCTGTTATTAATAAAGTTAAATAAATTATGGACAAAATAATTTTATATTGAAATTGTTAAAATAAACCTTGGCAAATATTTTGAAGAAATGGCGTTTTGTTTTTATTACATAATATAGTTATTATAAAAATATCATCAAGTATCCAGGTCAATGTCTGCAGACCTTAATAATAACAAGTCTTTTACAGTTAATGAACTGCAATCTTCATCGATCCTTCGAGTATAATTGAAGGACTTTCGACATAGCATTATTAGCGTTAAAGGTTTTTCAGAAGGAAATAACAGAGATGTAAACAATTGACAGGCTGTTATTAAAATTATTGTGTTACTGTTATGTAATTATCTTGTCCTTAGCAGAAGTAAACATTTTTTTCTCATTTACGAGTACATAGTTGTGAAACATGTAGCAGAATGTCTAAATCAATAATCGTAATAGTATTTAATTAAATTATTAATCCATAGTTCGACGTTGGACGTATACGTTATTTTAAATATAAAATAACTATTATAAATTGCAGCCCTAAGAGGTAAAATCTTATTATGGCAATATAATATAAATTCATTTATTTCTTTCAGATAGAAAACATCCTTACTAATCTAGGTTTATACGAACACATCAACACACGAGGCTGCCAGTTATCCGGTGGTCAGAAAAAAAGGCTTTCGATAGCTCTGGAGCTCATAAATAATCCTCTCATCATGTTTCTGGATGAACCAACTACGTAAGTATTTCACCGACCCTATTCGTCAAAGCAGTATAACCACAGATATTTGCTGCAAGGTTCTTAAAGTGCAAAAATATTGACTGGTCGTAAATTTTTACGAATTGGCAAGCGCAGCGTAAGACGCAACAGACGATTAACGAGATCTGTAGAATCACACTAGATGGAAACCGCAAAAGTTTTCAAAGGTCATTTAGACCTATGTTAATGGCCATTTAGCAGTGAATATCCTACGGCTAATATGACGATGATGATAAGTATCGACTATCCTAGGTATTTAGCTATTCTAGTGTCAATATTTTAAACTCACCTTTGAACCCCATCTAGAACAAACATTTTAATTAATGAAGGTTGAGATTTAGTTTATTATATAACAAGAAGTTGTGCAAATTTATTTACTATATGAAATCGAGCCTTCTCTAGCATGTCTGAAGTTTAAGAATTTTCCTAATGGAATGGCTACGTCAACACGCCTTATTTTTTTCTTTCAATTACAAAATATATGTAGGTCAAGAAAATGTTTTACAAATAGTAAATATTTTATACGATCACACCGAATCAATTCATTATATCGTCACAAACGTGGTACATTTAATTCATCCATGTCATCGTCGTAATGCGTTTCAAACAATGGAATATTAATTAACAAAAGAGATCGTAATGCAACAATATATTGTTGTCCATACCTTTATTTGTAACTAACTTAAACGTAGAAACAAATACATTACAATATGTACCATGTACCATTTTTACAAGTTAGTGCCGTGTAGTAAGTATTGTGGAAAGCTGAACATTTCAATATTAGAGTTATCAAAGAAGTGTTCACATTACATACACCTGAGTAGCACGAAACAAGTAGAACGGAACGTTAGCTCGCGTTATTGGAGTGCCAGGGGCCGCGACCTTCGACGACGCTGCAACAATTGCCTTGCTCTTCGCAGCTCGCACCGGCTGATTTGAGAAATATCAAACATAATTTACACCTGGGAGACGCTGTGATCGTCGTATAGAAGTGAATGGATATAGAAGGTGGCAGCTTTGCAAAAAAATAAAAACAAATTATAGCAAAAAGTAATACATTAGCTAAAAATAATTAATCAGAAAATTTATAAACCAATAAATATATATTACAATTCGAAAATTTGTTATTTTACTTACTAAAATAACTAAATTTTAAAAGGGGTACTAAAAGGAAAACTAATCATTTAATGTCCAAAATTTTTATGTAGATATCTACATGATTTAGAAATATATTCCAATTAGTGTTAGTTAATTGGTGTTAATATAGTAATAGCAATATAGAATACTATAACCAACCTAAAATGTTACCAACCATTTAATTTGCAGAGGCCTGGACAGTTCATCGTGTTCTCAAGTGGTCCAGCTCTGCCGGACGTTAGCTCACCAGGGGCGTACAATCGTCTGCACGGTGCACCAGCCTTCGGCATCGCTATTCGCGCTCTTCGACCACGTGTATATTCTTGCCGCCGGCCAATGCTTGTACCAAGGCACCACGAAAAATCTGGTGCCGTACCTGGAGCAGGCAGGATTGCCTTGCCCGATTTATCACAACCCAGCTGATTACAGTAAGTTTCGGAAGACTTATGTTTCTGTTACGGAAGACTAATACTTTGGTCATTCTTATAGAAGATCATTTTGAAATACTTAACTAATACATATAAAATAGCACGAGTTCGAGCACGAAATCGTTGGTAAAATTAATCGGAGACGTATTATTTATACGACTCATTAATTTTATACATCCATTGCGAGTTAATTGTGAAAACTGTGATACTTACCATAATACGAAACCATTCTTGACAGTTATTGAACTGGCTTGTGGTGAATACGGCGAAGACAAGATCCCGATCCTCACATCGAAGGCAGAGAACGGGAGATCTTTGGATTGGTTCGAGGAACCGTCTTCCATCCCCACCATGGAGGGTCTTCGGAAGCAGTACCCTCTCAGCGTACTCCGGGCTCTTGACACTGGCCCAGGCGACGAAGAAACTTCACAATCCAACCAAAGAGGAGTGCTTATTAGGAGAGGGTTCTTAAAAGCTAAAAGAGACTCTGTAAGTTGAAATGTTACTCAAAAAATTATAATATTTTACGTATTAATAACAATAACACGTTCGCGACTAAACTGCTTACTACTGCTTTGTAAAATTAAGCTTCTGCCTAAATTAAATTACAAAAACAGGTGCTTTCAAACTGTATTAGTCACTTACTTATTAGTTTAATATGAGTACCCCCCAGCGACTAATATAAACCGGAATTGTAGAGTACGCCTTGCGAGACCATTACAAATAATCCCAAAACTATATATATGAAACAAAATGATTTACGGCTTGTCTTTACTTTATTTATAAATATTTATTGAAGCTACATGTTTTAATAATAAACTATTTAAATGGTTATGTCATATGGATGTATTCTAAGTCTTGAACTCTTGACTATCCAGACTATGACACACTTACGACTGATCGTCAACGTGGTTGTGGGTATTATGCTGGGTATGCTGTTCATCGACGCTGGTAACGAAGGCTCCAGGGTATTGGAGAACTACAACTTGCTGTTCGCGATTCTGATGCACCATATGATGTCGCCGATGATGCTAACTATTCTTACATGTAAGTACAAGAGATCCGTTCCATTTCGAAAATATATCTTACACTAATTTCAATTCTTATACTAATTTTAATATGGTAAATAAAGCAATCAATGTCAAGTATTCGTGCCCACCGTATTTGTATAAAATATTAGAGATAGCGGCAGAGTAGATTATTACCTATTTTCCAATATGCCATAAGAAGCTACTGAGGTACCTGACCCGATAGATATAACTATCCGTAACAGCGTAGCTCGAGTGTAACGAGGTGTAACATTCCCGTTGCTAAGCGACATTCTGCAAATGCCAGCACACGTGGCCAGAGCGACAATTATGAGCCAATTACTTTCTAGAGACAGCCACTTTGCAGCAGTGACGTGACCACGATATAGTTGATGATGAAGATATATAATTTTTTTTTCAGTCCCATCGGAGATGTCGATATTATCAAAAGAACATTTCAACCGGTGGTACTCGCTCGGCTCGTACTACATATCGATCACCTTAGTGGACCTACCGATTTCTGTAAGTTTAAGGTTTCCTTTACAAATGTATTCTGAGATTACTTAAGTACACTACTATTCACTGTTTGTTATGAAATCCTAAATTTTTTTGATAAATATAAATTTTGATTATTGCAATCTTATTTTTAAACAAGATTCTAAAAGCTATTGAAGTTTTATAAGGCCTTGTCTATTCCTTCTAAGGAATAGACAAGGCCTTGTAAAACTGTAAGGCTATTTTTATCCAGGCATTATTCGGTAGTAGTACATGGATTTCTTAATTCGATCTCGAATAGTAGGTTGATTATATAAATGTACTTTTTTAAAATTGATAAAACATCTTATACGTTGACCTGACTCCCCGATAAGTCGCATAAAGCACTTTCGTTACAGACATCAGACCACAAATATAAAACTTAAATATATAATTAAAATCCAGACAACCAACCAATAGAACAAACACAAATGCGGTAGACCTCTCACAAAAGTCGTTGTCGCATTGGTACTACACTCTCACCTATTTCTGGTGCCAAATAGCAGTGTTCGCATTGCACTGTTCCGGTTTGAAGGGTGAGAGAGGCAGTGAAATTACTGGGTAATGCGGCATAATATCCTCAAGTCACAAGTTTAGCAACGCGTTAGTGATATCCTTGTGATATTACATCTATAAGCTGCAGTGACGCTTACTATCACGTGGAGTGTATGCCTGTTTGCTGACTTCATAATATAGAAAAAAAATTAAATATTCATCACACAAATGTTTGGAATCTAACTTTCGACCTTTGGCGCACATATGTACTCTCCCGAATGCGTACTCGGGACAATTCGGGACAGTTCTATGGAATGAACGTTTTTTTTTTGTTTGCACAGATCGTGTCATGCGCAGTATTCAGTGTGATTGTGTACACAATGTCATCGCAGCCGCTGGATGTTGTGCGGTTCTGCATGTTCTTCGCCATCTCGCTGTACACGGTGCTCGTCGCGCAAAGCTTCGGCCTGATGATTGGTGCCGCCTTCAGTGTTGTTGTTAGTATAACCATGGCACCTCTTACCAGTCGATTGCCCTTTTTTACAAGAAATAATTCATGTATATTAAACTAGAGATTTCGGTACTATTAATAACAGTTTTAATTTATATTTTCACAGAATGGCACTTTCCTAGGCCCAACACTATCTGTGCCTATGATGATGTTCGCTGGCTTTGGCGTGACTCTAAGAGACTTGCCTCCGTACTTATACTGGGGCTCGTATTTCTCATACTTGCGCTATGGACTCGAGGGCTTTATCGGCGCCATCTACGGTCTTGACAGGCCGATCCTTGACTGCAAACAGGCGATATACTGCCATTACAAGTAAGTTCCAACTGAGTTCATCTATCTTTGACTAGCTGCTAAAATATTGTAGATCCACTTACCTTTTTGGTTAAAACTATGTGTTTTCCTCTCTTTATATTTAACGACTTAGGCAATTGAAAACAAACAAAGAGAATCTTTGATATCTGTTTTTTAACCAATAGTCAAATTCAAAATTTGTATCCTAAAAAAATAAACAATCTATGTTAGCACGATACTTGCATGTTTATTATGTAAACCGACTTGGTTGATCGTACTTCTGATGCTGATCGATGACATGTTCTACAGGCACCCCAGACAGTTCCTGACGGAGGTGTCGATGTCCCCAGACATGTTTTGGTGGGACGTGCTGGCACTCTCGTTGTTCGTTCTCGTGCTGCGCGTGGCCGCCTTCTTACTGCTCAAGTGGAAGCTCAGCGCGGTGCGGTAGAATTAAACTGAACTTGCCAATCGTAGTCATGGTTAAAAGAACAAGATGTAATATTTGTGTGATAAATGACCATTATGTGGGCGCAGCCCGAGTTTGGCGAGTCGTCATCGTCATTGTCGCGACTAATAAACTATGTTACTACTCGTATATCCAGTATCAAGGGAATCTGACGCTAAATAATGTCTGATTCCCATGATACTCGAACAAGCAAACGCGTTTGTGACTCGACAAGATTGTAGCGAGAATCAAGATTACTGTTAAATATTTTTTATTGTATTGTTGGGTACAAAAAAATTGGAACCTCCTCATAGCCAAAGATCAAATTGTCGCAAAAAGAAACAATAGATATTTTAACCAATACATTTTATCAGCTCATTGAATATCTTTATATACAATATGACAAATATGCTGGTTATTTTTTAATAATTATGATATAAAAGTATTCACAAGTTTTTTGAACTATTGGTAACTGTTGACTTTGATTGACTGCATGTGTTTATAATAATTTTAATGTAAAACTAAAATTATACAATTTCCATTTAATTACCAAACAAATACTTATTGTCGCTTCGATTATAGCGCCAAATTAATATGAATACAACTGTGATATAACTCCAAATAATGTTTTAAAACAAATATACTTTGGTCAAAGAATACAAATGTGTTCAGTTAAAGGGAAGAACATCAAAACCGGTAAATAATAAAAAAATATACGTCAAATTCATAGAAGACCCTTATAATGTATATGGTAAGATATTATAAATATTGGGTGACATCAAAAACTGATTACCTACGAATAGTACCTACCTTTAGCAAGGTCGATACTATGAAATGTAGCTACGTACACAAGTAATTTCTGCCCGGTTTCCATAAAACTGTGTACCTAACAATGTCTATATTGATTTGTACCTACGTCTTAGTAGGAATCGTACACACTGGTGTGTTATTTAGTGTTTTATATACATTTTAACAAATATTTGCTCAATTTATATAATTTTATTCAATTATTGTAGACTTCTCAATCGGACTGGGATAATTATACTTATTGGTTGTTAATATCAATGTGCATCTTTGAAGTGGATGGCGTATTTGGTATTCCATTCATGGTTATTATAGTATAACAATTATTTCTTTCCACGTTACTGTCACCCTACAAGTGCTTTACCCACAATTCCTCGAGCGTCATGTGGTGTGAGATCCATTAATTGCTTTTAATGTTCGGCAGTTGGCGCTACTGGTGAGTGAATTGTTTCCAGTCGCGGATTTTTGATTACTCTTTCTCTTGAATTGCATTATTGATCTTTTTATTGCAATATCTTTACAAGAACCATGAATTATATAGCAAAATTAAGGATACACTTTTTTTTAATACGGTACGGGTTGGATATCACAAGAATTTGTTTTCATTGGATTGAAGTATATGCTACTTGGCTTTGGACTTTGGACTACAGAGAATGAGTTTAATCTTACTCTTTTTACATAGGTTCACTGAGTGATTTTGGTATTTTCACAGTTCAATAGATACTGAATTTTAAAAGCAATTATGGAAATTGAACATTAGTAACTTGAACTATTTACGTATGTTGACATTATATTAAAATACTATTTGTATTTAATGAGGGTGGCTCGCAGATAATTTGTTAAACGAGTATTTAGTTTCGAAAAGACATGGAATTGACAGTAGGTAAAAACGGGCAATTAAAAAAAATCGCGCCATAACTGTCAAAAAGCTCATTTTGGTTGTAAATTTACTTACCTGAATTTAAAATGTGCAGATAGTCTATACCTAGTACCTATAATAGAAAATACTGTTTATCTTATTTGCTGCTGCTGCCGATTAATTTAATCCAGGTAATTAAATTACTACCATATGTAATAAAAATTGTGTGTAAGAATTGTATGTAGGTAGATTTTTATTTATTGTGGTGATTATTATGCATATTCATATAATAGAAAATAGTGATAAAAATGTGACTGTTATTAATTCAATAAATTTTACTATTTTTGTACGGAGATTTTGTTTGTTTTTTATTATAAAGTTAGCTCTTCGATTTCGTCTTCATTTCGACTTCGCACTAACTACACTTTATACCGAGGCTCTTGGAGATTTTTTCCTAGCTAAAAGCCCACGTCGTATCCTAAGCTAGCACGTAATAGCCACCTGTATGTGTTCCGTCTACGTCTTGCCCGTTGCTCCGCTGCAAATCAAACTATAAATATACTTTATTCAAGTTGAGCCATTACAAGCACTTTTGAATAAAATAATAATATGTTTCTAACATCCATAATAGGATGTTTTATATTTTTAACTCATCAATCCCACGGGCTCATCTAAATATATGGAAATAAGACCCAGGATGCAGGCACCAGACGGGTTTTAAAACTAAGTCTAATGCAGCTTCATTACACGTGCAAGCAAAACTGGTAGTGATGAAGAATTAACATTAACACCAAGTAATTAGTGGTAATGAAACCCCTAGTGGCATCGGCGCAAACGAATCTTTATCTTAGATAGTTAAAGCGATTGAACAGTTACTTATGTCATCAATATAATCTTTAGCACTATAATATGCTTTTGAGACAATAATTTGTCGGTGAGTCTGATATACACCTTCGGATTTAATTATTATTTTTAATTACGACTTGAACAATGCCAATACCATACTAATATATTGGTCGGCTAAAAATCTAACCTAAATCGGAAAAGGTAATTTTAATTTGCAATTTCTTATCCGTCCTATAAAATTATTAACGTAAAAATTCATACATCGAATAAGTAAATCTTCAGTATTGCGAGTAAACTAACCTAGGCGCTAAGCGTAGCTTCCAAAGGAACCACGTCTATTTTTTAAATCTTCATATGTTTGGGTATTTATTTACAAAACTGTCTGTAATGATAAAAGCAATTTAAACCAAATTGTGACCGCATCCGCTGTGAGTTTGTTTTACAATACCCTTGTTTACCTCCCATAAAAATACAATGTTTTACTAATTAAATCGTGAAAGTGTAATAAATAAAGTCACCATCGTATTTCTAATATTAGGAAAAATAAAGTTTAGTAATATCTAATGGTCAGGATACTATAAAATATTAGTTTTGGTTAAGGAAAAGAAAATAAAAAAGCTGGCCGAAATATAAAAAAGGCATTGTCTATTTTTCTTTATATTTTTAAAATATCACTAATCATGACATAGTTAATGGTAAAAAATAATTAATATCGTCAATAATACATTCTTGTGTTGATTGTATATTTTCTTCTATAGTTAAATCGTATAACAATCATAAAAGTGTAATGGTTTCAAATAAAGATTTTTATTTTATTTTATCCTTAGTAGGTACTACAGAGATTAATTTTTGAACATATTTGAACTGAAAAATCTTTGAACCGAGAAATCTTCGGATTCGTTAACGTTATACCTATAACCTTCAATATACCATAAAGCACTATAAAATTTATTATTTTATTAATTCATGCGTAGTGAACGCGTAATATTACAAAATATTATATTACATTATTATATTTCGTAAGATTTTTTTATAAACGTAATATTTAGCTTATATAGATAATTAGCTTACTAAGACAACATATACGGAGTCATCCGGGCCAATAAGTTCCGACAGCTCATTAATAAGCGATTAGTAATATTAGATTAGTATTACGCCACACATGGTATTGAAACCACCTAAAGGACTTTTTTACAGACAAATAAACGTCCAGGGGTAAAATTATCCGATATATCTTTTCAAAAGTAATTAAAATACCTACTCATAGAACTCGATTTTGTGACAGTGCCTAACTTATGTGAAGATTGCGTATTTAAATAAATTTAGGTTAGACAGTGATAACACTAAATAGAATATTTCTCGTATATTTTTTGCAGCATCGTTTGGTTTATTTTTAGGTATCAATATTACATTTATTTCTTTGTCTATATAAAATTTGTCTAGGGTTGTTCAACGAAAATAGTAATTTCTTTGTAGGTACTATAATTCTTTAGTGAGAGTATTTTAACAAGAGATGGGAAGTATGAAGGAAATATTGAACTGACAATGGCTGTTATGATGATGATGATTGAACGGAGAGTGTAAGATTCAATGAGCCATACACGTTTTTATAGGCAGCTAAAACGTGTCAAAAAATGCACGGGATTGAGGTGTGTTGGTTCCAACACTAACATAATTATGGAAGTGATTGTAGGGTATGGCAGAAGAAGTAGGCAGTATAATAAATGCTGTTGAAATGAAAGCACTTCGTATGGTACATAAGTAGTAGGTAGGTGATATATGTATGATGTGAGTTTCAATGATAGACTACAGAAAAGTGTGATAAGAGATCAATGAGGTGTAAAAGATGATGTTGTGACAACAATAGATACAGGAATGTAGAGATGGTGTGGACATGTAGAAAGGATGAATGAAAGTATAATGACTACACACATGTATAGAACCGAAGTTAGCTAGGTAGAAGAGGTATTAAAGCAGGGCCAGGTCAGAAGTACTAAGAATAAACGAGCGAGTATGAAAGGACTAATGAGAGTTAGGTAAGCGAGAGCAAGATCGAAGCAAGGAGAAATCCATGCTCGCTATTAAGAGATAGGCGTGATGTTAAAAACCTGAGGATTCAGGCGGGACCGGTCCCGATCTAACTAAACCAAGTACATTTTTTTCAACTAAATATTAACTTAAGTAAAATTTTGCATTTTCTTTTCATAAAACCCCTAAAGTTAGTATATTTCTATTACGTGTTTAATTATTACTATTTCTTTTAAATAAAAAAACCTAAAACGAAAACAACAAAAAAGGCTTTAGAGTCTGTGCAGTTATTCAGATATTATAATATGTACTTCTATCAAAAGCTTTTCATTTCTTTGTTCTACTTGTGTATCACTGCCAGAAACAGTAATATTCTCAATGTTACACCTATTCTTGTCCTCTCTAGTTTTTATGTTTTGGTTTTTTGGAGGTGTTTCTCCAAGCAAGCCCGTGAGAGAAGATCGCGAGAAATCTACGGACTAATCAGGCTCTGCCTCACACTTGCCGGCACGTGATAGGTTACAAAATTCTACAGCAAGTTTTTAGCGACCGAAATGGTAATGTGCATCGAAAACTGGTGACGACAACGGTTCCATTAACACCGCTACTAGAAGTTTATGAAATCTCTGCCGGCAGCGGGCTAACAAACGAATGTCTTGAAGCTAGTGGTTAAAGCAGTTCAAGTCAATCTTATACATTTTTATAATTAATACATCCTCTAACATTTAAAATATTAGACAGTAGTAAATATCAGGCATAGTTAGATAGCTTTAGACACATATGAATTTATCGAAATTTTAAATTTATTCATTTGCAGCACAGACTACTTGGGATTGTACTATTTATTACTGCGTTTTAGCACACGACTTTGACCGTGAGATTTTTACTTCACATCTATTCAGAGAGGGTGTTTTGTTATTTCGGCAAGAAGTCTATGTCGCTCACTAACAACTAAACTGCACAAAATGTCGCGTAAATAGTGAAAAATAAAAACCAGATCTATCTCACGGATAAAACGTAGCTTGTATTAATCTGAACTATCAATGTATTTCAGATACATCCAAACATCTACGCATCCAAAAATCTATCTATGCTTACATACTTTGGCGTTTATAATAAGGATAGGCAATGTGAGTGTAGTGTGCACTGCGTGCTTACGATTATTTCTGATGACACACACATTGCAGTTTTATTATCAATTGTCTTTTCGGAAAAGTCGGGGCGGTATTTTGTGATAAAAAATGATCTGTTCATTTCAGTTGCATTATCTTAATTAAGTCAATATTATTGTAAGTAACTCAAACATACTTAAGACATTCTTTCTTTATTTGTTCATTGACGGATTTCATATATGTATTGGAAATGCTGCATTTCTAAGTCTATCATGACCCGAATTATTACCTTGTCTAGCATTACAGTTAAATTTTATTAAGTCTCATCATCGGATTAATTAATAGTATAATCAGCTTACTCGAGTGGTGGCCGATAATACGGCGACCTTAACGCCTGCTTACACAGTTCGGTGCGACCACTTGGCATTGTGTACATCAGTCGCGGGGCACGTGGAGCTTATCGCACCTCACCGCATCAATCTACACAGAACGGGTTTAAACCTCTTCACAATCCCGTAAAGCGACATCAACAGTACCACGAAAATTAATCATCTTATTGATAATAAATTATATGCGTCAGTATTATATCGTGACCTGGAAAATAATATAGGACTATAAAAGAAACGAGTCCATAATGTTTGCTAATATCATTCACCTGTTTAACATTAAAAAACTTGGTTTAAAGCTAGATTGTGGTATTAACAAGGAAAGAAAACCTACCGCTGAGTCTTTAATTCGTCTACAATTGTTACATTCATACCATTCGCGTTATCTACAACAGCGATATTCTGGACAGTTTTTGATCTGTTATTTAGAACTAATTGGATTGACATTTTCTTAGCTTTTCTCTCATATTTAAACTTTACCTTCCACAATCCTTACAAATATCTTTGTCAATCTATAATTGATTATAAACCGCTACCGCAAGGTAACTGAAATAAAAAGATAAATAAAGTGCGAAAGCGGTTAAAAAGTTTGTAATGATTCGGCAAGAATATGTTGCCTTTATCTTAGCTTTTATTATTCACGTACATATACTTACTATTTGTTTCGATCCTGCTTTATAATGTAATTCCTGTGAACAAAAATGTAGTCTTTTGTTACAGAATGACAACTTTTTTATTAGATTTGGGTCTTACTATTTTACTGTAAAAATAATAAGCATTGGACAATATATCTAAATAAATTTCATTTTTGTCCTTGTGCGTATGTTTTTATAACTTAAATTGGACTACCAACATAACTACACATTAAGAATAAAAAGCAGTATTATTTTAGGTAGAAATCACGTCCAGCAAAGTGTATTTCACAGGTTAGCATATATTGATAACCAAAAAAATATAATTTGCCAGCGTGGACATTCTCATTATTTTTAAAGGATAATTAAATAATGTGCAATTTTAACTTTAGTTACACATAATTGAAAAATGTTCATTCTTTATGTAATCAAAAGTATTTTAGTAACATTAACCCGAGGCTTTTTTTACACACAAAATATTATTTGCCCCGTGAATGCTGTTTTTATTTTAATATAAATCTCTTTAACTTCAAATTATTTCAGTGTATTAACTCGCTCATCATGTCAAGATAAACCACCTATACCAATTATAAGATCAATCTGTTATCAAAGAAAATAATAGTAATGCAAGTTTGCTACAAAAAATTATGTCGAAATGTAAAGTGTTGACTTTTGTGTATAACACATATATTGTTCTTTCATTAAAACGCTTTTTTACGTTAACGCTTTCGTTAACGTACTCTTTATTGTACCTTTAAACATAAACGTAATACTGTGTTTAAATTGTTTGACATTTTTTTAAACTTCAGATAACGCGCGCTGTTTTTAATGTTAATGTTGAACCTTTTTTTATCAATTAATACAGTACATTAAAAAATATTTTATAAAAACAGATATTTGTTGTCCAAAGTAGAATGACCTATTTCTGTCTATTGTATTCAAAAACTAAGAAGATTACAAAAACTTATTTTTACTGTAAATGTTTTTCCACATTAAAATGTGTGCTATTAAGCTTTTACTTGTTGGGTTTTATTCTATATTTCATTTATTTCCAAAACATCATTGACATTTCCATCACCATTACAGCCATTGGAAATCCACTGCTGAGCATAGGCCTGCCCATCAAAGGGGGAAATATGCCCATAATTGCTGCGCTGGGTAAGCCTATTGGCAATCGCAGATCGCAGCTTTCTCGACAGGGATGCTGCTTCCTATCCCCGCCCTATGCATTTGAGCTACACTGTCTCGGATGAATATACCGCCGTCTGTCGGCTCTGGTACCATAGTCGCCTCTTACGACCCTGGACAGAGAGCTCCCTCTGCTAGTACCCACGACACAAGTAATTTTATAGTTATTTCCAAATATCTATGAAGTATGTTAACCATTAGTAAACTACACAAATTGTATATTTCATGCGTCAAGTCAGTTCATGCATGCTTTGAGATTAGCCCAGACTATTATTAATAAATTTAATCATGTGGCGATAACGTATGACTTTGATTACTTCAAGTTGAGCACATCCCGTTGGAGCATCATGCATCGACCTAGTATTCAGCTCGTGATAACAGACGTCAATCATTTATCAGTATTTACAATTAGCACAGAATTTCATAGATAATTGATGTTATTATCTGTACTCGGATGTTTACCTCTTGCTCAGATGGAAGAAGGCTTAAGGCACACTAAGAAAATATGGTCCCTACATAGCATGCACCCCATAACCAATTGATGGATTCCGCCATTAAAAAGATTACGCCGGTGTCGTAAACGGCAACTGATATACTAGAACTAAAAGATGGCGGACCGAAAAATAGCTCTCATCATAATTTTGCCTCGCTTGATATATGTGGTGACAGTGGCAGGGTGTAGCTTCGCGTAGGTAATTCTGCTACCCATCACCGCTCTGTTGCGTTTGAGCTGTAGTTTTTCGGATGGATATACCGCCATCAGTCGGTTCTGGTAGCTTAGTCGCCTCTTACGACATCCGGTGCAATGGGAGGTATTTTTTCTACTCTGCCGGCACCTCACGGTAAGATACTTGCCGTGAGATGAGCATAATGACTATTGTATTCTAATGGCGTTTGACATAACTATCAGTCGTTTGACAGAATGCCTGAACAGAATGGCAGAAAAACATACAGTACAAGTAGGTACGTCTGTCAGGTCGGTATTTTATTATCAAATATGTTTACAAACCGTCAGTAATTTTTGCAACGACTTGACGGAATCATCCTATCATTCAATTCCAACCTTCATCATAGTAATAGCCGTGGAACGTCCAGTGTTGGTCATAAGCTTCTCCAAGAAGGAGGGAATACGCCTTATGGTGTTTTAAGCGTAGCTTTGCAGCGAGAATTATTCTGTCTATACCCACCCGGTTACATATGAGCTGTGCTTTTTAGGGTCGATACACCATCATTTGTCGGTTCCGGCATCTAAGTTTTTTTTACGACACGTGGTACTGAGGGAGGCTACACAGCTGGTACCTGGGTGGTACCGGCCCACACAATTATAAATAAGTCTAACAAAAATGTAAGTCCGTTCTTCTTCCTTCGTTCTATTTGTACGTATGACCGCTAATTCTAACAATTAATATAACAATTCGATTAAATATAATATATAAACTTACATTTCAAGAGCGTCGTTGTAATGGATAACCAGATCATGGACACTTTTGTTTTACACTGTTAGTTATCTCTTAATTTGGTACTCAGACAAAACAATATGTAATCGTTAGTTGTGACTTGTGATAGCATCATGTTTTAGCGTGCTTCTGTTTAACGTTTATTATTGATTATGTTTTATGTTCTTGGCCTTTTGTTTTATTAATTAAATTATCCCACGTACAATGCTGTTAAACGTGTGATTTAACATGAGAGCACTTACTTAATTTCGGTTTAAGAACTACCATTACTTCTTTTTCCATTATGTATAGAAAAATAATTATGTGATTATGTAAAAATATTTCTGAAGGTTGAAATTGAAACATTAAATATAAGTAATAAGGTTTGATATTATACATATGCAAAAAAATCGAAGGGTTTTAACTCTGTATCACCAGAACAGTTGAACAGATCTAGGTGAAATTTGGAACAGATAGATGTTCACTCCTCCATACTACGTTTTATTCTGAAATAAGATTTCTATAGGACTATAACATATCATATGTATCATTGTAGGTACAGGAACTGCACAGTTTAAGAGCTTTTAGCATTTTCTCAATTTAGCAATCTTTAGCAATCGCACTGCGATTTGGACTAGGCACCTGGAGCTGTCATCACGGTACCCCGTCTGCAGCGGCCCCTTTTACGGCCTCATAGCCTTGTTCCTCTTTGACGTGCATACACCGCACGCATTATTGCCGCCTTCGAACGGGGCTCTTCTAAAGAGGTATACAGCGTAAGTGCGCTGCTCTTATTCGTCGACGTCGTCTTCGTCTGGGGTCGGCCTCAGTAACAGCCTCTCCTCTCTGGCGCGTCCCTCTCAGCTTTTTAGCTACTCATAACTGCTGGGCAAAAAGAGTCTACGGCGTCCCATGCTGTCTTGCTCTTGCCCCGATCACTGAATCGAGGGAGAAGCCACTTGATCCTACAAGTATGGTGCGTAGGTCCAACCAGGCTAGGCATACTGACCATGTATGCTGAGCGCGGCCTAGGCCATCCGCATAGGTGGTAGGCGGGTGTCACTTCGCGTCTGACCTTATATAGGTATCGTCGGAAGGCACCATGCCCTGTCAACATCTGTGTCAATTGGAACGTAGCTTATAGGAATAGCTCCGTATTGCCGATTGGTCAAGGCCGATAGGTGCGGGCGAATGGTTGGAGGGGTCTGTTAATCAGGTTTCCCAGCTTCTAGCTAAGGACAATCGGGCCTGGCGTTTTCAACGGTCCAGCTGTCTTGGTATCGGCTGACGCCGCGAGATCGGCGTTCGGTTGTGTAGCGGTACAGTCTCCAAGAGTCTAGATTATTTTAGTTTTTCCAGTTTTGTTAAGTTCAGAAAAATGCAGTGACATAGATAGCTGTTTTAAATAAACGAAGCAGTAATTTATTTTTTATATTAAAATATTCTAAAACATTTGTTCGGATATCTATAATAAAAATATGCATCTTGTGGTAGCCACAAGATGCATATTTTTATTATAACAGCCTTATTTTTTCCATAATTAAACTCAATATATCCAATTAAAATGCTAATTTCACGAAAATTACATACACAACTTTAGTATATTAAATCAGTTTATTTTTAATTACATACTTTTAAAATATACATAATCCAAGTATTTTTAATAAATGGATTTTTATAGAAAACTCTTAAATATATACTCGTATTACCAGAAATATACTAACAGGATATAATAATAATAATATATTTATAAACTATACAAATCAGTAGGGTTTTATTATAGGAGCCAGCTCTAAGAATTGCAAAATAAACGACTTTTGATAATACTAACATATAAACAACGTGAAAATTAGATATAACCATTTCCAATTTTATTGCGATCACCATACCTGCCCAACTTTGCGATTATGGGTAAAAATGGTGGTATCCCCATGTCCAACAATCTAAGCGCTACGACATACAGTTAAAATTATCGGTATTTGTTATTAGCAAACTAAGGGGTAAAGATACTATGTCAGTTTGAGTATTGATAAAAAACAAGTATACTGTTACGCCAGTGTCTGAAATGGTATTGCTATTACGAAAAAGGCAGGCAGAAGAAGTAGATACTGATTAGATTAGAGGAGAGTTGGATAACCGCGCCGTTGATTATTCCGCGCGTCAGCTTAATTCAAAAACTATCCACTAGTTCTTGAGACAGTAAGTATACATCGAAGCCGGACATGCACACACCCTCTCCCGTGCACTGCCAGTACGGTCCGTCCGGACAGAATGCACTCCAGGGGACTTTTCCTTTTTTTGTGACAAAAAACTCCCCGATTTTTCGTGTACTTCCGAAATGAGATAAGTAATACAGTATTTATGATGTTATACTTTGATACCATTCATTTTTAATGCTTGTTTACTATGGTATTAATGCCGGAATTCTTTTTTACGTACTATAATATTTTCCATATAATTTTGATGATGTAAACTAATGTAAAAAAAAATTAAATTATTGTAAAAAAATTGAAAGTTGTAAACTATGAAAAGAGCAATAAGAGGGAAAAGAACGAAAGCGACAAATAAAGATAGCAAAGGAAAAGAAAGCTGCAAAGAAGAAAGGAAAGAGACAATCTAAAGGAAAATTTGTCGAGAGAAAAGTTTTGGACGGTAGCGAAAGTGGTGAGGATGAAGATAATAATATGAAAAGCAAGGGTCAGGCAAGGAAAAAAGAAAGGCAAAGGAAAGTCTTAGAAATGCATCGACAGCAGCAGTGAAGATAGCTTGGATGATATGCCCCTAACTCAACTGTGCGATGATGATGTAGATGACAATATAGAGAATCGTAATATTTGCTAACTGGCTGACTTATATTTAATTGTATAATTAGGTATCTTTGAAACTGACTAGTCCATATATAATACGAAGATTTACTAAGACTTTAGTTACTTAAAAATATTTACGTTTTGGTGTCATAAAGTATTTAAGTTTGTTAATACTTATTGCGTGATACTTTATACACTGATTTAATTTCTAGAATAAGATTTGGGTCTCCCTATGTCCCTACGCAAGAAAATTACTTAGAATGGTATTATTTTTTTTATTATTACTTTTGTTTCTTACCCATATGCTACCCATATACAATACCGCGCCTTTTATATATCAAGTATAGTTACTTCTTCTTTAAATTTTAGAAGGTTTTGTTATATGGTGTATACCTGACTAAATGTCCTAATAATTACTCAATTTTATTTTTTTTAACCAAAATATTCCACTTTTGATGGGGAAACCTATGTTCTGCAGAGGACTTCTAATGGCTGTAATGATGTATCTAATCCTAAAATAATCGCTATTTCAATCATATAAAACTTTTTTTTTCAGTATTTTTCAGCAGGCTGGGTAGACTGGCAATAGTCTTGAGAGATTACTCCGGATCCAAGAGATTCATAATTTTTTGACAGTTATCTAAGTTAAGTCAATAAAGAGATTTAATTAAACCTAATATATTACGCAATTTGTGTACGTGGCATCCATAATTGCTACAGTACCTATATATTAGTAGTACATTTAATATGAATCTACGTAAATGAAATTAACACATTTAGATAAGCAAAGACTACTGCGTTCAGTCGTGAGTGTGAGCAATAGCCGCAACTGTACATACACACCCTTATAGAGTAAGTTCCAGGGCTGACAGTTTCTGAATGAAGTACATATTATTAGCCGTGGAGCACCGGCCAACTAGAATAATACCTCTCTATGTGCGAAGTACCATAAAGGGAACCGAGGTACCAGAACCGATGGACGTCGGTAAAATTCTCAAATGCAATAGAACAGGTATTGGCAGCAGTATACTAGTGCGGTTGCCACTACGTTTACCCAAAGCGGCAACTATTAGGAAAAACCACGAACTGATTCACATCGGTACGCTTGCGTCCAACTCTACCCTATGGACGTCTTGCGGCTGATATGATGAAGGGCATAGTATGAGTAAGCTCTACGTATAGACAAACACTACTTTCTCTATTTTATTCAGTATGATGATACGATCCGACACTCCTTAGACGACGCGGCCGATAGCATCTCTTCTACTAGTACCTCCCTCGATCATCCTCTCACTAACGCTCTTCAATCACAAACACGACACACACATCGTAAAGCAGGATACCGCTATTTTGCAGTCTCTGCTCCACGAGCGCTTACCAGACACTCAGTTCACTCCATCCCTTTTTTTGTAAACTTGCAAACTAGGGGTGTGCCTTTAAGGGGAGCCTCGTTGAGTGAGTCAAGAAAATATTAAATAAAGAGCAGCCTCCCTTATGCCTCCTGTAGCGCTGGAATTAAAGTCTGAGTATTCCAACATTATATTAAGCCAGAATAAAGACTACTCTATTCATGATATTTGGCAGCCCTGGAATCTTGGACTTTTGTACTACTAATTGCATAATACTTACTCAAGTATACACAAAACGGGCCAATGAACTAAAGGGACCTAACGAAATGCTCGACCAGATAACCCTTATCCTTCACAATGCAAATTGTTTGCCCCCGCATATATCGGCGTTTTCTTTGTATGGTTAAGAGATAATAATTGCATATTTCAATTCAATGCCAGTACGAGTAGTTAGTTTATAAACTAATAAAATAGTTAAAGAACTAGTTTTTTATTTTATTTATATTTTTAACGTCAGACACCGGAATAACGCTTTCGAAATTATGTTTTTGGTTTGACACACGACAAGGTGTTTCAATCAGACCATTTATGGTCTATCATAAATATACTATTTAAATAATTTATTTTAATTCCATGTTAAATCTAAAAAAAGAAATATATATTATAATCACAGATACTGGCAATAAATTACATTTTATCAGCTTTAAAACGCGATTTATTTAGGGTGTACATTTTCTATTAAAAAATATTGTGATGCGAGCTGGTTCCAAAGAAAATGTTCACTCATATAGATAAGAGAAAGATAGAGACAATAATAGACAATACCCTTGATAAGACAACACTCAATATAAATTATATATATTTAAAACAAAATACTACCCACGACTACAAACATTTTTTTCTTCGATTTGAAAATAGTAGAAGTACAACTTATGTGATTTACCAATTACTTATTATGACTAAGAAAGTGACGTCATTATCTCCTAAGTAATCATTTATTAATACTTAAATTGCCAACATGAGTATGTGGACGTTTCCTAGAAATACTCTGTCCCTATTCCGGAATGCGTTATCTCAGTAATGATTACCTAATTACCAGTTATTTGCCTTGTAGTAAATATTACTAATGTATACTCAATAATTTGTAATTACGATCACAGGTTTGAGATCCATATTAGTATTATAAGTAAGATAAGTAAGAAATTATTATAAATACACTAATGAATAGACATTTTAGTGTAGATCTTAAATCAGTACAAGCAACGATTGAAAATTTGAACAAAACAAATAACTAGCACCCATATAAAAAGACCATACACATTTTTCTTTACAAAAACAAAACCTTTCTTTCAAAAACAGATACAGTTTGACTGGTGTACAATAGTGATTATTAATAATACCGATTGCATATACATACATATAAATGTAATTGTGTCGCTAGGAAAGGTCGTAGACGTTTTTCTTTTATGAGATAACAGTTTTTGTTGATGAAATATCTATGAGAATGATTTAAGAAATCATCATCACTATATCAACCACTCATTTTAAATTCCTATCCAATTATTTTTGTATCTGTTTGACTGGTGTATAACAATGATTATTAATAATACTGATTACAGGTAAATATAGACAAATGTAATTGTGTTGCTAGGAAAGGTCGTAAACGTTTTTCTTTTATGAGATAACAATTTTTGTTGATGAAATATCAACTTACATCATTTTTTTTTAATGAAATATGGATGGATATATCACCATATCTATCGGTTCCAGTACCTAAATCACCTCTTACGACACCTGGTCATAATCTGTTGGACCAAATGTAAGCGTTTGGTAGGAAATAAGAATCCTAATTAGTCACCTTTTCAAAAAATACAACTACAACAATTAATCATCTCATTATATTTTGATGAAAGGCCCTTCTAATATACGGGATAATCGACAATTTGTAATTTCAGATCCTCTGATTTTAATGCCGCTTGTACAGATAACTTTACGCTAAATACTGTAGTATGCACAAACAATTTTACAAACAAATCATAAATTAAAGGCTCTACAGATATTTACTTCGATATCAATTAATAAACTAGTTTGTGTAAATATTCTTTAACACGTCACAATTAAATGACGCTAAGAACAATAATAAAAGGTTCAGTTAGCAGTTTATTGACAAATAATTATAATTAAATTAACAATAGTCACGTACCTTTACCTCCACATGGAATAGTACGATGGAGTACTTGTCTATTATCTGTGACTCATACGCACGTACAAACCTTCCACTCCAGTGTTTTATGTTCTATAACATTATCATTGTGTTGAGCTACACCATTTTCAGTACGGTTATAATATCAGCATATTAGCCATTGGACGTCCATTGCTGGACACAGGTCCCACTTAAGAAAGGGACTATTTTGTCGTAATTGCTGCACTGGGCAAGCGTAGTGGCAGCACTGAGCGTATGAAATTGCTACTTATCTCCGTACTGTTTCGGATGGATATACCGCCATCAGAAAAAAGTATCTGATTAATTGACTGACATACATATCAACGGCGGCTAAAACTATGAGGGTTAAAATCTTAAAATTTTGCAAAACGGTTTCTTTGACAGCTTAGAAGAAGTACTTAGAAAGGATTTTTGAAAATTCACCACTTACGGAGGTACATCGAGAGATCGAATAAAGTTTAGTAGAAACTTTCTACTGAACTATATTCAGATAACTCTTCTTCATTTCTAAAACAAAAGTAGAATATTTTTTTAAAGCCATCCCTTAAGAAGGTATTAAGGGTTGCAAAGGTAGTATGAAAGTACTACAACCTAACGCTGGTGAAACCGCGGGGCACTGCTAATCTTTATATATAAAAATATGTTTGTCCCGGATAAGCTTAAAACCGATTTACTGATTCGGTTTAATATTTTTGCTAACTGTGTATAGTTTGATCCAACTACAGAGGTAGAATAGTTTATATCTCAATTTATTGTTGCAATATTTTTTCGTAATAACCTATGTTTATCATGAAACCCATGTATATAGTTAAGACAGGACAACGTTTGAACAGATTAAAATCGAATGTATAATATGATTTATTCAATAATTATAGCATAAAAAGGTTATCAACCTAAAAAAATTTTTGCATCAAATACACTTGAACTCGAAGCCCGAAAAACTCGTAGCCTGCTACGAAGGGCGTAAGGAAAGGCCTTTCTTACGTCTTGTAAGTGAGATAGCCCGCGTCGGGACGAGTCCGATGTTATTATAAACATGCACCAAACCTTCTAAGGATACACCTGAGAATGTTCGTAAGGATGTATGGTTGTTAGTTAGTCTTTCGAGACGGAACAGATAACTAGATCTAGATGAAATTTGGTTCAGAGGTAGATTATAGTTAAAATAATTCAAAGGATACCTTTTTTCCTGAAAAAGTGTACTTCGCTTTTATATAAAACTTTTTATTTCTTCATACAGTTTCTCATAATGTCATCCAAAATTCCAAAAATAATCCCACCATATTTCTATACCATTGGACATCATATTTAAAGTTTACAGTAATCAATAGTATTTATTAAGTACTAATAAACTCTTACCAAATACTCAATTCACGTGTATTTATTTCAATGGGTCTCTAGATGTCATATAGTCTACGGAACGAAGGAACTAGAAGAATTACCCTATTTCCTGTGCAGTGCAATCAAATGACACACACCGGCCATCCATCACACGGATGACGTTCAACAACCGTAGTTTATATAAGAACTTACATTGGCCATAGATTAAATAAAGCAAGTACGTTATCGAATTAAAATATACTCTCTTAAATTATATTTCTTTATGATATTTTTCCTTTTATCTTAGTAGTAAATACTACTAAAGACATCATCAAGCACCAAATAAACACAGTATCTTGGCTAGCATCTAACCTTGACGTGAATAATAGTAATAAATAATAATAATTACGCAAAGTGAGAATAATAAAAGCCTTAGACTTCTGGGCGAAGAATTCACTAAACAACATAAAAAAAGAAAAAATATATGTCCAAGACAAATTTTGTACAGCAGGCAAAATATTAACGCATGTAGCATCCCATAAGGGATAACAATTTCCTAAGGTTTTAAATACATACTATATGGACAAGATAAACCGGCTGTAATAAAATGTATGGCGTTTCGTGAAATTCCCAAAACCAGCTGCTGCTAGCTCAATGTGTAGTATCCGTTGACCTCCACTACTAATCCACAGACGCATTGATAACACACACAGATCAAATGGCCCTCTATCGATACTCGCAGTGTTACCATCAAGTAGGGTGCAAATGTGCAAGGTCAATAATTTGCAGTTTTGCCTAGATAACACCTAGTGCTTTGTCCAATAAATCATCCGCGACTCCTTTAATCCCCAGGCTGTCTAAATCATGCTAACTGCTAAAAATTAATAAACGAATGAATATAAGTGACTCGGGCAAATCTGTTGTTGACGACGCCGCACAAGCGTTTCCCTCTGGTTGCCATGCTATGCGCAGAGCAGTTTGACACAAATGTCAATAACAGCTGAAAACTGCAAACCCTTTACATGCCTTTTTTCTCAAATCGCAGAATACGACGACTGTTAATTTAACAATAATAGTTGTGAGGCAATAACAAAAAATATTTTTATATAATAAACCCTAGATTGAGTCGATAAACACTGACACAAAGAGGTAAAATATTCTCAGCCAATTACTTTTAATCACGCGCTGATGTATACGCGACAAATAACCACAGTTAGTCTGATATTCAACTTTAGATTCAATGATCAATATTGTTAAGTTGACATTTTATTGTGCATTTAAATCGCCGCACACAAAGGGGTTTAGTCACATGCATCCAAGGCTGTATATCACTGGGTACGTTAACACCTGTCCATGGGTTTCAAATTAGAGTCAAAGGTACTGCAGGTTATTGTTGTTTATACATTCGTTTGTTTGTGAATGAATAACGTATTTGCCTTAGTAATTTCGTACAGCGTATATTTTCCAAGGCGCATATGTTATGGCATACTTACATTATGTATGATACTATGTAGGTAAATCCCATATTTTGAAGACACAGACAATATCGTGGATTTTCAATTACTATCTACTACTTGCTTTAGCCCGAGGCTTCACTCGCGTTAAATATGGGGTAACACGGTTCTTCTTTCCTGATATAGAAAAATAGAATAGAACAGAATATTATTTTAATACGCTACTATAGACGCTTATTATATGTCTTTCCGTTTAGGGATATTCCTATATTGAAAACGGCAAAATGTTCCGTATAAAATTTTACCCCTTCTCTAAAGGGGCGAGAGACAGATTTCCGAAAAAAAAATATGCATGGTTTTTTTCTTAGTCACAAGTAGTCTGCGTGCCAATTTTTAGCATTCTACCTTGAAAATTCTCCATACTAACTTCCACACTTATTTTTGGGAAAAGGGAGGATATAAAGAGACAGAAAGTATACTATGTTACTCTCCATCCCTTCAACTATCTCTCCTTAAAAAATCACATCAATTTGTCGCTCCGATTTGTTGTGAAAGACGGACAATGAAACAGACACATATCCACTTTCCCATTTACGATATGCGGACATAAACGACAAAACATGAAGAGATTAATTTTTATTGCATGCGATTACAATTGCAACTCGAAATATACGTAACGTATTCAATTTCACACCGAAAACGTCCAAATTAGGTAACCGGTAGTGTAGTAATTGAAAATGTAAACATAGATTAGTACATTTCTAGAAGCAGCACTCATTGCATGAGGCATTCATTCATAAGACGCCGGTGTGACCCAAACACGCGCACACGTGCGCTTTGCGTGAACAGCACGCGCTGAGCACGCTAGTGCGAGAGGAAATAGGGGGAAACTATTTCCATCACTCAATTTCCCTGAAAAATACTATAACATCTCGGTAATAAACATAGTATACTTAAATATAGCGCGCCTACTGTTAATTAATGATTGGCAAACTGTAAGAAAGAATGTTAACTGGACCTACTAAACTTGAATATTGACAACTGTCCACGATAAGAAAATTCGAGACATGACCTTGCCCAGATTGATTAATATGTTTTAATATGCCTCTAGCAAACTGATTTTTATTTTTCGGAGTAAAAGTAAAGTGATCGCTTGTTTTATTTGTATCTGCGGTGAAAATGGTTGTTCGTTAACCATAATATCATAAACGCTAGAACGCTAGCTAAATAGAGGTTTCTGACAAAACGGAGTTTTACGCATGCTTACAGCAATATTGGTCATATATCTGAATAACTGACAAAGGTGTAGAAATAAAAAGAAAACAAAAGCGTACCAAATTATAAATGATAAAGGTAAAATATAAAGTTACCTTAAGATTTTTATACCTAGCTTTTCTAATTTGAATTATTTAATACCTATATTTAAATGTTTTTTTCAGCAGAAGAAAAACAGTAGAGTACTAACTAAATTAACTAAAAATATGCTCGCGGCTTTCTGAAATAAATCCCTAAATCATACAGGGATAACTATGTTTTACTTTTGCATACTAAATGCAAGAATGAGTAATTAATATATTTAAAAAATATGGAATATTTTCTTTTATTGATGCAATAATATTTTCAACGCTTAATAAAATAATAAAGTAATTTTTCTTAAGAGCGTAAAACAACAGGACAGTTGAATAATAAGGCGACTCTGGTTAGGTCAGAACAGATAACCTCCCGCAACAGACCTCCGCACGTTAGGACGCTCGAGAACTTCGTTCTTATGCGTATCTCGCAAGTCTATAAAGGCATCAGCCGCCTACAAAAGAAACAGTACGCATCCGAACTCCGGCGATGATGCTTATTTAAACACACAAATAAATCATACCGATAAATTTATCCGCGGTCACTTTAAATGGCAAAACGCAATTAGTGAATTCGTTAAAATTTTCTTAAATTCAAATATCCCTCCATTTTGGAGGCGCATGCGCTACAGCGCCGCTGTGATTGGTCGTGGAAGGGAACATAAAAAGAACAACAATGAGTGAATCGAGAAACGGTGTCAGTCGAAACGCGTGCAACAGCAAAGGCAGTATGATTGTCGTTTCAAACAGATTACCTTTTATTTTGAAAAGGAATGAAAAAACTGGTGACCTGGAAAGAAAAGCCAGGTACGTACATATTTTTATATGTTTTTAGTGTGTCGCAAATGAAGCAAATTCTGATGTTATATGTGACTTTTAGATTCACGTAAAAACATGAAAATTATATTTACTAAATAAAATAAACTAAAAGTATAACTCCAATAACGCTAAAAACAAGAAAAGCTAATAACCTATTACATCTGAAATTTTACGAATAGCGAAAATATGGTTTTACGTGAAATATAAATAAATGCCGGCAAAACGTAAATAAACAATTTATTTACTCAGCACTACTCTTAAAAAGATGTAAAGCGTTTTTAAATAAACTAATTGAATAAAAAGTCTCCTTGGAATTTGAAATATGTAATAGATTTAAAAAATACTTGGTAACTAGGTATTTGGCCAATATTGATCTTATACTTTCAAGAAATAGTGTGTTCTTGCTTCGTGCTTACCTTCAGATCAATACAAAATTATTAGCAATTTCTCTTTACTCTTTTACATGACTTTCAGTGATAGCAATTATTTAATATTGAGATAAACCTGAGTACAATTGTCTTTGATCTATTGTCAAGGTTTTAGTAACGGCGTATTGGTGTTTAGTTGCGAACACAGCTGTTACCCGACCGTATTGTAATGGTTTTCGAATATCAGCGCATATACGTTTAGTTTACGTGACTTTTTCTGTTAGTTGTATTAATAAAATCTCATAGAAATGATAATAGACCTTGGTTTTGAATTTTAAGCATGGTCACAATGATCATATTTAGAATAATTCGTTATACCTATGACTGTTGGATGCTATATATGACTATGCAGGTACTCAATTCATTGTTTTCAAATTAAACTATACTTAGTTCATATTATAAGTAAAACATTCGCGGAAATGAGGTTTGTGTAGTTAATATAAGTTATATTGAACTTGTTCAAGTGAGAAATCGCTTCTCGGCCTTTTGGCTTAGATCAAATCATAGCCGTAAGGTACCGGCAGAGTTGAATAGTACCTCCCCCTGTGCCAGGTGTCGTAAGAGGTGACTAAGGTACCAGAAACGACAGATGGCGGTATATCCATGCAAAAAGTCAGCTCAAATGTACAGGGCGGGGATGGGCAAGAGCTTCCCCGTCGCGAAAGCTGCGCTCTACGATTGCCAACACGCTTGCCCAGCGCGGCAATTATGGGCAACATACACCCTTTCTTGGGGAGGCCTATGTCCCACAGTGGATTTTTAATTTTTATTTCGATGATTTTTCTTTTATGGTTTTACGATGTATTTTTACTAATATGACTTAATGTTTTCCATTTAAACCCATAATATGCAGGTTTTAACAATTGTATAGGTAATGTTACCATTTTCCAATTTTTTATTTAATTATGGACGAAAAGAAAGCCGTTTATTCAAAAGAAAACAATTCAAAGGAATTATTAAATAAATATGCTATCCGAAGTGACCACGCAATGACCATTGGAAAGGTCATCGGTTATTACTGAACCTAAATTATATTAGGAAAACTAAATAACAGGTTATTATATATCTCACGTAAATAATTATGTTCAAATACAGCGACGAATTCGAATATTTTTTTATTAATATTAGTACTCTAGTTTTATTTTAGTGCTCTTATCTCAGGTCAGAATAATATAATGAGTGAACCACAAATGTCTTGAACAATTTATTTCACAGGACAGTTAGTTTAACAGATTGATGGTGTCAAAGAAACGTATTTATTGCAAGTATAGAAATTCTGTGAGACAATTGAGCGACAAGAGCAATTGTGTGTGTTACAGAGTTGAATAAATGTGATGGAAATTTAATTCGATATATATAACTAAATAGGCGTAGTAATATATAGGAACATTTTTCGATTTGAACGATGGATGTATCGCTTTAGCGCCGGTGGCTTAGTGACGGCGGTGGCACCCGTCGTGATCCGAGGAAGTGGTATCTGGGTGGGATGGCCAGGTATTCACCTTGAAGATCCGAACGAGAAGATCCCGGAGTCCGACCCTAAAGACAAGGCTCCTACCGCTGGCCTGCTCTCTAAAAAGGTGAGCAGAGTTTTTTATAGCTTGTAATTTATTTAGTAAAAGTATACAAGTGACTTTGTTAAGTATACTGAACAATAGGTCTAAAAAAATTAACTTGGTTCGACAGGAAGCCAGTGATTTTTCACGAACTTCATGAAAAAATCATTGGCTTCCTATTACTGGTTGAGCGACCAGTCGCTGTTTGAGTTGCCGTAAAAGCGAAATTATTTACATTGTATCGGGATAATGTATTTTATGTTATGTTATTAAAAATTGACGTAATTTCTGACTACTTTTAAAAGGTCGATTTCCTAAATGTACTGACTCCTTTGAAGGTACCCGTTAAGGTAAATGTTAGAATAGGGAGTAACGGGCATTATCCTTGTATTTTAGCGATAATGAAGTTATAAACAAATTGAACGCAGGATGAGGATTGTAATATTACGTTCACAAAGACAATATTGGCATCTGAATATTTATATTATATTATAATATTTTCGCCGTAAACCTTGTAGGAAAACCTATATTATTATTGTTTACGTCCCCTATACATTTATCAACCAAAATCTCTAAGCCACGTGCTGGCCTTGTGTGACGGCGACTCATGCGTGGCTTTAATGAACAACGGAACAATACAGACATCGAGGCAGCCTAGTTGATAGGTATTTGACAGAATATGAAACAGCTGTATCTTTCAAAATAAACATACGAACTAGTCAACGACTTTGTATGATGTAATTTTATTCACAGAGAAAGTTTTGATATTTTAAATAATATTACATGCTACTACAACAAATTAAATATTACATCGGTGTGCTTCGCAATATTAGAAATACATTTCACAATCAGTTAAGAAACACCTAAGTGTTATATTATAAGCTTAAGTAGGTATATATTCTAAATCTTAATTATTCACCTGACTCAGTTATTGATATTTTCCATTCGTAGTTTTATGACATTATAAAGTTTACATTATATTTCCAATAGACAATAATTATAATAATTGCACCAATAAAATAGTTTTATTGTAATATTTGCAAGAACAAATACCAGAAACAGATAAGATTGTGTTAAATAATGATGGAAACGTTGGCATCTAGATAACAAAGAGTCACGAGAGCAGGAATTATGGTCTTTTTACATAATCATATTTTATTAACGCTTTTAAAAGAATAGCTCTAGTTATATTATTATATTTATGGTCTATTAAATCCTATAACTATATATAAATTCTAAAGTTAGAGTTACTTTTTTTTAACTTATGTTCATAATCACACGTCCTGCCTTGTTTATTACGGATGGACTGCAGATGTGAAAGATTTTATAGATCAGTTTGATGTGTGATCAGTGATCAACAATCTGGTATACCTTTGTGTTTTTTTATACAGAAAATTCAAGGTTATAATTGGAACTGGAACACTTACCACAATGTAAACATTACAACGTAATTATCTATCGTGATAGTCTAATTGATTGGTATTGTGATATTGAATTGGTGATACAATTTCTGGATCCGTTGGATCGACGTCCATTAGTGGTGTTAATGAATTTATATTTTGAATATATTTCTTATCTAAATTGCGGTTAGCAGCCTAAAACCTAAACTCCGGTAAAATTTTATAATTATATCATTATTTTTTAAAACCTTTAAATGGAGTTATCTATTCCAACCGATTACTAAGTTGCCAATCCTACCCATATTTTCCTTAATGTATTAATATTCAAGCGATAACTTTAAAAGGTCTACCTGCATAACTACTCTATCAACGACCTAGAGGTATTGTCCTTAACCTCTCGCTGTATCGATATTACTATTCGTGCCTAAGGGCAATATAGTACATACCTACATAGTTGCGTATCAAGCAGACGAAGTGGGCAATTATGGTTTTTCAATAGTGCATCACCAAACGGATGCAGCGTGTCCGTCCACCTTTTGATCTCTATAGGTGGGTAGTAATTTTTAGTAATTTACTAATTAGTACTGTTTCATTTCAGATTGTCCCAATCCGCGCTGAACCCAATCTCTTTGATAGCTACTACAATGGATGTTGTAATGGCACGTTCTGGCCTCTATTCCACTCCATGCCGGACCGAGCTACCTTCATCGCTGATCACTGGAAGGCGTACATCAAAATAAACGAGGAGTTCGCAGAGAAAACTGTCCGAGCTCTACAGTTGTTGAAACAAGATAAAGAGAAGAATGGAAACTCAGCACCCATCGTCTGGGTTCATGATTACCATCTCATGTTGGCTGCTAATTGGATAAGACAGGTAAGTGCCCTAAAGTTTTGGATTATTATCTCTTATCTATATTTCAAATTAATTAATGTTATCGTATTTGTGTTTTTACAGCGTGCAGAAGAAGACGACATAAAGTGCAAGCTTGCATTCTTCTTGCATATTCCTTTCCCTCCTTGGGACATATTTAGACTATTTCCATGGTCAGACGAAGTCCTGCAAGGCATCTTAGGTTCGTTGAAACGAAATCATTCTTTAAAAGAAACAATGACTCGACTTTTCTCAAGTCTGTAATTTACTATTTCATTCACAGGTTGCGACATGGTAGGGTTCCATATAACAGACTACTGCTTAAACTTCATAGACTGTTGCCAAAGGAACTTGGGCTGCCGTGTGGATAGGAAGAACCTTTTAGTCGAATTAGGTGGACGCACAATTTGTGTTAGACCCCTGCCCATCGGGGTGCCTTTCGATAGATTTGTGCAGTTGGCACAAAACGCGAAACCAGTGCTCTCTACGAACCAAAAAGTGATCCTTGGTGTCGACAGATTAGACTACACTAAGGGTCTAGTGCATAGATTAAAAGCCTTCGAGAGGCTGTTAGAAAAATATCCGGAGCATATAGAAAAAGTGGTTTTACTTCAAATATCGGTGCCATCTAGAACAGACGTTAAAGAATATCAAGATTTGAAAGAAGAAATGGATCAGTTAGTCGGAAGAATAAACGGAAGGTTTACCACGCCAAACTGGTCGCCAATTAGGTGCGTATGCGCAAGATGTGGTAGATCTATTGATAAATCCTATTTAAGTAGCTATATCGTTTATTCGATTCATTTAAAAACTTTTATCGGTTGCTTACAGGTACATTTACGGGTGTGTTGGTCAAGATGAGCTTGCAGCATTCTACCGAGATGCTGCCGTAGCCCTCGTCACACCGCTCCGAGATGGAATGAATCTAGTCGCCAAAGAATTTGTTGCTTGCCAAATCAATAAGCCTCCGGGTGTCTTAATAGTCTCCCCATTCGCTGGAGCCGGTGAGATGATGCACGAAGCTCTAATCTGCAATCCATACGAGCTTGACGATGCCGCTGAAGTTATTCACAGGTAAAGATAAAATGCAAGACGTTTGTCTTTTGTATTTGTTGTGGGCATAAAAGTTAAAGTTTTAAAAATAATATCTATACAACAATTCAGTTTATACCAAATAAATAATCATACATAGTTCTGACTCCGAGATAAGTCGCTTAAAGCTCTTGTGTTACGCACATCGTACAACAATAGAATCACAAATATATTTTAATATTAGTAAATTATTTATTAAAAGATACATAAATAGAACAAACACAAATATTCATCACGTATTTTGAGTATTTGTCCAGAACCCATGACCCTTGGCACACAAGATAGGATCACTACCATCTGCGCCATCGCGCCCTTCAAATATTCTGTTATCTTTGTTATTATAGAGCACTAATAATGCCCGAGGATGAGAGGACTGTTCGCATGAACCTTCTAAGGCGGCGGGAGCAACTGAACGACGTAGACAGCTGGATGAAGTCTTTCCTCAAAGCTATGGACTCGCTCGAGGAAGAGGCGGACGATATCGGAGCTACATCCATGCAACCAGTCACTATAGACGACTTCGATGAATATCTATCCAAGTAAGGAACGAAATACAATACTTCTGACATACTATCAACTTTTTACAATATGGTATCAGTACATAGCAACGCTTTCTCTAAAGTATTTGTCAATATAAAAGTATTACATCAAACTTCTCATTGATAAGAATATTGTTATTAAATGAATAAATAAAGTGGTCTGATAAATAAATCTATGAATATACAATAAAATTAATATTGTAACTTTACTCAGAAAAGAGTTGTCCCAGAGCAGAACACAAATTATATGTATTAAGATAAAAGGACCTCGACACACATGATAAAAATAATGTAGATTTTATAACGGCGCAGATGCGGAAAAGAATGTTCTCAGAGCTGACCGACAATGATATTGGGGCCTGTACAAGGCTTGGAGAATAACAATCAAGTAAATAAATATCATTAACATATTAATCATAATGATTAATAATTATGTTAATGATATTTATTTGAATATACACCTATATATATATATAAAAGGAAAAGCGGACAGGCTAACTGATATATCAACGCAGGGTCTAAACTTTTTACAGAAGTTATTTTTATAACGCAGGGAAATACTAAGATAGAATTCTCGAAAATTCACTCCCTAAAGAGGTAATATGCAAAATAAGTATGAAGCTTTGCTGCAGTTTTGTGATATTTTTTCTAATGAAATTCAGTATGAACGTTGCAGCATTGAAAGCCATGAAAATCGTGGTAAAGTTAGTATAAAATATTTCATCATCATCATATCAACCATTTGAAGTCCACAGTTGTACACAGGCCTCCTAAATATATATATATATATATATATATTTAATTGTACTGAATATAACAAGTATATTTGAAATGCGTAGTTTAACATCTCAATTATGATTTAATAGTTAATTAGTCCATATCCAATATATGATAGTATATTGTGCCTGGTCCAGTTCTATAATAATAAAGTAATAATACTAATAAATTCACACTAATCTCATAGATTGATCTGACTTTAGATACAGAGACACAAATATAATACTTAAAGACATTTAAATTACCGAACAAACACAAATACTAACCATGTTTTTTCTCGGTGAGGATTGAACCTATTCTATGTTGTAGTGATCCTATCTCGCACAAGATAGGATAGATAGGAAGATAGGAAGATAGGAAGATAGGATCACTACTATTTAAGCCATCGGGCCCGTCTAATGTGAACCTTGCTTGCCCCTAAAATGACTTGATTGAGTAATGTCTGCATTACTCAATCAAGTCATTGAATCGCGTCACACATTTATCACTAAAACATTTGTCTTATTTATTTTCATCTGATCTCCAGATACATTGGTTACACCCAGAAGCTGGCTCTGCTGCTCGACTACGACGGGACCTTGGCGCCCATCGCGCCACACCCTGACTTAGCTACGCTGCCTCTGGAAACCAAACACACGCTGCAGAGACTGTCCAACATGTCGGACGTCTATATCGCCATCGTATCTGGAAGGAATGTCGAAAACGTCAAGAACATGGTAAGTTTTACTAACTAGTCTATGCTAGTAAGTAGCTCTTCTATTATGCTACAATATATCAGCAATATATTTAATGTGTATGGATTAATATGAGATCATCATCACCATATCAGCTATTTGGAATCCACTGCTAGACATAGTCCTCCTCAAGAAATGGGGAATTTATTTCTGCGCTGGGCCAGCGTGTTGGCAATCGCAGAGCGCAGATTTCGCGAAGGGGACGGTGCTGCTCATCCACGCCCTATGCATTTAAGCTACACTGATTCGGATAACTTTATCGCCATCTGTCAGTTCTAGTACCTTAGCCGCCTCTTACGTCACCTGGTACAGAAGGAGGTACTATTCTACTCAGTCGGTACCTCACGACAAATTGTGAGATATTAATGAGCAAGAAAGTCCTCAAACCATAAACGAAATTAAGAAAACAATTCATAAAGTCATAGATAATTTCTAAGTTAAAATATAAAACGTTCATAATCAATATAAGTTATCAAGTTCATTGTCGTTTTAACTTGAACATAGTTATTTTTTTAAATATATGTAAACACACATAGGCGTGCCCAATCTGACTGAAGAGCGGCCATTTGACAAGGGAAATCATATGACCTCAATTAATACGAAAGAAAAACAATACAATCAGTTTGCTCGAAACAAGATAACTTCGATGAACTTTTAGTTCACATTCGTACCCATGACGTCATTTGCTTAACAAACCACGTAAGCTAAGAGCAAAGACCCTTAATCAAATCGTTAACTACGATATAATAAAGAATGCCGCAATAACTTTCCGGAAACAATAAGGCGTCTGCCGTCTACAAAATTGACAAAAAATATTGAGTAATTATTATTTGATTCAATAGTTAGCGAGTGAAATTTTACGTAATTATAATTTTTATCTGCAATTGTTCTCACTGTGCAAAAATACATATCCAAATATCATAAATCTTTTGTTCATTTTACTTAAATCTCATTACTGCGCATTTCCGTTGATATCTGTAAAAATTATTGTAGGTAAATTTATGTCGCAAAATCATCGTAAAAACTAAGTGTAATTTAATATAACAAAAAAGTAAGTATCGTCTCGTCATTTTAAAGAACAGATATTTACTGGACAAGTTAATACTATGAGTAACCACAATATGAGTATTCTTTGTAATATTGAGTATTTTGCACAATTTAAATTTAATTGCTAACAAATTATTCTCTATCATGTTCCGTGATGTAATTAAATAAACATTTTAATTCAAATTACAGAATAATATGCAGTTTCTATACTTAATTAATGTATTTATATGTGTATCGTATTTGGTATATAAAGAAATCAAGCAAACTCCACTTTGACTCACATATCTTTTCCTTTATGTTTTGTTTTTTTATTACGTCATAAAAATTCATCGCTCACTTTGAATGTAGGAAAAATAATATTCATTTTGGCACAGTATTTCTAAGTAAATTCTCTCACTACAATGTGGCATATAAATAATAAACTTATATATATGTGTATGAGTTTAATTGTTCTTAAACGCATGCACGTTGTTTTTTCAAAATTAAATGTGGAAAATAATAGTGTTTCAGTCTCTGATTCATTCCAATTCTTACTTTAATATTATAACATTGAGAGTAAATAATAATACAACAAGTTCAACAGAATCCGCTTGTAAAATGACGCTCATTGAAGCATCACGTCCCATAATGAGACAAGGCTGCAATATCTATTGTGAACTTTGACAAAGCATTATCAGAATTAAACAAAAATATTTATAAAGCTGCCCTGATAATACATACATATGATAAATTACTAACCGGGATTTTTACCTACTTGGACATTTAATAATCAACATTACGTAAGTTCTGTTTACTAAGATACGAGGACAATCTCGACGAAGGCTTGACATTTAATTTATTTGTTTTATAACAAACATCATTGTTGACGTAGCCGTGTGAGTAAAATTCGATATATGTGTCGTAATATGTTTATTTAGTGCGAACGTGTCTACACATTTATATTGCATTATTTCGTTCTTAGAGATAGTTTAGTTTGGATATTAATGCTGCTATAGATGCAAGGTCTGCTGCTAGATGTGATAGAAGGGCACCACCATTAGGTGGGTCAAGGGTTAGAGATATAACAAAGTTTACCAGAAGACAGTAAACGACCCACCTGGTATATACGTGAAAAAAATTAGGAGAAAAAAGAACTCTCACCTTAAATACCTTCTTAAATACAGGAAGGAACACTTCTCTCACCACTTAATGCATATAAATCAACAGTCACACGACAGTATGTTGCAGCAAAAAATACTTACATACATACATACATTACGCTTGTGACTTATCGGGGTAGGCAGAGGCTACGGATGGGTCTCTACTTGGCATACCTCTCTTGCTTCCCTTACTCGCATTAATCCTTTCATACACGCTCGTATATCCTCGGTACATCTAACCTTCTCAAAAAATACTTACTCCATAAAAATAAAGTTTATTCAATCTTTTCACAACAAAAATTTGCTCAACTTAAACCATAGACTCCACGCGCCACATACTAACTACATAATTATATATTCACTTCCAGGTAGGAATAGAGGGTATCACGTACGCTGGAAACCACGGATTGGAGATCTTGCATCCAGATGGTAGCAAATTCGTTCATCCGATGCCGATGGAATGCCAAGACAAGGTCGTCGAGCTACTCAAGTCGCTACAAGAACAGGTAAATACATGCACTTATATTGACTCGCGTATTACACCAGAGAACTTAATTCAATACGTCTCTGGTCATTTGAAAATATCTCTCCGATTTGTATGTAATGTTTTTGTAACGTATTGTATGGTACCTGTAACGTGGGATTTTAATACATGTACCTATAAAACGCAAGCTGCACACAGCAGTTATGAGCCGTAAGAGCCACTTTTCTCATCTGCTAATAAGTGTAATAATATACCGTAAATTATACATCTCGTACATTGACCTGACTCCAGAGATAAATCACTTAACGTACACTGGATGACAAAGGAATCACAAATATATAAATTCATAGATTTAACTTCCAGGCAATGTTTGTCCTGGGATACAACCCATTTATACAAACTCAATCTTACGAATCTAACTCTACCTAAAATTACATCCCCTTCTCTTTCTTATATCTTTAGTCACAATTACATTTACCACCATGACTCCTGTTTTTAGTTTTTCAACAATCGAAGTTACCGCTGTTCTTCTTTACTAAAATTCTTTACCATATAATACAATTAGATATCACGCCGATAGATGGACGGGCTCGATGTAGCATTGGGTAGTGTTCCTATGTTGTGCGCTATAAGGGTCGTGAATTCGATCTCCACCCAGAAACATTTTTATGGTCAATATTTGTGTTTTTTCTGTGTAGGTAGTATATATAAGATGTATTTAAGTATTATGTATGTAATTACTCTGTTGTCTGATATCAGTAACACAAGTGTTTTAAGCTACTGATCTCCGGAGCTAGATGTATGAGATGTGGAGACAATTTATTTATTTGTTTCCAATCAGGCAGACAGGGCACAATACGTGATACAGGCTGGATTATACCTACAGTAATTTCTGCGCCTTTATGAAACAACTAGCTGTGCCCGCGACTTTGTCCGCGTGGAATAGTTTTTTTTTTGGGTATTATACCTCTTAACCTTAACGTATATAAACTCTGAATGTCATGTTTATTTATATCGAATCAATGACTTGAAAAATAAATTTCAAATTTCTAGCTCCAAAAATAGCTATACAACTTTTCATCCCCCCTTTCGACCCCTCACAACCCTTTTTTCGAATTAAAAAATAGCCTATGTCCTTTCTCAGGGTCTAAAGATTATCTGTGCCAAATTTCATCAAAATCGGTTCAGAGTTATAAGCCGGAAAGCGTAACAGACAGACAAACAGACAGAGTTACTTTCGCATTTATAATATTAGTAGGGCTTAAATCAACCTTCAAGATACAATTGAACCCTCAAAACCTAAGGCCGTAGGCCGTAGGCCTCTAATAAACTTTGCAGAAAATTTTGAGCCTACGTCACAGTAGTTCAAATTAAGAAGGATTAAATGAGAACCGAATACGCAATGTGAAGCGTTAATAAAAAAAATGTAAATAATCAAGTATATACTACATATATGCTTTGCCCCAGGTGTGCAGGGACGGCGCGTGGGTGGAGAACAAGGGCGCGCTTTTGACATTCCACTTCAGGGAGACGCCGCTGCCCAAGCGCGCCGCGCTGGAACAGAAGGCGCGTGAACTCATCGCCGCGGCCGGCTTCACGCCCGCGCCCGCGCACTGCGCCATTGAGGCGCGCCCGCCCGTGCAATGGGACAAAGGTGACTCATACGTTTACTAAATCCATAGGTTCATTTTTAAGGGTCTTTTTCATAGCAAAATGGGTCCTTGCGAACAAATAAAACTTTCGGGCAAACTAAGTCGCGGGTTCGGCAAAAGTATTCGATGAATATGGGGGTCCTCAAAGAAATGCTTGTAATGGGCCTACTTGAATAAATAATATTTTGGTTTGTTTTTATTTGATTTGTAGTTCCAATATTGACCACCGAACCAAACTAGTGCAATTCTATAGATTCCTCTTGTGTTTACAAAAGGCAATATGTATTAGATAAAATCGAAAATAATTATTTCTTATTATCTATATAGGTATAAAGACAATTGATCAACCGCATAATTACACATAATTAATTTTTTCAATAGGTAACAGCAACCAATTTTGAACTCAACGCCAAATTCATTCAGATCCTTATCAATTAAGAATACTGATTCTTACAATTATTTAACAATGATATATCGAACTCACTTGTATTGTTTTTTCCAGGTCGTGCCTCAATCTACATCCTGAGGACAGCATTCGGCTTGGACTGGTGCGAGAGAATCAGAGTAATTTACGCCGGTGACGACGTCACAGACGAAGATGCTATGCTGGTAATTATTATTTTTACCCCTATAGTTAGGCATAGGTTTCTTGCATTGTGAGTAGCTAGCTATTGTTTTTTTGCTTACAAATACACCTATTTTAAATTATATTTGAGCCTGATTTCTGGGACACTCCCTCAGCCAACATACTGTAAATAAGCTTATATTATAAAGCCTTAATCTTAATAACCACTTAGACCTTTAGATCTAGTACTTAGGTAGTTAAGCTACCAACTTCTTAACTTTTCGGTCACATACAACTTTGCTTCGGGATATACGTAGGGTCCAAATTTTCGGATCCGACAGCGCATTTCGATCCCGAAGATAAATTTATACAATAAATATTCGTGCTTCTTCTGTCATCCGAAGTCCAAACACGAGCGCAACAAGTCACTCGTTCCGGATACGGGTCAACGATGGTATGTCATATGACCGTATACAAATTTTCCATCGCAGGCCCTCAAAGGTATGGCGGCGACGTTCCGTATCGTGTCCACGCACATCACCAAGACGTCGGCTGAGCGGCGGCTGTCGTCCACCGACTCGGTGCTGGCCATGCTCAAGTGGGTGGAGCGGCACTTCTCGCGCCGCAAGCCGCGCGCCAACTCGCTGACGTACAAGAGCGCGCGGAAGGCGCGCGACACGCTGCAGATGCAGATGTCGTACCAGCCGCACGCGCCGCGCGCCTCGCCGCGCTCCTCGCCCATGGCCACGCCGCCGCGCACGCCCGACAAGGCCTCCAGCGGCTCCGACTCCAGTTGAGCGCTGTCGAGCGGCGACGGGCGGCTGGCGTCCGCGGCATGGGGTCAACGACCCCGACAGCGGTACGGTTCGATCGTTAAGGTGGCCATTGACGATCAGTTTTTTGCAGTTTAGGCCAACTAGATTCCACCACCCACTGGCGTTACTTCGGCTCCTCAGTTTTCACTCGATCACCCCGAGCGCAGCGAACGAACTGACGCCATTGGAATGACGATCACGCACTCGCGGACTTCCACATGCTCTCGTATAACAGAGCAGTACACCGCGTTCGTCGGCGAAACGCGTGCAGTCCCTGCCAACACGAGCGATAACCGACAGCCCTAGAGCTGTCGAGCTCACTCTGAAACAAAAAACTCGCGGACAGTTTGGTGCGACGCCGGGCTGAATTTATGGCACTCATGGAAAATTTCCTGGCGCGTCGTCAGTTCAAATTCTGGAGTGATAATTCGACATCCTAGATCAAATTTTGGATAGATGTCATTTCAATTGCCCGTCGATGCCTACCTTTTGACACTTGTAGATTTGGCTCGATTAGAATGACAGATGTCGGCGTGGAGGCGTCGCCTGACGAGCACCGTAATTTGAATTCTATATTGTTTACGTTCCGATGGTTTCGCATATAATAAAGACTATGCACCGGTATGCTAATTAAACACGTCAATTTGACAGCTGTCGTCCCAATCGAACTATTTGTAGGAGTCTATAGTTAATTGTGATCTTTATGGTGATACTATAATATGTCAGTCCGTCAGTGTACCCAAATATTTATTCTGAAATAGTTCTGAACTTAGATTTTTAATCGGATGCGTAAGACGCCCGCCGGTGGACGCCGAGCCGCAGACTCCCCGACACGTTCTTGTTTATAATGTAATACTTAATTTTTAAACGGAATCGTCGGTTTTATAATAAACGCGACAATCTGATTTCGATATCATCACATGGTTGTGTGGCAGCTGAAGCTGTTGGTTGATTAGTTTGTGTATTTGAGGAAAAATCGTTTCTCGCTTAGATAATCTGTTATACGTTTATATTTATAGTATATAAACTCATTAATCTCATTCGTAGTATGACTGTGTGTTATAATTCGTTTATGTATTAATAGCTTGTGAAAAATAATGTATTCCTGTAGTACCTACGTCTTCATTGATATAAGTAATATCTATGTAATCATTTTAGGATGAAAGTAGAGTTCGTATCCTAATATTTCAAATACTTTACATTAATTGCACTCTTGTTTATACATGTATAGTTTATGTGATAATGTTGTAGAATAGTGTATATTTTGCACAACGTTGAATAGACAATTTAGATCTAGATTTATAAATCAATATAAGTACGGATCATGAACGAAAAACAACACTACCAAAGTGCAAAAGTAAGAAAAAGTAACCATTTTATCTAGATATAGGTATACAATGATTTAATAATTTATAAATGTGATGATGGTCTAACCAAAAAAAAGAATTTACTATTAGATGTGATGAAATGATGTAGTAACGTTTAAGTACTGTCACATACCAGTCATATCTACAGTCATTTAATAATGGCTGAAGCGTCACAGATGCTATTTTTGATATGCTGACGAGTACTTAACGTTGTGGTACCAAATAATGCTGTCGTAGGCATAACTTATAATTTATATAAATGTTTTAAGTTGTAAATATTGTATTTAATTAAATGGGGGTGTGAAAGAGAGCTAGTCTAGTTGGTGTACCTGCCAAAAATGTAGTCCATTCAAATTTGTACTGAATGTCTCGAATTTCCTAATAATGTATTTTTCAAAGTTCTATTGAACTATTTCATGTTTTATAAGAGTTTCAATAAAAACTACATTGGACAGAAAATAGCATTTTAATTGGTAATAGCTATATACAAAAATGTGTATTTTTACAGTTCTAACTTTTAAAGTACTATAAAACACTCAGCTGGAATGCTTACTTGTGCTAAAAATACATAACAGAGTAATTTTTCGAAACGGCTACTTACAAGAACATGACGGATCGAAAATTTATTCCACGTAATGAATATCCAACTAGTACATTACTTACAGTCAAATAGTTTAACCACCTTATTAAACATTTATTCACAAATTAACCTAAAGAGTCTGTATCACAATAATAAATACACGAAGTGTCATGCGCGCGCTTACACATTGCTGTGTGAGACGACCAGCCACGACAGTATGAAGTAGAACAGGCATATAGGGTATACCGCTAATGCTTTTTTACCCTCTGGTTGGCTGTCACCGAGGAATTTCGTCGCCGCTGTAACGTAACAATTTAGGAAATTCAATTATTTTTATCAATATACACTTTAATACTATTACAAAATTTGTTATAAATACGTTGTCGATCCTTTGCCGTTTGTACATATGATACAATTCATCACAATTTATGCACATTAAAAAGAAATCATAGTGGAATAACTAGCCAGTGAAGGGTTGCAAAATTTTGGCGCCATGGACACTTATTCAATACTTAATTTGCTTCTGGCAAAATAAGTATTAAAAGTGTTCATTTGCTCTATGATTAATAAAATACTAGATACACCATAACAAAAAACTCAGTTCTCGAAAAGGGATCATATTTAAATGTACCTATCTATGAAAACTAAAACAAATAAATGTAGCTACGACATATACAAACTACGATGTTACATCCTTTTCACAAAATACAAATATATTTATATAAAATTATGGCTCAATATTCATTACACAAATTCGATTGTTACATTTATATTGAAATATTTAAAAACATTTAGATGTATGTTTCAACCCTTACCCGTATGTAAATTTATTTAATAAAAGTCATCTAAACTAAAAAAATAAAACAAGGTTTGCACTAACCGAAGGTAGCCCAGACAAAGCCGATGAGCGATATGACAAGTCTCAAGAAGAAGAGGAATGTGGTCTGCGTGGCGAACAGAATGACGCGGCATGTAACTAGCGCCAGTGCGATCGGGAACAAGCAGTAGCCCAGTACGCACACAGACTGGAAAAAGGAGCTGAAATTGTCAAAAAAAAAAGGTTCAGTAGTTACAGCTTTTGAATCTTAGGCTCTACTTTTATTTTGGCCTCTGTCTGGGTTCAATCCCTACCCAGGAAAAATACTTATATGGCGAATATTTGTAGTTATTCTGTGTCTGGGTGTTATAATGTGTCTATAAGTATTATATTTATGAGTCAAATGTGTCAAATGCTGGGTATATTATAAAAATTTGATAAAGAACTTCATCTACTCTCTCTGGTTTTTTTACACCTTTAATAACAGCATTTGATATAGTAACAGAATAAATAATCTAATAATCAACAAAGGTTTCCTGTGTTGCCCTAAACACCAGTAAAATTACTATAGTGTTTTGGGTGAATTAATATTGTCAGATTGCAGAGTTGACTAGAGACATCTTTGCAATGACATAAGCATTTACAGGCTATGATGTTTTCCATCACAAACCATATGGCTTGTTTGCCAACTCAGAAATATATAAAGTAAACCTCATCTACTAGAACTATAACTGTCTAGTTATTACTAGAACAGAAAAATCAAAGTAACCCTTGGGTTACTACTAACTAACGTGCAATCAATCCTATGTGTGTCAAGACATTGCACATTAGTTTCCCTGAGAGATTTCCAAAATTCAATAAGACTATTTTCTATATATTTTCATAAATAATATCAAAAGCTATAAGAGACACCCAAATAAAGAAATACTATAAAACTATCGTCTACCCTAGACTGAAGTAAATATGGTTTGCAGAGAAATTAAGTGAGCAACAACTGCTAGTAATGTCAAAGTATAACTTACATGAATCCACCCAGTAGCTTGCAATTTAATGTAACAACAGCTGCTCCTATCCAAACCAGTACAAAGACCTCTGCAAATTCAGGCCCTCCATCATTGCTATTGTCTCCTCTGCCTTGCGTCCCTTGTAAAATGGTGGCCATTAATGTGCACAGCAACAGTGGGCCCCATAAGTCCCCTTAAAAGATTTAAAATACATAGATAGATTTCACCAACATTAGCAAGTTATAATAAGATATCAAGTTGGTACATTTAAAAAAAGTATTTTGTTATACAGAAGAAATAAAAACACTATTTTCATTTGAACTGAGATCTTCATAAAAATAAAAATCTACTTACACTCTTTTAGCAAACTAGACTTTTCTCTAGGTATGAGGACATGGTAAAATTTGTTTCCAACAGCTCTGAGATCACGAAGCTAAAATAAAAAATTACTTAATATTAGGCTATGTACTACAGCTTCAGCCTATATGCAACACCTCTATATCTACTGCAAATTGTCATGATTATATAGATCCCATACACTAATAACGGATGAGATGCCAGAAAATAAGAAATATTTAATTAATTATTTTCAAATTTCTAAGAATTACACACATTGAAATTTGTTTTTTACAAATCTTGACTTGTTTTAACAATAAATTTATGGTATGCATTATTCTAATAAATACATTGTAGCAATATCAAATAGTTTAATCTGTAGGTGTAACACATCACAGCCATTTTCAAATGACAATAATATATAACTTTGATTTGATTTCATTTATCATTTCATCATAACTATTGAGAGTCCACGGCTGGACATAGGCCTTCCCAAGAAAGGGGGAATGTTGCCCATAATTGCCACCCTGGGCAAGTGTATTGGTAATCATAGAGTGCAGTTTTCGTGGTGAGGATGCTGCTGCCCATCCCCGTCCAGTGCATTTGAACTGCAATGTTTGAGATGTATTTACCGCCATCTGTTGATTCTGGTACCTAGTTACCTCTTACAACACCTGGTACAGAGGGAGTTACATATTTTGGTATATATTGAAATCAGTTGATAGGGCAAGAAAAATAAAAAGAACAATATTCTCCACTCACAAATGTCTCCTTGATAGGCTCATCGAGTGTGTTAAACTCCATACTATCCCCAGTTGGAACCCCTCGGGTAGGAATATTCATCTCCCCTTCCACCACACCCACATCCCCAGCTGGGAACATCTAATAAAACAATGGTAAAGTAACATAAGATAATTTGTGGCACAAATTAATTTAGTAAACACAAAAAAATATAACTGATGATAAATAGTAAATTTAACTCAAAAGGTATAAGTATCAAAATAAATAATTGTGAGATAAAATTATGATCATGTGTTTAAAGTTTTTTGGCAAAAACTACCATACACATATTTCAACAGTTCATAGTAGGTATAATATTTTTGTTATACTTCTAACTAGGTTCTTCATAAAAATCATTCTCAGAAGAAAATTCAGACTGATTTGTCATTTCAGCTATTTATATTAAAAATAGTTACCTTGTAAATAAAATAATATTGTAAAAAGATATAATAAGAACTAATACTTGTAAATTTTAGCTTACTGGATTTTTATTATAGGGAATATAAGATTAATAGATTAGGAAAGATGCTGATACATATGATGGTTTCTAAACTTAAAGAATATATGTAGAATATAATAAACTTACATCATATTTTGCATCAAATGTTGTCATTATTTAAGGACTTCAATTCTTTAGGAAATTATAGAAAAATTATAAATATAAATATCTCCAACGCATCAAACACTTTTTTCTATAATTTTGACGTTTTACTTTTTAATTATCGACTGACATGTACTTACTTTTTTAAATATTACCAAAAAAAATATAAGAATAATGACTATTCAACTTCACTATTAGTATTATCACATAATGTACATGTTTCTTTTTGTATAGGCTGTATAACTATATACATTTGCCATTGCGGTTACAGTACGGCTCAGTAAGCAATTAAACTTTTGTCTATTATGTCATTGTCAAATTAAAACTAAAAAGAAGCTAAATGTCATCAAAATCGAATCGAAGCATGTTGTTATATATATTATTAAATAAATAGTAGAGAGTAGTGTTCCCAAATATTTTATGTATGTCGTAAATTTTAAACGTTTACGACACAAAGTATGAAAGTGACTGTTAAAAGTAAGTCGATTTGACAAGTAATATCGTCAGTTATGTTTTATTGTTTGATGACATGATGTGACCTTTATTTTTTAAAAATGTATTGCAAGGTTGGACAGGCGTTGCGACTTGGCGTTGGGTTGCTAACGACGACAACTGTGGCATTTGCCGTATGCCCTTCGATAGCTGCTGTCCAGACTGCAAACTTCCCGGCGACGACTGCCCTTTGGTCTGGGGAGCTTGCTCTCACTGCTTTCACATTCATTGTATTGTGAAGTGGCTCCACTCGCAACCTCAACAGCAGTGCCCTATGTGCAGACAGGATTGGAAGTTTAATAACAAATAGACTATCACATGTGAGTAATTTAATAACTGTCACTGCTGATGGCATGACTGAAAATGGTACGAATTGTATTTATTGTAAATGATTTTTTTATAATGTATCTAAGTTTGAACAATTCTATATACCTCTAGTTGATAATGTATCACTAAGAATAAAATTAATGTTTTCTTTTTACTAAATTTATTCATGTCTTCTCTAGAGTTTCAAGATCATGGTGATAAAATTAATCTGGTGAATCACCAATTTAACTTTTATTAACAAAATACAGTAATGTCAATGGGGGCTTTTAATTAATACCTAAACACTGCCAGAGAGTAACATAAATGCATTGACAAAAAAAATGTTTTACTGTTTATCTATTAGTGCTATTAGCTCTTATTCATTTAGTCATCAATAAAAAATATCTCAAATAGGCTACTTAGTATAATAAGGTATGAGAACCTAATTTTACTAACTAGCTATAACATAATAATGTTGCTTTGAAACAATAGATAACTTCCAGAGTTTTCCAAACGACCAACAATAGACGTTGCGTGCGACACGGGCCGGTGGTCAATATTGCGTTCGTTCTCATAGTAAACAATCGCCCTTTCATTATTAAAACTATAGGTCAACTCATTGTTCACTTATCCATATATCTTGTTAATTGTACGTAATGCAATACTCAACGAAAACAGTGAATATCATTTCAATTTAGGAAAGAAAAACGCGCCGGTACGAGATTGTATCGAGAAGAGCAATGTGTTCGGTTTGTGGTTTGGTAAACAGCCGACGGTCGGCACTACAGTGTATTTTACGGCAGTCAGTGACGCGCGCTCGCGGGTATGGCCGCGTCGAACTCGGTCTAATGAGGCGCACGCGAGTGTAGTGTTTTACGCGGTGCTGTGTAATCGCGCTCCTTATACTATAGTTCCCCTCTTATAGTATTGTTTGAGTGACGCTTCGCTCCAGCATGCTGATGGTTCAGACAAACGCTCAACCCATGAAGTCCAGCAAGCTAAAAGGACCGCCTCCTGTCCCTCCGCGGCCCAACCAAAGTGTGGTAGCTGAGGCTCTAGCTAAGACGAGGAAGGCCGTTGCCGAGTCCAAAGTTAATATCACAAAATCACGGGTTCTATCCAAACAAGAACAAAGCAATTCGACGAAATCCAAAACATTAGAAAGGTCAAGCACACTTAACCAGAATTCAGTATCTCCTAAACAGAATGGTTTGGCACGCGTTAAGTCGTTCATCAGAGATGTTATCAGCGATAGAAGCTCATCTTCTGACGAAAGAAAATCTAGTGGACAAAATTCTAGGAGAAGCTCGAGCGATAGCAGTACGATACCGATTCCCGCTTCGACTAAACGGTCAAACGAATCCTTAAATTCTAAAGCGGTTAAAACTTGCAAACAAATATTAGTGCGGTCTCTTTCTACATCGAATAAGTTAGACCAAGACGGAAAGTGTAAAGTCTCAAAGTCATCAAGTTTTGCTGAGAAAACGTTGCCCTTAAGGAAAGCACCACCACCACCACTGTCGCCGAAGCCTAAGTTGAAACCAATGAAACCATTGCCTATTCAAAAAAATTGTGTAGTTAATAATAGCTTGCCGAGTTCTACAAAAAGCTCGCCAGAAATAAGTCCTTATTCTTCACCCATAGACGCAAAGCCACCTCAAACGCCAGCGTCGGAGGCACCATACGCGACCGTCGAAGAAGTGCAGGAATTCGACGACAGATTAAGAAATAGCCCATCTAAACAAGCTAATAACCTCTCAGTTACGCATGATGTTCTTACAAGCCCCGAACGTGACGAAAGTATAAATAAAAACGTCAATTCCTTAGAACGTAAAACTTCTCGTGTCACAGAGTTGCTTATTTCAGAAATCCTCGCAAGTAGAAATAGTAACAAAAACGATGCCAACACGGTTATAGATAAAGGCAAAGTTTCTGAGAAACTGACTAATGGAAATGCGTCGCCGGAGATTGATATTATGAAGGACATGAACAATCATGAAATGTTAATATATGAACTGCAGACGATGCGATCGCAGAGTAATGTTCCCGAAGTTTTAGAAGCTAATGATTCTGAATGTCCGATGACAAATGGTCACTGTGACTCCGAGGAGTCTTCAGATCAGAATTACGCTATGTCCTCAGTGACAAGTGGAACGGACGACGGTTATGATCAAGCGTACGCTTACATTTTAGACGACGACCTTAAATCTAGGTAAATCATTACTGGGTATAAAATTAATTATCCATAACTGAAATGGTTTTTATTAACTGTTATATTTAACCGGTAGTTTAATTTTTAAAGTTCGTTTGGCTATAACATAGATTTTTATTTGTTAGTTCCGAATACCAGAAGCATTGCATTTTATTACGCATAAAACTTACTACTGTTAGTAATTGTGAACACCCAAACATTACATATTGTCACCCGTTACAGTACTGACTATGAGAAAACTTCCAAAATTTTTCGAGTGGTGTTACTGTCATTTTTAGTAATTATTTTCCTTTTTTTATTTTAACAATATTTATGAAAAAAATATATTTGTATTTTAATTTAATTTATATTGTCTTTCAAATATATAGACAATCTTTCAAATTAAATTGTGGGACTAAGGAAAATCTGATCAATTTTGTAGTTGGTACTTGAATTTCCCTTTTATCTTCAGAGTTAGAGTGATCCGAACTATAGATACCACTCTCTCTCATATGTAGAAAAGACAGTCAAACGACTAACGCAAAAGTAATTAGACTCGTAATCAAAATTCCATACTCCATAGATTACGTAAGCAGTTCCGCGCGATCAGTACAATGTCGCTCCCTGGCCTGCCTCCACTGCCGAAGAGCCTAAGCGGCTTTGCGGAAGGAGAGCCAGAGGACCCAGAACCGCCCGCCTCCCCGGCGAAGCCTCCCCCCGCTGATCTGGACTCGCAACTCACATACCTAAAGAAAGAAATGGTGAGCATGTCTTTTGACAACATATTATATTACGCTTTTAGTTCTCACGTTAAAGGATACATTTGCAACGTAAATTAATTCACATTGTTATCTAGACGCTCGTACGAGTCACGTTTATGAAAATAACCGATAAAAATAACGAGTTGATTGATAAAGTACACATTATGGCTATGTTGTGGTTTGTATGTTTGAAATATAGATGTTTCTTTATAAATAACAAATCATACCCAAGCTAATAAAAGGTAAAACATTACATGTTATAAAAGCTTAAATATTTATGCTTAATTGTCAGGTACTTACTCGATATTTTAAGTTAAATTACTTTAGAATCAACATGCCATTTAAAGCTGGAGAAAGTTGTTTCATAAACAAAGCCTTAAGAATGTATCAAACATGCATGCAACCAGGCAATCATTGAGCTGTTTTTTAAAATAAATAAATGTAAATAAATCGTGTATTTACAACTTTGCCTGACACACTTTCTTAAATTAAATGAGCCATATGCGCTCAGAGTAAACAAACTATCTTAGCAAATTGTGGCGTGTTATCTGTGAGCTAAAAAATGTTGAGGGAATAGAACTTCATGTTTTCTATTCAATGTTGAGTCAACATGTATTATACATTATTTTTATTCATATACATAGAACAGTTTATAACTTAAAAATTATAAATACATATCTTAACATTATTCATGTTTTGGTTTCGAAGTATGGTTTTGAGTTCTTGGTACACTAATCGACATATCAACTGTACAATTCGGTCACAATTTCGCTATCGGTGTAAAACTAAATGCAAACCGTAAATAAAAAAAGAATTGTGAAAATTTGAGTTAATTGAATTGGTTTATCTGTCGCCCCGTGTTCATCCTAAAGCCATAATCGGTTATTTCATAAAACCCAAATAGATTTCCTCTCCTATTTCCAGCGCGAACATGGTAATGTGTAATGCACACATGACCAGACGTGGTTTAAAAAACAGATGTTTTTATGTTATCGCTGAGCGAGTCGTTATGTGGGAAAGTAGGCGCGTGCGTTTGGCAACTGAGCTAAAATACTAACTGGTTTACAGTGGTGCTGCCTGCACGTTCTGGTAACCAACTGTGGCTCTTTTTTTCCGGCATTGCACCTTTCATCTTTGCCATGTCGCTGTTGTAACGTCCTAGGGTAACTCAGCTATTATTGTTTACTAGTTTTATGCAGACAGAGGTCTGCGTGGGCTTCATTTTATATTCAGTCCTGCAGGAATTTTCTGGGTTCAAATGTGATATCTGTCCTTCCTTAGAGTTCAAGCTACCTGGCAAATTTAATTAAAGTTGGTTCTTCCTTTACACCGAGATAGCGCAGAAACACGCTCTCAGATTTATATATTTGTATGAAAGACAATGTATTTACTAAATATGATTTCCTTTATATATATATTTATGAAACATCAAAGTATTAATAAAATAATAAACTTATTAGTAATGGTAGTTGTTATATTTAGAATGAAAATTCAGTCGTAAAGTTTCTACAAATCTGGTATAAAAATCTCTTTAACATTTTGTATAGTCATAATATACTCGTAAGTGACAACGAAACCTTGCACCATGCCTGCACAACGTTAAAGATAATAACGCTCAAATTTTTTTTCTTTGTTGGCCTTTTTTGTACCATGAAATAGGAAAATCATTTTTTAAATCTTTTAAAATTAAGCTGCATTGATTTTTTAGCGAAAAATATAAGTAGTAATTCTTGTTTTAAAAGATGATAATGAATATTAAAATTCATTTTAATATTCATTATCATCATCATGCCAACCGTTGGTCGTCCACTGTGTGACGTAGCCTCGTCAGAAAGGGTTTAATTTTGCCTTTTGCCGCGCTGGGCAAGCATAGTGGCAATCAAATGGCATAGCTTCGCGGCGGGGATGCTGCTGCCAATCCGCGCCCTGGGCATTTTAACTACGCTGTTTTTGGATATACCGCTATTTATTAGCTACGATACCTCAGTCGCCACTTCAACACCTGGTGCAGGAGAGGTACTAATCTAGTCTACCGGTACGTCCGTGGGATATTGCTAACATTATATAAGCGAAAATGTATCTAATAATGTAAATAATAAACTTATTTTAATGCCAGTTAATTAAATTTACCACGTGAGTTGATTGAACCCTTAAAAAAGACTACTTCTGATTTTAGGTAAGTCCCTACATGGTATAATATAGAGTAAAGACTACAACAATTAAAGAATGAACGGGAAGCCAGTTTCAATTTTAAATTGTAAGTATCATATAAAAGTAAATAATTTATTGCCACTCGAGTTGCGTGTCATCCAAACATAAACATAACATATATGAATCATCTCCGAATTATTTCAGCCGACCGACTCTCCTGGCACTGAAATGTACAAAGCAACAGATCCATACAAATGTGACAAAATATCGCAACCAATATCAAAATGTGAGTAATTAAGTTCAAAATCGAATCATGTATATTTGGTTAGGTAAATCTGTTGCTTTGTGTACAATGCTATTATTATTTCTAAACGCATATCTGAGTATGCCGTGAAGTAGTACCGGCGACTAAGGTACAAGAACCGACAGATATATCCATTCGAAACATGTAGCACAAATGCATAGGGCGGGGGTGGGCAGCAACATCACCATCGCGAAAGCTGCGCTCTGCAATTGCCAACACGCTGGCTCAACGCGGAGTTATGGGTGAAATTCCCCTAGGTCTAAGTCCAGCAGTGGACTTCCAATAACTGAAATGATGATGATAATCTGAGTTGGTTGATTATTTGTAAAAACATTAACACCATGTCCGTTATAAATGGCGTACCTAGGAAGAGGATCGTCTAGCATCTGCGCAATAGTGTCGATGACGCAAAAACTCATAATTATCATACCACTCAACGCCTTGTATTCCTAATGCAATACGACCGCCGCGTCATAAACTGACACGACTACTCGTACAAATTGTTTTGTATTATATTTAGTCATTAGCTTTCCACCTGTCTGGATATTAACTAAAACCCTTATAATAAAATATGCATTTTTTAGCAAAATCGTCTTAGATGTACGCATTTATTACGTTAATATGAAAAGTATAATTATATCCCTATCATTTATTTATTGGTTTCTATGGGCTAAGTGAAATAGAATATATATTTAAATTAATACTAACTGAGTGTGTATACCTAAACAAGCAAAATATAGTATGATGATAATATAAAGGATTTATTAAAGTATTTCAGTAGAGTTTACCTGTTCAAACATTGATCACCGTAAACAGGTTTATTGGTAGGTATAAATAACTATGCAAGATGACCTTGTAATTCACCTCCTACATTCACACCTGTTAATTTAATTCATCTGATAGTCTTATAGCGGTCCATAATACTAACATTAGTAAGTACATACATATAACAGCTACATACTTCTATTTATGTGAAACATTTTTGATTGTTTTCGTCTATTCGTAGTGTATGTTTTAAAATCCCATACCAATAGATAAAAAAGGTTCCAGAGAACAGTCTGTTGTCCATCTGTCTACATGTTTCAGAAGTATATTTAGGTTTAATTATCATTTTGACACCTTTAAGTTAACGCAATCAAAAACGGCTGCTCAAGCCGCCGCATATTTCAACATACACAAATATATGGAACGGATTTCCTCAGGACCTGAAATCCTAATTGGCGTGAGTAAAGTGGAAAAGTTACTTCACAAAAATAATTTGCGAAATATATTCGGGGACACGGCACAGTATGTCTACCAATCCCACACAGCCCTTGCTGTACTAGAACAGAAGAAAAAAAAATGTTTAGGAATATGCTTAACAAGAAATACCTATTACGCGATCATTATAAAACATGTAATTTAGTAGTAAAAATGTTAATGCCCTATTATGGCACGTGACACTTACATTCAAAATAAGCTAAGTCCGGTTTGATAGAAGTCAAGCCTATGTTGTAATCTTGTTTGCATTTATATCGTCACTATAGTAGCTTATGTTATTAGGATCACAATCATTCACGTAGGAGGCGAGTCTTTTATCCGTCTGGGCGACACGTATGACGGGGCACAATACCCTTTACTTCAATTTACATTAATTGACGCTCGAGAATGCCATATCTTTGTTTGTTTCGTACGAGTGTTGGTAATGACTATGATAATAACAGCTACATTCATTAAGGTGCATGTACTTGCACGCATACCTACATATTTTTAAATGGCGGCAGCTGCCCGGCGTTTTCTTCGACCACGAGTATTTAAACATTGTTTCCCTTGAATCAAAATCCTGTAAAAAAAAAACACTCGGTGAAGCTATTGCTAATTTTGAAATAATTAGCTGGCTAGTGGCTGAATAAGGAGTCATACGACTGTCTATTTACCCGGTATGCACTTGCGAAATTGGATTAATAATGGTAGTAACTTACTAAAACTTAACTTACTTAACTAAAAGCTACGTTTGTTTATAGCCGTTTTTAAATATTTGATAAGTACTGAATCAAATAACTATTCAACACTGAAGGTTTATAAAAATAATATAGGATTCTTGGTGACTGAGAGGTAAAGAACAAAAGCCAACGTTTGACCTCATAGGTTTTCTAAAGATAGGTTTACGTCACTCTCCTATTTTGGAAACATTTATGAAAGCTGCAATAGCCTGAACGTATGAGCGGCTTTCTAAGGCTATTGTATGGAGCATCTTCCCACGCGATTGTTTTTATCTTGTCCATAGCTGAGAAAGGGGCGAGCGCGCTTACAGTCGGGTCTCATTTAATGTTTACAGTTATGAAAGTATTAATTAAATTACTTACATAATAGGCCAATTGACTGCATGATACTGTTGTGTGAATATCTCCACATGGAATCGTTCTTACCAGCCTGCACTTGTGGTTAACTGTTTATTTCACTGGCACCACGATCTTCGAAACTTCCTGAGATCACGGTGCGAAAATATTATATGTTAGAATTTTCTTCTTTTCATTTTATTAGACCAGGTCGACAAACAAGCATACAGTGCACGTTATCGCTCGTAATATCGTAATATCACAAGAATATCACTAACGCGTTGCCAACCTACTGACTTGAGGATATTACGCCGCATTATCCAGTAAATTCACTGCCTCTTTCACCCTCACTCTTCTAACCGTAACACAGCAATGCGAACATTGCTATTTGGCAGTAGAAATAGGTGAGAGTGAGGTACCAATGCAGACAACCTTTTGTATGAGGTACCTCATGTTATGTTAGATTAATAATTATATAGCAATTGAAGGATTCTTCAACTTTATGTATTAAATGAACTTGTATACATATCAGCCAGACAGCGAACATTCCGATTAACCTAACTGTCAAGTATAAAAAAGTCTGAAATAACTTATGTCCGATGCAACCAACCGAAAAGTATTTAATGTCGCCTCATTTCACATTTCTCTCCACACCCACTTTCATCTCGTACCCAATAGAAATGTTAATCGCGTACCGATAAATTTAACGGTAACCATGTCAATCCGGACATCAAATGTGAAACAAGCTTCCTTATTACTATCTATAGGTGGCATTTCGGAATGAAATGCCACCACGGCGCCGATGAGCTTCGGACATCGAGTGACTATTAACCCACCCTGCGCCCGCATTGTCGGTAATGTCAAACTGTACATCCGCGTTGGCAGGAACATCGCAGCCTGATTTATTATGTGTATGAGGGCATTATTTTATGGAATACATTTGAAAATCTTCGTTATATGTACGGCTATAAAACTTCTGTGCCAGTTAAAATCACTACGAATATTGTTTATTTACAAGTACAAAGACCCGCCCCGGCTTCGCACGGTTGCAATAAACAAAAATGTGGATTATTGTCTGTTGTCTCAAAGAAATAGACATATACCATCGCGTACTTTTTTGTAGATTTTAAGATGTGCAATACTATAGTATATTATTATGAGTTATTTCGTCGGGTTCAACCGGCGACATCACATTGGAAACCTCTAAAATTATTCGTTTTTCTTTATTATATTATACATGTTTAATAGTTGCATAGTTTTAAAGATCTAAGCATACATGGGGACAGACAGATAATGAAAGCGATTATGTAGTGATGAGTTTATTAAATATCTTTATGTTTATGACTTATGAAAATTAGTATTTGATTTGGTATTTATAAATCATATAGTCACAACCAATTTATGAGTCAGGGAGGAAAACATTATGTATTAGCTTACTTTTAAAAGTCCTTGTACATCAAAATATATCAAGATACTCGAATTAATCTTATCGGCAAAATTAATAAATTTCATATTATCTACGAAAGAAGGATTTATTAACTTTTTATAGCCTAGATGGCGATATGAGGTACTTATTGTTAAACAAGAAGGAAATTGAGGTACTGTTAAGTGTTTAATGCTTCCGGAGATTACTAGCGTTCGCAAGAGTCCGGAGAAATTCCTGAGAAACTTATAACCGTCTTTTCTGTATGATTTACATGTATGCTCAATTTGTCTGCTTGTTTTTTTTTTATATTAAACCGAAATACTTAAGTAGCCTTAGTTACTTATTATAACATACATGTGCCAGTGAAAGCCGCTGTAGTACTTAGTCGATAATTAATATTTTCTAATCTCATCTACTGAGAATAAAATATATCTATAGTGTCCCGTAACAACAGCTGCTAGCTATAGTAAGTTAGTAGTATATATGACGGATAGGAACGTGATATTAATGTATTGTTAATTATTGTACCCATTTATTATATACACTTTCGAAAAGTTTTCGGGAATGGATTACAATTATGCAACTCGTCTTGGCCTAATGATATTGGTTTATGTGAGTCTGTGCGCGGGATCAAAAGTAACGTATGTCCTTATGGATTTAAAATGCAACAAACAATTAGACATACCTTTGCATTTATAACACGATAGATGTATTGTATTGTGAACTTGGTATTCAGCACTGAATATAAAAGTAAAAATAACTAGTTTAGTAGAACTTATGCTATTTATTCTATTGCTCTTATACACTAAGTGCAATAGCAACACAGCTACTAATACTAGCACACTTAATGCTCAAAATAACAGACTAAAACTGGATAATCTGTGTTTAAAATAACGTATGAAGATAATAAATCATTGTTCCTTAGGCCAGTCCACTTGCTATCTAATGGTGACATAAAATGGCAGACTAGAACAAGAAATTTATACATAAAAACAACGCGTAGGTGTGCTTAAGCCTTGTTCTATCGCAGCCCTAAACATTTAAAATAATCAGATGGTGGGATAAAAGAGAAAACTCGTATTAGAAAATACTTTTGATTTAAATACGGCGTGGGATTATAAATCCTTGTTCCTTAGTCCAGCCCTAAACATATGGTGGAGTAAAATAGAAAACGGGAGCTAGAAAATGAATATATATAAAAAAAAATATGTGGTGATGCTAAATCCTTCTTCCTTAAAGCAGCCTTAAACACTTTCTATAATCAGATGCTGGCATAAAATAACACTGGAATTAGAATATATATATTTCAAAAATATGAGTCATACAAAATCCTTGATCCTTTGTCCAGCCCTAAACACTTGCTATAATCAAATGGTGGCATAAGTGGCGGGCTGGAAGCGCGACGCACGTGCTGCGCTGGTATTTATAGCGCAAGCGACACCCGGGGGCGGGTTACGTCACATCTGGACCAGATGACTATAACAAAACCGAGCCGACTGGGGACACCACTAGACGCTCAAATGCGTTACTATTAACATAGTGGTGCAGACGTCACCGGTAGTGTCAACTGAGTCCATATGGTGTTATTATTGTTAGACGGCCAGATCGAATTTTCTTCGTGACTTGGACATATTAATCGGTGATACACCATTATTTAAGACAATTAACTAATCAACAATTGTGTTTTACTCAATATTTAAGCTACGATATAATAAATACGATATATGATACGGATATAATAAATGTGTTGAACTTAGGGAACAGACTATGTACCGGCTGCTTGACCAAGGAGAAGATGTCGCGATTTGTAATGAAGACCACACGGACTTCGTCTTTAGCCTTACATAATTTTAAGATGTTTTCAGTTTCACATCGCATGACTTATTTATAGTTCTCAGAACCACGATTAACAATAGCTTCTAATAATGCCGGGGCACATCTCGCTCATCGATATGATTGAACCAAATAACAATCTGGTGATTTCAATTGATTAACTGTACCGTTGTCAGCATAACCACTAACTAGCCCTTTTATAAAGGGCCGAGCGTTGACATCCAACGTAACCCGAATTTGCTCGCTGCGTAAAGTAACGGAGTCGACGGAGCGTCAACAAAACAAACCGCGCCAACATGTTATCCAATCGACGACACGGCTCGTTTGTTGGGCCGATTACGATTTGTAGTACCTCTTTGGTTTACGTGTTTTATGGGATTACTCTAGTGTTACTACTACTACTGTCCATAAACTATTGTTTTGCACATTCAATTTAATATAAAAATATTTGTATTATATATTAATTTTTTGCCGTAACGTACCGGCAGAGTAGAACAGTACCGTCACCTTTACCGATCGTTAAAAACGACAAAGGTTCTAGAATTAACAGATGACTGTGTATCTATCCAAAACAGTGCGACTCAAGTGCGGGGGGGGAGGGGGGGCAGCATCCCCGTCGGTAAAGCTGCGCTCTGCGATTGCCAGCACGCTTGCACAGCACAGCAATTATGGGCAAAAATCCTCTTTTTTTGGGAACGCCTCTGTCCAAGCTCTTTGAATATAATGTTTATTTTTTTAATTGTTTTTATTTTTAAACATCAAATTCAGGAGATCCTTTAGATCATCAAATTATGCTTAACTTTTTGTATCACGTAGAATCTCATAGTTTGCTCCTTCGGAATCGGGACTACCATAAAACTAGTGCAACTACTTTAATTGGGACAACAGTTTCAGTAAAATAACAAACAGCAACAATTTACCGTTTGTTTAAACAGGCCAAATATACATACATAGACTTTGAAGCCAATCGTTCAGAATAAAACAATAATAATATCTTCATTACCTGTATATACTGTTTATTTAGCACTCCAATCGTTATCAATGAACTCGGCTATAACTCAACAAAAGATAGTGTTTTTTGCACTGCACAAATCCTGGCATGTATCATGAGCAAGTGGCGGCTAATGACCTTTTTGACGACGTTTTAACTCTGACGATTGCATTACTGACAACTAACAAGTCATCAATTACAGCGGCGTGCTCACTCGTCTAGTTCACTAATTCCTCTAATTGGATTCTTTTACACCGACCTAATTTGAACCTTTCGACCCATTAATGTGGATTGCAGACGTTTCATACGGAATCCTCACAAATGTAAAAGCTGTTAACGACTTGCAAATGAGAACATAAAATCTTTAATTTTTTAATTTTTGAGTTGGCAAATCTTTGTTTAACTTCGTATTAACCACTTCACATCACCCTAATATAATAACGCAATGATATATGAATGTTTGTTTACACGACGGTTTTTTATATGTATCGTGTAGGTATGAGAAATGGTCGTGTATTCCATACCGTATAGTGATTATGGTGTCTGAAACACTAGAATCGCTCATATGGCAGCAGAATAACCTTTGCCAGGTCAACTCGTATTGTAGGAATTCATAAAATTATGGACGCTGACAAAGATGGCGTTTGCTTGTATATACGAAAAATAAATATGTTAACCAATCTATTATTGAACGGGCAGTTGTTGTCATTCTTTTGTTGTTTACAAATGTGCCAAGCAATAGGTTACACACATCATACACTTATGTACAAAGAGTTATACTCCAAATACTTTTTTTATATATAATGTCTATGGAGTCGTATAACGTAATCACTCACTTTTACCATATAAGTTAGGCAATGGAGTCTGAAATGCAATAAAATAGTCTTTTTTCATAACCCACCCCATCTTTAGAATGTGCCCAGAATAGCGACTATATGCGAGCTGTGTGCCTGACATACATGGATCAACACTAAATAAGTGGAAATCCTTTAAATTTTAATTTTATTAAGTTAGTATTTTGATTAGTTTTTTTATATTTAAAAAAACAAATTAAAATACTAATACCAAAATACAAAAAACAAAATACTAATTCTGTTCACTCTATCTTGATCGATTTAGTTAAGTTTATTTTATAAATTATTTAGAAATTATGTCTTTGTTGTTAATGTATATACATTTTTGAGTGTTTGCTCGTTATGCTTTTCATGCAGTACATACCTCCTTGTATAGTCACAGCTTGCCAACATCACATAGATTTTGAGAGTGTGTTATGCTGTGTGTGTTTGTGTGCCTAATACAATAAATGAATTGTTCCTTAGTATGAGCCATACTCGTTGCGGAGACGTTACTCCGGCGTGGTCTATTTCCCTCGTGAGTTACTGTTACAGTTGCATCACACGCACTGTAAGCTGGTTAGCGAACTCTTGCACTTGCGACTAGAGGCGCCGTTTTGACATATCATGGTGTCACTCTCATAACAGTGTGACATCCTTAAACGCATTCGCAACAATAAGTCTGACCAACTTTTGGTCCATTCTTTAACCAACAAATTATATATAACTAATCCTTACTAATATTATAAATGCAAAAAAAGTTGCATGGAAGGATCGCTATTTTTGGAGCTAGAAACTTGGAACTTATTTTTCAAGCCATTGATTCGATATTAATAAACATGACATTCGAAGTTTATATAAGTTAAGGTAAAGAGGAATGGTACCCAAAAAAGAACTATTTCACGCGGACGTAGTCGCGGGCACAGCTAGTTTGTTATAATTCTGACGTAAGTTCGTGTGAAGTGAAGTGCTAGATAAAAACTATTTTTAGTGTTTCTATTATTAGCAGTGAAGGACTTTGTACATTTTCGTTTATTTTCAAGACAAAGCTTGTATAAGAAAGTGTTATCGTTGTATTAAGAATTGCGTCATTGTAGATCTACTTTATTGCTGAAAGTTAGATTTTTACTAGCCTGTCAGTTGCCTTTCTCGACTTTCAACAACTGCGTCTACGAATTATTCGACACAGTTTAAGCGGAATTGAGACACACGGGATACCATAGAGAGACTATATGCTAATATTTTCACATATCTGTCTTGTTCCGTTTATGATACTTTAGAAGTAACTGTAATAATTGATACGCTTTTTCAATCAACATAACTTCCGGTAAATGTTTACTTCTAGTAAGTACACGCCGTTACGTCATTCATCAAGAACATTAACTGCTTTCTAATATAAATGAAAACTTATGCGAGTTGTATGGAAATAAATCAGAAACTGAATATTTTGTTACACTAAATACAGTATAACTAATATTGTTTAAAGTGTTAATTTTTTATATTCAAATTGGTGGTGTCAATATAAAAGCCGAAGAAATTGTTCCGTGAATGCGTACGAGATGTGAGCACACGTGTCCCGCGCATGCGCGATGGCGCGTGTCGGTCGCGCATCAAGTCCACCGGACGCAGTGTGCGGGCGCACCCGCTCTGCATTCAAGTTAGGGTTGCCGGATGGATGCTCATGTTTACACCTGATTTCAATATCTTCAAGGATCTTTCGTCTGAGAATTGTTACTTGTTACATTACATCATGAGTTTACGTCCTTCCTAACCTTTTGTATATTTTTGTGTCTGGAAAGTTTTAATATTCTTTAATATGCATTGTTGTAGTAATTTTCATGTAAGTTTTTTATTTTCTGTAGTGTAATTGTATTCATTTTTTAAATTATTTGTTTTGGTAACAACATTTCTCAACCCTGTCGACGTTGTTACTTTCACACGTCACGACACTCGATCGCCACAATTTCACCTACATTGATATTAATTTCCATTCTGTTACTAGTTACAAGTCATGCAACTACTAGGTCAGTTTTACATTGAATTCATGTTAATTTAGAACATGTCTAAATATTTTCAAGTCACTGAACATTAGACACTAATATTTTTATATGTACGACAGTTAGGGTGTCCCTTATATGGCAAAAAAAAAATTTTTTTTAGTATTTTGAAAGGCATACCCTCTATTTTTTTTATAAATGCTAAAACGTACTTAAATATGAAATTTCATATTTGTAGCATGATTGCAACCCGTGCCGACCGAGCTCTAAAGTTTAGTGAAAAAATGTGTTTTGGCTTGACATTTTGGTTTGATCCAAACCCAATTAACATGCAACAAATAAGGTAATTAAGAGTAAAAATAAAATAAAATGAACTTAAACTTTTATTTAAATACAAATTATAATAATAATTAATTAGGGTAACTTCTCTTTAGTGTAGTTTTTTACAGTCTGGGTACAGATTTCTATGTTCCTGAACACAACGCAACAAAAACTGTTTTTGCTCTTCTTCAGACGTGATAAGTCCATTAAAATCTTGCACTAATTTAACAGCTCTTTCAGCAGTGTCATTTACGACCTTTAAACGATTTATTTATCTTCCAGCTTCCAAAAAACTAGGATTGTCACCCCAAGAAGTTACATCTTCCCGAAGAAAACTATCGTCGATTTGCAGTCGAGATAGAAATTGTTTGCTTCTTTGAGTCACGAAATCATCCAGCGTCATATCTGAAAAAAAGAAAAAACAGTTTACAGTTTAAATAAATAAAAACTAATCAAACACGAAACTTTAATAAAAGAAACAAGAAAATACTTACCAAACAAATTTTGCGTAATTTCTTCCTTCGATGGGACATAGCGTTTAGAGGAATGTGAACGTTCGTCTCTGTTTAAATTATTAATCATTTTTGTCTTGGTTTTTGAATCAACTCCTTCATCAAAGAGTGATAACATGACTGTTTCTTCACACAAATACCATAAATGATAAACAAACTTGCTTATGGATGCCTTGGAACTTTTCGCGTCTACTTTTTCATATTCTTTTAGAGCTTTTAAAAGCACAAGTCTTGGTTAGGTGCTTTAATTGCCACCGTGCATTCGAGCCAAGGTTTAGTATACAAGGTGACGATAAATAAGCAAACATCTTGTAGAGCATTTTTGTCCTTTGCAGTAATTTTGAGTTGCGATTGAAGCAAACATATTTTGATAGAATAGATCGCTCTCGCCATCGCGCTTGATGCAAAGCTCCGGGGGGCCTGAGTTTTAGTTTATTCTCTGTATCTCCTACTAAGAACACAATGCATAGCTCAACCAATTCGCGGTAATCGTCTCTAATAAAAGGTTTTTCCAGTTCAGTCTTATAAAAAGTTAACAAAGATGTAATGGTTGTCTCAGCAATGTGTGCTTTAATGAAATTCAGAGGTGGCTCAATGTTTCGGGTGTTAATATTTTTCCAAGTATCTCTTAACTTTTTGAAAATTGGAATGTCTGGGCTACTCGTAATTTGCTTTACCTTGGTTTCAAAGACAGCTTTAAGAACCAACTCATAAATATGATGACGACAAGCAAAAACCAGCAATTCCCTTTCTAAAGTCTGCTACAAAATAGCATAAGCTCCACTAAAACGGCCAGTATTTGAAGCTGTTGTATCGCAGCACATTATCTGTACTTTATAATGGAGGTTCCAGTCAAAGAGTGCAGTTGAAATGGCTTTAGCTTGATGTTTTCCAGAAGAACTCTCTAATTTTAAGACTGCAAGAAGCTGTTCTCTATCGTCAAATGAAGCAACAATTGGCCAGCGTTCTTCTTTTGAACTTCGCACATTCAATCCAGGTAATAGTTTTCCATCCCAATGTACTGTGACTACATCGGGCAAATTATTCTGGAAGTCAGTTTTTATTGCTTCTGCCCTGGATTTTCTCGCCTGAGTACGAAGTCGCTGAATCGAGGATTTGTTAACAGGGAAATCATCGCTGTTCAAACCAAGCGCTTCTACAACCGCATCGAGAATGTAAACTGAGTCTCTTATGCTTAGTTGGCATCGATCTAAAGCTGCTACCAGTTTAGGAGTTAAGAATCTGAGTACTAAGCTCAGAGTTCGATATCTGTTCCTCATCCGAATTCTCAAAACAGTCCAAGCTATCTATCGAAGAAGTAGATGCAACAGCCAATAGCTCTCTTTGTTTTAACTTTCTTTCCTCTTCTTTCAATCGTCTTTGTCTAACTCGTTCTTCTTTCTCCGCCAATTTTTTGTCAATTCCACCTAAGCATCCCGGTCGACCTGCTTCTCTCTGTTTCCTTAAAAATTCTTTGTCTTCCTCTATCTTCATTCGTTCGAAGGCATCAGCATGTGCAATATCAAATAAGTTATCAAGGTCTTTTACAAAAATATTTTCGCGGTTCCTGAACGTCACCTGAGTTTTCTTACAGTTTTTTTGCAGCTCCCTCCAAACATGATATAAATCAACAAGTTTCTTCACGCAGTTAGGAAATGCCTTCGTAGGAATTCTGGCTTTTTCCCAAAATATAATGCACTCCCTTATAACAAGATTCGCACTTTCACTAACAGTCAGCTTGACTTCACGGATATTGTAAAATAAAACGGTGAGAACTTGTCGATTAGATGGTAATTTTGCACCATTTATCTGGTGGCTTGGCAGTCCGATAAGGTAAATATTTTGTTTATCACTTCGTAATTCCACAGACATCTTCGCACAATAAACAACTTTAATAATGTTAGAAACCACGTATGAAACGACAATTGAAACTCGCAGTAACAAGTCGCAGCGCTGCACCCGGACAACTTGTATGGACAAGTTAAAAACTCAAGTCGGCACGGGTTATCGTTAATGAATCGGGCTAATATTTATTTCTAGACTATATTAGGTCAATACGAAAGTTTTTAGAGGGTATGCGTAAAAATATATTGAAATTGAAATTGAAATTTAAGGGACACACACATTGTACGTATTATATATATACATGTTCTTTTTGATGAAGATTTGGGCATCCTCCCCACGTTTTGTTTAGATTGTGATTCAGGTATTATGGGACAACCACATACAATCGTTCCTATAGAAAATCTCTTGGGTAGGCATATCTCCAACAATGACTCCCTACAGCTAATAACGACACCTTTAAATTTGCGTAGAGCGTAGCTTTTAGCTTAGCGTAGCGTAGCTTTTGCGATAGGGACGCTGCTGCCCATCCCCGCCCAGCTACACTGTTTCGGATCGATACACTGCCATCTGTCGGTCCCGGTACTTTAGTCGTCTCTTACGACACCTGGTTCAGGGGAAGTACTTTTCTACTTTGCCTGTTCCACAGGGCAACGGTTTTTACGTCTGATAAACTTGAATTCATAGATATACAAAAACTTTATATATACCGACATAATATCTCTTATCTAAAACTGCTGTCATCGAATATTAAATAACCATTACACTGATTACAGTAATAATGTCATTCGGTGACTAAACGTGTCTACGTACTTATGACAAAGTATTTGGGTTAATCATGTGGCATTGTGAACTATAGCTTTTATGCAATAATAAAATCGATGTTGTTAGCTATGCTAACCGTAATGTTTCATCCGCGCCGTTTTTGTAACGCTTGCATAACAACCCTAAACTAAGCAGTTGAGTAATCACTCCGAAATTCTTAAGAATTTATTTATTCGCATCATGGTGTATTTGGTTTGATCTAAATACCATGGAGTAGAACAAAGTAAATTAGTACACCACTCTGTACTTAGTATATCCTTACGAAACTGCGTGAAAATCCAATAAGGCAGCGACATGCCTGCCCGTCGTAGAAAATGTCTCCGTATAGGTCATTAGATCATTGTCGATTTTAAAGTTTATATTAATCCATTTATTTTAAACCTATTTATTTTAAACATGTAACTAGACCGATACTAAAATATACAATTTATGTAAAAGTTTAAACATCACGTCCTGTATCCATAATAAAATACGGCTCCAAAAAGAATCATATCCCATATTACTCGTATATTTTCGTTTACAACATGGTCACAGATTAACAACAAGTTATCAAGCCCATAAACACGCAATTGACACGTTTCATAGAAATAATAATCAATTCTTCGATACCTAGACAGCATGTAAACTGACTCCAACACGCCATTAGCAAAATGGTTAGGACATGACCTACATCGTACTGTATGAATACCTAACACAAATTACGTGAACACTATGTAATTGCTATTTTAATACCTTTCGTTTTATCATTTTGCATTTTAGTATTTTAGGAGCTGATTTAGATTTTTATAACCTGTAACATACCCAATACCCACTAATTACTTCTATTTTAAATCTTTGTACGAGTAATGTGAACTTAAACTTTTTGCTGAATATAATGTAATGAAATTTATTTAAAACATGCTTTTAGATAATTTTATTACATACATACATACTTACATCATGCCTGTGTCCCATCAGGGTAGGCAGAGATTATGGATCTCCACTTGTTACGCTCTTGGCATACCTCTCTTGCTTTTCTTCCTCGCATTAGTCTTTTCATACACGTTCGTTTATTCTTGGCCCTTCTTGAATACCTCTTCAACCTGGTTAAGATATGTTCGCCTCGGTCATCCTATACCTACACTTCCATTCACTTCTGCTCTCTATGTTTGTGGAGTAATTCTATTCTATCCATCCTTTCTACATGTCCAAACCATTTCTACATTCCTTTCTCTATTTTTTGTCACATCATCTTTTACACCACATCGATCTCTTATCAAACTATTCTTTAATCTATCTCTCAAACTCACAACATACATACTTCGAAGTGCTCTCATTTCAACAGCATTTATTCTACTTGCGTACTTCTTTTGCCATTCCCAACATTCACTAACACATGTCAGTGTTGGATCCAACAACACCTATGAACAGCCATTCGTGCCCTTTTTGACACATTTTGGCTGCCCATAAAAGCAATTCATGATAATTTATATGTAATAATTTTATTTAAAGCACAATGTTCGGTTTTTGTCCAAAAAATAATATTATCAAATTATGGGATGTTTCTAATAATCATTTTGATAACACTAACTCAAATGTACAAAATTGCGTGTACCTCATATATATTTATGTCAAGTATCAACAAAGTTAAAGGCTGGAAAAATGAATGCTGTTAATAAAAACAGTAAGAATTTTGATGATTTATTAGTGTATTTACTAACTCTAACTCAATAAATTTTATTAAAAGATTTATTTCCTTTAATCACTGTATATCGAAAGTTTATAAAGTTTTTTATATATTATCTTTTCTTTCTCTCAAGAGTTCTCACACTGGCCACAAATAAAATATTCCGAGGCTCGTGTCCAAGAATGTTTTATTAGTTTCGCTCTATTGACTTCCAAATAAATCTATGGCGATCAGAAAAGCGTTGCCGTTGGACGTTTAGAAACACTTTTACTGTTTGTTATGTTCTAGATTTAGTCACGCTTTCTTAAGCCTGGACATTTCTACTTTTTTGAAGTTGGCTTTGCCTCAAGAAAAATCCAAAGTCACGTATTATTATTATTATTTTTAGTACCATAAAAAAACTAAGTCAATAGTTTTCTAATGTTATTGTCATTTCAATCAAAGTTATCGTCGATTAATGTTTCTCGTTTCGTCTATTTTAATGGCCATCTATTTCCAAATTGTTCACTTTCTTTTCACTTCGAAATAAAACGTTTATTGATCACTTTCGAAATCGTGATGTTTTAGAATTAACAATAACAATTTTTTTTATATTATACTGGAATCTATATCATCCAGTAATTGCTAATCATTTATTCATGTTTACGCGTTAGATTTTTGCAGTAGAAGGCTTTCATCGTAGAGTTCTACTTTCTCTATATATCTATATCTATCTCTTTATCTGGCTGGCATGTTTCCAAAATAATATCAACTAATTGGTGTTTGGAATACTTCCAATTGATTTGCTATTCATTGGATGATTTCTACCAATCTACTGCAACAGCTTCGTTAGTCTTTGATTGCTAAATACAAAACTTCACATTTAAATCCGATGAGCCGCGTCTGTGAGTAATTGATTAACAATTATTTACCAATGACCCCACACGACCACGAAAATTTAGCGCTATTGCAAAAATGCAATAAGAATTTCTGATAGCAATCTCAAAACCACGTTAGGTTTGGCACAAACTAGGTAGTTAATATTGTTGAACACAATTAAAAGCAAGTTCACTTCTGGTTTCGATTACATTGATATTAGTAACATCAGTCGTCATATATCAACGTCGAATCGGGAGGAAACGTTTAGCCAAGCCTTCCCTAATGACCCATTCATGTCTTCTCTTTCATACCGCGAGGACCGCCGCGTGACACACGACCAGCGCCGCCGTTTAATATGCGTCTATTTGCTTAATTCGAATTTGCTGACGTTTTAGTTCTGTGATATTGGATCTGGTTGGTATAATTGCTGACAACTTCGTTTTCGTATTGCGTAACATGTCGACTAATCGACTCGTAGTAAATTACAAGTACATTGTGGTTATCCTATTATATACCCACATTCACTACATATAAATATACTTAATAGGTAGGTATGTAAAGATGAATTGTTTTTTAAAAAAGCTTCGTAAGATAAAATAAAGATTTTGTTTTTTATAAAAGAAAGCTGTAAAATCTCATTAAGCGCGCATTATCATAAGTAGGGAGCTGAGAAAGCGAAGGCGGATGCCGGCACTCTGGAACAAGTCGAAATTCATATCGCCTTAAAATTCAGAGAGGCACTCGAACTCGGCATCTTTACGTGAACGAAACCAGGTCGAGAAGAGGAAGCGTACTTGCAGTGAATTCCCTCATCGAACCCTCGGCCGATTTTACCTATTTATTTGCTCGTACCTTGCTTTGTTTTGTGTTAGCTGGCTTCACCGGGGTGTAACGTTTCAAAAAAGTACGAGTAATTGTGACAAAGTCCTCAAATTGGGAATTACTCACTAGGCAAGGATGAGTCACTCGAAACCTGTTTCTGATCTTAGGTGAAAATCTATCACAGTCTAAAAGTTATGCTTAATGGCATGTTATGTTTGATATCATAAAAGTTAAATCACCGTATAGAATAGTTTGCCCTAGTTTATAAACGATAATTATTCATTTGAATCTTCCATCCATTATAAAGTAATAACGTATTGCAAGACGATTAAAAAATAATATGTATCCATTTGTAGTCCAATGCCAATTGATTCATTGTTTCAAATCTGAACTCTGTTGCTTGCTACCATTAACAAGGTTTTGGTTATATGGAAAAATATTAAACTATCATCAACTAAAAAAGGTCGGATTTCTTAACGGTCTTATTTTACAATAAACATTAAATTTTAACAATCAGTCAAATGGTCTACTTTCGGTATCCTCACAAGACGCTTACTTTTCCAGTTTTCTTTCAGTTTGTCATTTTGTATAACAAATTACATTATAATTCATCTATATTATATTCAAATATTCTTAATCAGTATGAAAGTTCAAAAACTTAATTATTCTTCCAATTTAATATATTACATAGAATACTGCTGCACTATGATACCAAATATGTTTTAAAAGCATTATACATATATGTTCTATATTTATTTATTAAACTTTATTGCACAATATATTACAAAATGTACAAATGGCGGACTTAATACCAGTTGGCATTATCTCCCAGTCAACCATTACACGAAACAGAAAAAAAATGTTATAGTTTAAGTAATAAAAACAATATAACACGAGTAAAACTCTCGCAGTGTACGTAGAGGCCCAAAGGTAAGTACAGTTTACCGGAATCTAAAGCCAAGAGAGTCGTGAGAAGGCTATTGTTTCTATTCCGTCATAGCGCTCACTAGAGCGCGACTAGCCCCAGGGTCTTCCATTAGTTATTATGACTCAGTACCGGCCAAATTGTGGATGTCCGAATGGCAATGGCTCACAATGGTAGAAGGCCCATTGTTGTTTTTCAGCTTAATTGTTAACTAATCATTGGTTACACAACGCGAATTTTGTACAGTTGCAGGGTTTTCCAATTATTAATTAATTAATTGCATAATATTTAAATATAATTCTAGTATAAACAAAAGCATCCCAATTTTCTATTATACTTTTAATAAATATACTAATACCTTCAATTCACCAGATTATAATAAAATTTATATAAAAATTAATCATCAATAAATAGTATCAATACTTGTATTGTTTTAGTCACCTGTAATATTACCACAGATTAATCACAGACCTCGCAAGTGTTCGTTTCGCGAAGGACTTTACGACATATTGTTCCAACATCCAGGCACAAAACTCGTTTTCATGAGATCCTGTTTCATTCACAGCATAAACATGGGAATGACGCTTTGCGCTTTGGAACCACCTCAGTAAAACGAACAAAGAAAACTTGCACACGTAATACCTCTTTGACCATTTGGTTCTTAACGTGAGGTAATAAATGCTATATTACAATGCTTGCCATAATTTAATTTTATAAAGACCTAGCTGAGCACTGGTCATTCAAACATAGGATATAATCACAAAAGGGTATTTGCAATCATTAAAGTAGTATTTCATTTTTGTGCATGTTAATCGAAAGACAGATTAAACAGTCTTCCATTGTCAAAAAAGATATATTAAAGATATATTCCTTATTAACTAGGTGACAGATCCTGCAAGTTAACACCTTCCAAATTATTTGGATAGTTTTCTAATAATTAGTGTTTGCGTATGAATTCATCTCGTACAGAAATAACACATTTGGATGGGTCCGTGCCACGGTACTTCGCCACGCTGACCATACACCGGTCTCTTCGCTCTACCTATCACGTGAGTCATCATCGTCGACCTTTACCGCAGCTAAATTCGCGCTGCCAACGACCTGAGTTGTGCATCATACGCTGATCAACTCTTCAGTCATCTGTTTATGATTATATATTTAATTTTAAATCTTATTCCATTAACTGATTTGTTTTTTTTAATAGTTGCTACAGATCGATGCTACTGATTTTGAATGTTGCATTCAATTTGACTAGACATATCTTTTAATATTTTAATAATGTAAATAAAGCTAAAAGTTAAAACCCAGCCAAAAAAAGTCAAACAGGCCACGTATCGCACGATATTTGCTGTCGAGTTGTAAACAGGCATGCGATGCGACCTTGAGTTGCTTACAAAAATTAACTAAATTTTTCATGATTCGTTCTTTTCATTGCTCTTATGCCCCTTTTATATTATGACAGCGATGTGTTTAAGACTTAAAATAATCGAATTTTGACTTGATTGCATGTAAATTTATCAAGTTGTATATATTATTACCTTAATGTGAACAAGTCTATACATCTGTTTATTTTTAAAGAATTCCTGTTTAAAGGTCAAATTACAATTAATATCTATTTTAGCAGCAGTTTTTTGGAAAATTCTAATGCTAAAATTTACTTAAAAGATTTCTATGTAAAATTATTATAATGTTATTCACCATTTTATTATCTAGGTCACCTGTAAGTTTTGTTATTATTTTCGTTAGTCGGATACGTTGTGACACTTAGTTGAAGGCAGGTTAGGTTTCTTTTGACGGGCGAAGAAACAAATCCGCTTTATGTGTTTGGAATTCATATTCTGAGTTGTTACTGATTCTCTTCATGTCGTCGGTTTCCATCTCGAACTTTGTGACTTACTTCCAAAAATCTTTTTTATTCAGTTGCACGTTCAATATATAATAAAAATGGTATATATTTTATGAAACTATCATGAAGACAATTATCAGTCGTTTCTTTTGCTCACCCAATGAGTTAAAATGATTAGAAAGAACCTCTTAAAATTTAAGTAAGTATTCCACCACATCCTTCAATGCTATTCTTGTCATTGTAATGTCTTTGTTTTAACCCATTTGTAATACCGTGACGCAAAATACAATAGATTGTTTATAGGCCCCCATTTGTAACGTGTCTTTACTCGCTTTGCAGACAGAATGGCACTGCTATTGTAATTTATGCTTCTTATATAAAGAAATGTTTCCAGTTATTTACTAACAACGTAAATATTTATTAGTTACGTAATAATTTATAATGTGCCTCTTAACTTTTATAAGAATATGAAATGTCATTGCCCCTTAGTTTGGTTTTGATTTCCGCATCATTCACGTGGGCTGTTGGTTCCTTATGCCTTGCCTACTTTGTTTATTCAAATGTGTTTTCACGCCGCTTCCTACGCAGCACAACATTTGAACATGCCTGTTTTATAACAGCCTAAATTTTTACATTATGTATTACTTAACTTCTGTATAGTGTGCATCTATAAAAGGAATGTCGACTGACACGTCGTACTATGAACATTGAATCATGCATGACATGCTCATCGTAAATTAAACTTTTGCAAAACGAGTGCAAAAATACACATGAATTCAATGACACAGATAAGCATAATATGCTCATTTTTACATTTGGTATTGGTTGTATGTTTTACACCCAGACACGATACTAAATTCGTATATGTTTTTACTAGTATATCATTAACCTTACAGTACACCTTAAGAAGGTCTACAAAAATGGTCGCGATGGAATATATTTATTGCTTGGAGATAACCCACAATAACCGTTTTTTTCCGGATTGCACCTGCGCGAAGACGGTAGTACACACAGTAAGCAATATTAAAATCAGTCCATTAGTGTAGAAGTTTATCTCACTGAACACCGTGACACCAAATTTTTTTATAGAAAGAAATTGATGAATATAAAGTATACAGAAATCACAACTATTATAGAAATACATATCATCAACTGTTGTATTATACAATTCCAATTTTGGCGTATAATAATGATAGCATTTTGGCTCGATCTATATTAGGTGTGACTCATGACATGAACCATGTTTACAAAACGATATAATAGACGTCTAGTGAATCAGCAAGGATGGAGTGTTTCATGGAAGGCACTTAAACAAGCTATTAAAGCTCATGGAGTTCAGCGCTAATATTCTAATTTAGCAACAAAATGATATTTAATACAATGTGCATAATAAAGCTCGCGGTACGATACGAGATCAGGTTCGAAGCACTTGTCGCGGCCTTCGCGTTCAACACAAGGAACTGCGACTGGTTGGACCGCTATTGTGAATTAGATCTGTGCTAAAACAACCGGGCCGACAGCATGAATTAGAACATTCTCTAAAGACGTCGCCATACATCATATCAATAAAGTGGGTCGCCTCGTTTTGTATGAATTCTCACTTATTCTTTTTTACTTCAATTTAATTTAGAGGTACAGGTGGAGCCAGGGCAGCTGCATCATAAAAACTAGGTAAAATAAAAGAAAAATACTTAGTAACTTTTTAAGCGCGTAACTGCAACAAATGATGATTAGCATTACCAATTATAGTTCATTACATAATTATATTACATAAGTTATTTTCTTCTTTGTAACTGAAAGTCGTTAAATATGGTCGCGTTACTTATAATTAGTCTTAGTATTTTTATTACGATATAAATATTCCTAGTGCTTTATTACTTTTAAAAATGCTGTAGGTATATAGTATTGTGTTAAAATTTTTTTTGCTCTAACTAATGGCCTCTGTCTGCCAAGCACGCACTTTTCAAGTTTGCTTGGATAATATATCTCCCAAATTAATTTTTTTATGCTCTACGTAGAGTGATTTGGGTATTATTTTTTATATAAGAAGTGTTGTCCGCTTTGTTCGTCATTTAGATAGTCGTATGCACTGAGGTAAGCACAAAGGAGCGCGAATAAAAACTTGTAGCGTGCAGCTGCAGACCACTTGTGCGACGGGAGCACGTGCCTGCGCATCAGCTTGCCATTCCATTCAAGATGGTGATCAATTTAATCGGCTGTAGATTATATAACAAGATAATCAATTACGATAACTATTTGTATATCTGAAGATACTAGTGGATCAGTATATATACTATGAGGCAGACTATAAACCTGAAATATGACGTTTTGTTTGATAATCTGTCGTCTTAAATTTTTTTTTTCGGCCTTATTCAACAATATTACTTATTTTTGAATTAACTGTAGAATTCTTTATTTAATTTCTTGTTATTGTTATAGGCATTTAATTATGTTGCGTGTCCTGCATACAGTAGCGCCTGAATTGTTTATTTTAATCAATTTAATATATTTCTAGTGCATTATGTACAAAAAAGTTTATTTTAATTTATGCACTTCTCCACATTAACGTTAACTGTGCCAAATTTCACGTTCACCCGTTGGCGTAATTTCTTTGTTTAAAGGGTTTTTGCTTTAATCAACCCTAGTCAGTAATATAATAATAGTAACGTTTTGATTTAAATGAATATATATACTAAATACACTGCAATATTTTTTTAAATTTTTTTTTCACATTATCCCTATAACCTCAAATTTGGTGAACTTTTAACATTTATTCCTTTTGCGTTCCTTAGTTTGAAGTGGAAAAACCACCGAAATGTCCTTTTTAACTTCTACAGGATCTGCTCCATACAGTTAAACACTTGGAAACCTGTTCTGATATTTACACTCGCTTGATGTGTGATACCAAGATTTTTTTCTGTGAAGGTAAAAGCTGACATACAAAATGAACAATGCTAACATTTTGAAGGAAATTACTATGTAGATTTTTGGAGTTTAAAAATAATATGTGTAGAGAAATAAGGAAGGATCACGTATTATGTAAATCGAACAACTCTGTCTGGAATGCCGCAACCTGCACGCATGCATACGACTCATCACCATACAGTTATACCATATGCAAAAGATACGAGAAACCATGTTCGTGTCAACTTTACCGGTATTTTAACTGCCTACGCAGTACATTCTGTTGCGTACTTAACGAAGCCTATCAATAAAAAGTTGACAACCGTCAATAGAGGAGGCAAGTATACGAACATGGTCAAAACAAGACTAGAATTGTACCGTGGGTGGACTGGTCGCGATAGCCGATACGTTTTTCCGACGCCCGCGTATCTAACTGCATCAAATGCCTAAACATTAGACAGCAACAGAAAATAAACTCTGAACACTGCATAAAACGTCATCACAAATAAATTCCATTACACATTTGAACTTTTAGCATCTCCCTCATTGAGTCAAAAATAAAAAAATTGCCCGCCCAAACTTTCAAACTTTTTCATATTTTTTCATACAAATACGTTTATCTTTTTTATATATTTTTCTGCACTTGTGTTTGTCACCTAACTCCTCTAGAACGGCTAGAATGGGAAACGAATGTTTCCCATTCTAGCCGTTCCTTAAATTTAGTTGAATGGGAAACGTATGATTTTATTTCCAACTAGGACTAGAATTAATTTAATTAAATAATTTAGACTTACAAACAACGGCTTGGGAGTCATCAAAAAATATCGCAATGAATGTTCACATTATAGATACTACAATAATCAGAGACAAATATACAGATATTCTGGATTATCTGTCTCTGATTATTGTAGTATTATTTTTTACTTAAGTAGCTATAAAGCTAGAGTAAGTTACAGAATAAAATTATACTACTAAAAATACGACCCGTTATTGCCTCCTTCCGGTTAAGCTATCGAGTCTTCACATCTTGGATCAAGTATTGAATTTAAATTTTAGAAAACACGTGGGCGATTTTGTCCGCAGCAAGCGCCGGCGCTGCGCTCACCAGGTATACAACCTCAGGAGATATTGACTACAATGGCTGGTAATGGAAATGTGTGTAATTGACAACCTCGCGGATGTTTTACAGATCAATTTGAATTATGTCTTTTGTTTATACAATAACGGAATTACAGAGGTACGAAGGTAGGAAGGGTTGCGTCCTAATTAAAGTAGCGAAATACTAACACTTTAAACAAATAGGTAATTGAGTATCCTATATTACTAGACTACTGGCACTAGACGGGTCTAATAACTAAGTTTATAGCAGGTTCATTGCGCGAGCCACCAGGGACGAACCTGCACCAAATCAAACTGATGGTGAAAGGTCAGGGAAATATCAGTCGAAGTTTTTTTTTTAATTCAATTCCTATACGATTACTCCAGTATTTTTTAATTGTAACTTCTGTAATCACAATTTACTTGCTAATACTTTCATTTGTTGTTTATTTTAAATGCGATTGTTTGAATACCTACGTAGGTATGTTACAAAATAATACCGGAATAAAAATGATTGTTGCCTATACATTAATATAATTTCATTGGTTTCACTAATCCTTATAAGTACATAATTATTTTATTTCTAACGATAGTTTGGTAATTGTGACTGTTTAAATAAATATTAATTATTTTAGTAATTGGAAGTGCACTGCTGGATTTTGGCCTATTCAAGGGGCAATTTTACCCATAATTGTCGAGCTAAGCAGGCGTGGTCGCAATCGCAGAACTTTGTGACAGGAATGCCGTTGTCCATCCTGAATTTTGAACTACACTGTTGCGCGGTATCGCCATATGATAGTTCTGGCACTTCAGTCGCCTCATACCAAACTTATAGGCGAGATACTATTCTACTCTATCGGTAAGTACCTGACGGCACCATAACCTGTAATTATGTAATTGAATACGATTCAATAATTATAAAGAACTTAATGCCGTGTGGTACCGGCAAAGTAGAATAGTACCAGATGTTGTAAGAGGCGACTGAGTTACCGGATCCGACAAGTGGCGGTATATCCACCCGAGGCAATGAAAATGTGCAGTAGTAGCATTCTTGTCATTCCCGTCGGGAAGCAACGTTCTGCGATTGCACCCACGCTAGTCCAGCGCGGAAATTATGTATAATTATTATTACAAAATAATAATTATTATTACAAAATACCCCATTCATGGCTTATGTTCAGCAGTAAACGTTTTACGCTTTTTTGATGATGATAATGATTTAACTTAAAACTAAACCATCTCTGATATAATTATTATTATAGTGATTTTAAAAGTAAATTTCAATTTATAAGAATTGTCTAAAAGCTAAAGACATACTGTGCCTTTATATGATATCAATAATACCAGTATGCTGACTGTCAAAATCTTTGGCCGTGTTCATAACGTTAAATATATTTTTGATCTATCTAATATGATAGCTTTTGATTGATGAAATTTTACAAATCGCAATGTAGGAAGGAAAGTAAACGTAATTGACGATACACACTTTGCTCCTAGGCATAGAAACCAATCCATTTATTGTGTTACGTTATATAATTCTTCACTGATGTCTGTTATCTTGTCTATGGTTCACTTTCTAGTTTTATCTGGTAAATACAAAAACATTGCGTCTTCTAACTTCCCAATATTTCACCATTTTGATAGAATATAAAGCAGGTTTATGTCGGACCATTTAGATCACTCCATTACTTATTCAGATTGATAGGTGTGTTACTGCCGTTTATCTAATTTTATCGTATCGCATCACAATAGAACGGACGTCGATGCACTAATAGGAGTTTCCTTTGAACTAGTTGTAACAACAGCAGCCGTATTTGTTGACGTAACCGCCGCCCCACGTTCCAAGAAACTATTACTTTGCAGCACCAAAACAAGCGGGATACTCATTTGCCAAGTCGTTGGTTTCTTTGATGCTTGCTTCTTTTATAAAAGACCCTTAGTGTGGATCGATTTAACAACAAACTGAGATTATAATAATGTTAGTTAAGTATAATTTATAATAAACTTAAGTGGCAATTATTTGTTATATTTGTATTATAGGAAGACATTGTATGATTATTAAACATGTCATAAATCTGCAAATGAATAGATAGTATCCGATACAACAAGATTGCTGTTTTCATTTATATGTATTATTGTAGATATAGTGAAACTTGGTAATAGCGTCAATGGATTCTTACATGCTTTAATGGGAAGCCAAAATGTATCAAAAAGGGCACAACTGGCTGTTCGTAGAGGTGTGTTGGTTCCTACATATGGTATAAATTTTGGGTATGTAAGAAGCACGCGAGTCGAATAAATGCTGTTGAAAGAGCACTTCGAAATATGTATGGTGTAAGTTTGAGAGATAAATTAAAGAATAGTTTAATAATAATCGATGTGGTGTAAAAGATGTGACAATAATAGGGAAAGGAATGTTAGATAGATATTTTGGACATGTAGAAAAGATGGATGAAAGTAGAATGACTGCACAAATATATAGAACGGAAGTGAATGGAAGAGTTGGTATAAGTCGACCTAGGCGAACATATCTTAACCAGGTATAACAAGTATTAAAGAAGATCGTAAGAAGTGGAGATCCATAGTCTCTGCCTACCCCGGTGGAACATAGGCGTGACGTATATATGTATGTCTTGTAGATATACAACAAGCTCATTACTCATTACATTACACTATAATTTTCTGAAACAGGTTTAGAGATAAAATATAACAACAATAAACTTTTAAATAATTATTATTACCTCGATGACGATAAAACCTGTAAGTGTAAATTGGAATCATAAAAAGTATATAAGATATACAAATAAGTAATAAAAAATATGAATATTTTCAACCGTCTAACGGTCACAATGAATAGAGAAGGCAAACTTTCATTAGATTTAAACAGCTTAATTAATCGAAAATAGTAGCTAGCATCACTGGAAAACGTAGATGTATTTATCCATTTAGCATTATATTGCGTCTGCCTAAAGCTCGTATTCACCAAAGAGGAAAGCTCCTTAGATATACCACAGTGTGAATCCGTGGAAAACGGACTTTGTGTACTGCAATGGATGAAATGAAGTTAGAAATTTATAAAGGATAAACGTTTTTTTTATCACTTGCATAGAAATTGCTGAAATATATTTAAGATTATATTTCCTAGAAAAAAGTAATTAAGTATCCATTGCACAAAAAAAACACTAGAAAAAATTCGACATCGGTTTCGGTAGCGTAACGGTAGTGCAGTCCCCCAGTATGGGAAATATGTAGGTTTGAGGCCCTGACACCTGATACAAGTTGATTTCTAATAAACACCAATGTAAAAGTTTAAAGTACACCTACAAACTAACTACACCACGAAAATGTAATATTTGTTTGTATGAATAATATTGAAATCATTGTGAATTAAAAGATGATGTGATATGTGTAGGAATTTAAGAAAATTGTAAGATATCCTTACCTTACCTTATGGTACCTTACGGTATTTATTATGGTACCTTACGTTATAATAAGTAACTTATAATTTTCTAACAAAACGCATTTTCCCGCGGCGCATCAATTGATGACCACTACTGTTCCAGTTTACCACTTACTTTGTTCTGTATTAAAGAAACGGCTCTCCGCTCCGCTTTGGTGGAATCAAGCCCTAGGCGTAATATTTCTGAGTATTGTTTTGTTCAAATATAAGGTGAACTTGATAAAGTTCAATGTCCATTCGTACATAGGGTGTGGGCGGATTTAATTCAATTATAGATCCATTTATCACCCCTCAGGTAATGTTTTATAGTACCGTTAGAGGGAAGGGCTAATGCTCAACAAATTGGTTGTTGTATTTGCTACTTTTAATGGAGTTCTTGCTATTAACATGGGCAAAATTCATATATAGGGGTGTATTCGTGTCGGTGATGACTGCGACAACTTGATGACTGATGATTACATGATTATTCTTCGCATACTTATTGGAAAATAAAACTTTTCCGAATATGTTAAATGTTTAATGCTTCCTGAAGAAATTAAACATTTCGTCAGAATTTCGGAATAAATGGCGATTTTTCTAGAATTTGTTGCACATATATTATATTATTTTGATTTGGTGCAGTCTTCGTATAGGGGTGCGATATATAAACAAAACACTATTATTATAGCTGCATGCCACATTCATCCTTTATAGAACAACATTGTATTAGCCAAAAGCAAAGTTTGAAAGAAATCTTTCAGGCGAACTTGCAAATTCTGTACTGTACAATTTCACACCGATAATATAATTTACGCTTTCCTTGACATAATTCACTGTCTTTCATAAAATTTTGTATATTTTACAAACGTGAAATCCATTTGGCAAACCACCAAATCAATGTTTTTGTGTGTACATTGCCTATATATCATTCTTATTTAACCACCGCGCGTGTCTTTTATGACTTAAACATTTTTAAAATAGGTATATATGATTGTTGTATTTTTTCATGATTTACATGAGAATTACAAAAGTACAGTAAAGAGATATTTTGTTGTTCAGAATACAGATATCTATGATGCTCAAACTCGAATCTTAGTATATTTTTATCTTACTGGAAAACGCCCATCTACCAAAACATCAGCCTTAGGACGTCCACTAAGGGATTTCCAACAGGGCCGGTTGTATGCGGCCTCCCATCTAGCGCAGTCCATTGATGCAATGCTCAAAATAAAATCTCCAATTTCCATATACTTATTCATCTCAAACAAGTCAAAATTAATGAAGCAAAATAGAAAAGGTAAAAGCGCAAAAATATAAGTATATTTGTGTTAGCTTCGCACTTTAACTTGGGAAGTGTCATTTCAAAACATATCATATCAATCAATCCAAACACAATTTATCAATTACGTAGATCAATTGGTCAGTCTAACCTCCAGCGTCCAGTTGCCCGGTCATTGGCACTTTCTCCACACATTATTTAGTTTGTGGAACGCGACTACCATTGCTTAAGTGCACGGTCACAACTATCACGCGAACAATGCCGGCACGCCCGTTCAATAGCTATGGCACATTGACAGTGCACCTAATTTGGCCATTGCTTCTGTAATACATTCATACTTCTTACGCTTTCTCAGCATAACCGGTGGGTCTATTTTAAGAGAATTTGGCATCTACTTAATCTTAACAAAATACAGGATAATACCTACTTTTACTCCTGAAAACATCACATGAATTCACGGACAGAAATGTAGTTGATAATTCTACTAAATAAATTACAAAGTTACCTATACTTTATTGATATTCTTAGTAAAATACATTATATAAACAGTTCAACTTATTTATTGAACCAAGATTCAATTGAAATGTTCAGATATTCGAAACTATTATTACCGTGCTATTTTATTAATTAGACGTATGCACGATTATTACGTCTCCATCCAAGCGTAAAGATGCATTCAGGCACTTTCACTCTTTTCCTGCGCATTGCTGTGCAACAGAATGCAATTTCAATTTCCACTCTTCGATCGATGCTGTCATCTTAATAGTGATTGACTCATTGCTTTTTGGTTAACAAATCAGTTGATGCTCTAATTGTTTCTGTTGCTGACGAGAGTTTCGTTACACTATTCAGCATAAAAGATATTCATGATATAGTCGTGCACACTTACATACTCTTTCGGATAAATAGTTTATTTATTTGGCGGGATCTTAGTAAATAAGTGAATTTTAGTATAAGCAAAAAAGAAGTAGACACATTTGCATTAAATACCTGTTTAGCTTAGTCTTCATTCCATAACAGAATTTAAGTACTCATTCGTACGTTAAACACAGGTACGAGTGTTCTCTTGAAAATAACGGTGAATTATGCGCTCTATTTCTTAGAACATAAACTAGTTTGTTATGCTCCGACTTCGGAAACTAGATAAAATCGGCCACAAATTGGTTGCAGATGTGTTTCTTATGATCAGTAATATCAATCAGCGATCGACTGTTTCTGGCCTACATAATGTCGTGATCGTACTGCATTCCGAACTAACGCAACCGACACCACGAAGGTCGATTTACAATTATTTTGAAGTGACTTTAATATCACGGTTCACATTTGCCTCTGCAAAAAATATAAAATAACAAATAACCATGATCTAAAAAGAAATCTTTAAATAAAATATGCTTTTGTAATGTCTATTTGTAAAAAGACATTTAGGTTTAAATTCGTTGCAGTATTGTATATAATAAAGAGATCTAATACTACAGTTTCATATTTAATCTCACAATTCACTTTGGACTCGTGTATTTTTAATGCGAGTGAAGAAATAAATGCGAAAGTTCAATAACGATCTGCGGAACGACTGGCCGGTTTACCTTGCACCTCGTTTATTTTAAATGCCAGAATAGCGATTTTAACGATATCCATTAATAGTAGTTTTCTCACGTATTTAAATTTATTGCTTAGGGTTCGCTATCAAATGATACACAAAATAAATATGCTCACCCAATTGGAGGCACTCTATATCTGTGTACTTAATCACTACGAAATAAATATTAGTAAAGGTTGGAATAATCCCATTAGTACAAATTTATTAGATCTAAGATAGTTTACAAGCTACAATCGAATATGGTTCCGTGTTTTGTTTAAACCATACCGAAATAAAAGTTAGCCTCTGTTTGACGAAAATTCGGACATGGTGCTCATTATTGAATTTTGCAAGGAGTTTAGAAAGCAAATGTTGATGGAACCAATTTTGAGACATACCTTAAAATGGGCATTAAATTAAGTTTAGAGTGTAAACATTTAAAGGTCGTTCAATTATAACTGCATTGAGAGTAGAACACTTATTATACACCTTCACAGAACCAAACAAAATAACAAACCTCAAATACTTAAACCTTATAGAAACAGGAAAATGCATTGTTTGTGATTTATTTAAAATAGCTAAAGAAATAGTGATATAAAACAGGATTAAACAGTCATATAAAAAATAGAAAATATTAAAGACCTTGCTTAACACACCCGACATTATTTAGATGAAAACTGGTTATCATGATTATAAAAACAAAATACATTAAATAAAATTCACTAAGTATTATTAGAAAATATTCTAAGAGAAACGTTTTTTCGTTCTAGGCAAGCCTGCGACAGCTGGACCTATCTCTGCTATCCGAACTGTGGACGCTCAGCGAAGCAATGGCATCATGGCGACGCCAGCTGGAACGAGGACCGCGGCTGCGGCCCGCGCCACCCCCACCGCCGCCACCGCATTATCTCAGAACATAACACTTATTCTTAGTGCACTTACTGTAATTCGAGGAATATAAGAAACGTGTGGTGTTCAGTCACCATCTGCAATCTTATTAACCTTAGCTCGAAAATGTCTTAAATAATAAATAATAGAGGGACGAGAATAACTAATGGAGTTGATTTAGTATTATGTACTTTAAAATAGTCGTCTGCTGCGAAATGTACTACCAAGGAGAAATAAACTGTATACTGCGTAATAAAAAAAACATGTTTATCTTTTACCTTCTACGAAATATTCTTAGGGATGCATTTTATTTAATATACTAAACTGACCTTTTACAAAAGCAAGATATGTATTATTTTTCTTTTTTGGATTGTTATTATAATATAGAACGAACTATTTTGTGAAGTTCCGATCATATGAAAATTTTAACTAGTAACACCGTCGTGAATGACCTAATTCCAATACCCAAATTTCATCCGCCTTTTGATATCTAAATTAATATAAACAGTTAATTTTAAGTATTTGGGAGATTTTAATATTTCTTGAAGAAATCCACCTTTTTTCATTAAATTTAAAATCGAATGTATTTTACAAAAAAAAGTGTTTTTCATTATGAAATGATGTTCTGTAACATAATATCCTTGTTAATAGTTGTTGTTTTTATTATTAACTAACTTATTTATAATATTTCCCTGTTTCTGTCAATAAACAATTGGTTCATGAAAAAAAAAGGGAATATTAACATAATAGTGTGTGAATTACCTACAGGTAAACTGTCAACTACAGTTCAAATAGTTAATATACGGAACTATGCTGTTTTTTATATCAACCTCGTAATATAAAATAAGTCTTACGATTTTAGCGTATCTAAAAAATATATACGATACCTAGTCATAAACCACGTTAAAAAGCAAACAAAAGAGATTTTAAGTAGATATTACACACTGTAAATAAACTAAGTAAGTAGTAAATGAAGTCATTTGCAAAATTTCAAGTTATTTCATTGCTATTTAATACAAAATATACTAGGTATGTATAAAATATTTCGATATATGTATGTACTTGTTTTTCGATAGTTTTGTCTTTTAGTCCCTAAGGTCGTCTAAAATCTCAATCTTTTCTATTTTTAATTCAATATCAATTTTATTATTCCTTTACTAGAATTTTAAGGCGATATTTACGATACAATAGTGGTAACAAAAACAACGTAACAAAGATTTGCCGTACTCGTTCTTAGTTTTGCTTTTTAATACCTGTAGGTAAAATTCAATGTGAAATTTGGCCTCAGTTTCTAGTATATAACGGTGTAACCGTAAGTGAATGTTTTAAATAGATTGTTAGTCTTAGACTACAAACAAAATATTTCTAATATAAAATTAAAAATGCTCCTTCAACAATATTCTAGCAAGTCGTCTTAGATTTGTTAACGATTTATTCTCCGTATGGGATTCCCTAGTCACCGAGCAAGAAATATTCTCAAATAATACTGGAAAATACCACAAGAGGAGCCAGTCGCCAGGACTGAATGGATATCCAATATTTTTTAGAATATTAGCTCGATACTAATGATCTGTTGTACCTTTGTTACAGAATAGTGACAATATGTTTGTGTATATCGCATGTAATATAAAATAAATTTAGCTGTAAGATGTTTTTAAATAAATCGTAATGTAACTGTTTTTTTTCAATATTTTTTTTTCTAATTAAAGCCCATTCCATTCACTTTCAAATTGGACAAAGGTACACTCCACATCTATGAATTCCTTTTAAAGCTAGTGCCCTACCAGCCATGGATTTGTTAAACTACCAAAGAAATTATCTTAGTGCACCTGGTGAGTTTATTGTATTAAAGAAACGATCATCCTCGTGATTTCATTTTTCGTACATAAACTGGAATTATTTTTCAAAAAAGAAACAACATGGCGGGCCTGATGACGCAATTAATAGTGTTCCTATCTTGTGGGCCCATAAGATCGGAGTTCAATCCCCTCTTAAGACAAACATTTATGTTATGATCATAGTGTTATTTTACCTGGTTTATGTATTCTGTTAGGGTGTGAAATATATAAGTATGTATGTATTTAAGTATTATATATTTAATTAAACATATGATGAAGATAGTCAGCAGAGGTCAGTCTGATGTCCATTACACAGATCTTTAAGCAGCATACCTCGGCGTCAGGTCAACGTACGAGATTTGTTGATTTACTTACCTATTTAATATTTATATATTATATGAGCTGTTGACCGCGACTTCATACTTGTTAATAATGGTTTGTTAAAAAATATTACCAGCCAGCGTCGCTTTCCTTCGTCCGCCACGCTTGTCACGCGCGATTCCCTAGCGGAGTTAGTTTTTGATATGTCATGAGACGTTGATTGATGTCAAGTTATTTAAAAGTAATTTTAATCATTATAAAATACTTGTAACTTATATGTATTTGGACAAGGCTTAATATCATGTTGATAAAACACTCTCGTTTTCGATCAAGTTTGAATACCATAAAATGGTTATTAAGGTATTATCAGTCTCGAAAGGTAGGTATATGCTGGCGTGGACTTTTTTTAATACTTATGAAAAGTAACAAATCCATTAAACATGAGTTTTGTTTAACTTAAACCTTAAACGTTTACGGAGCGGGAGCTCTTGAAAAAGGATATCTTTTCCCGAATTTGAAACATTTTCCATTTATGCTCCGCTCCTTGTGGCTATATATATATATATATAAACTAAAGCCTACTTTGATAAATGGCTTATACCACAAAATGTTTCGATTAAAACCAATATTTTTAAACGATTAGCGAGTTTAACCAAAAAATGTAACTTCTTCATATTAGTATAGATAATATATATATTATCTTTCAGAAATACATACTACAAATGGCAAATTGTAAGCTTAAACTTAAAAAAAATACTTATATGAATCATCTTAATATTACCCCCACGAAGTTCATAAACCATTTTATCACTATATTTATAAATATAATTACTACAACAGATATGTGTGCAGGGGTGATATAGTATAAATAATTAACCTATTCCATGCGGCGATAAATTTTTCACTAATTAGCCTGATGCGGGTTGATATTCGACTTCGAAAGCCAACTAGCACGTCCGCCCTCATAAAAATAAAATAAGACGGTGATCGGTGTCTTTGGAACTGTTAATGAAATTGGCCATTCTTACGCGAAAATCTTAATAAAAACTAATTAAGTATTCGTTATCGACATCAATATTTAATTGCTAGAGACACTAAGTTCAAAATTGTAAAAATGACGCGCATCTAATGATTAATGATTTTTAAATTTTGACAATTTTATTTATTAATCAGAATATAAATACCGCCGCATTGAACGGTTTTAAGCTTATCCAATGTACTATAATTACATCTATTCATCATTCACAAATAAAACCATAACCAATTTGTTACTTTTTATTTCTTACCATAGACAGAGCAATCGACCTCTGCAAAGGTGCTACCCTAAGCAAAGGAGTCATTAAATGTCATTAACTGTCAACATCTGAAGGATATTAAGAAAATAAATAAGTTATCCGTTGCTTATCCTCACATTAACACGAATACATTTAGAGTTCTAGATTATTATTTGCATGTTGAAACAATAACCGATGTCTGAAACCTCACTGCAGGCAACTATCAAAGAAGAACAGCCACCATCCAAAATACCTGATTCTGTGAAGGTTAGCTTCAATTTGTATATACTAAAGATTACTACTAGATTTTCAAGTTGAAACACATCTCTGTACAAAATGATACGAAGCGAAAGTAGTGACTAAAATGTTGTCATTTTAATAATAAAGTTCGGGATTTTAGAGTAACATTATATTGTATTAATTTCAGTATCTTCAAATCAATCGCTCAAAATATTATGCGTTAATAAGTCTTGTAACTAATATTACTATATAAGTTTTTGAAATTTAATTTGAAATTATATCTGCTTTTATTCTTTCTAGAAAATTATATCAATGGAAAAAGAAAATGAAAGTAACACTAATCGTAAATCAAGAATTGATCTCAATGCACTGCCCATGCGCCAATACCTTGATCAAACAGTTGTTCCGATACTCTTACAAGGACTGTCAGCACTTGCAAAGGAGCGTCCACCAGACCCCGTTAGTTACTTAGCTGCATATTTACTCAAGAATAAAACTACCTTCGAAAGCAACAATGCAGGTGCTAATAATAATCCACCGCAAAATCCTCAAACTTAATTGTTAGTAACTTAGTTAATAATTATATTATTATTAAATATTGATATGCTAGATATTAACAAAAGAAATTGACAATTATGATAACAGCAATGTAGCACATTGTGGTTCACTTTCGGTCTTTGTGTATGGATACAGCTCAGATCACAATATAAAATCATAATTAAGTCATTGAAAGCAAACTACATCAATATCGACACAAACATGTATCACATAATTAAATGCCTGCACCTACATTGCATTTGAAGAAAACCAGTTAATCGTTCTGCAGTCTGCCATTTCAAAAATAGATGTACTGTAAATATGATGTTACTTTGTATGATACCATAATGTAATATTCAAATGTATCTATTTTACCTCTATAATTTAAATGCTGTATTGTACAATAGAACTACTGGGTAATTTTTAATTACATTATAATAATAAAGATGAAAAAACAAATAACTTTCTTTTCATACAAACCGTTTACTTAATCTTTATTTCCTTTATTAATTCTAATACCAACTTGAAAATTTCATCTAAGAGCCTAACTAAAAACCCATTCCCTAAGTGACCATAGGTCCAGTCACTTAGGGAATTCTGTGACATACCAGTGTACAGATGAATTAGATTTTATTAACAAAAAAATTCAATTTTTTGCACTGCACAACTACCACATGAAGCCATTTATCTTAGCATTGCAGTGTGGTACTGTACTCTTTTCAGCAACTTTAATTTTAAGGTGTTTTGAATGGTTCTCAAAAGTATCTGCAATTTCATTGAAAATATGGCTTAAAGTAAAATATTTTAGTTAATTTTACCAACAATTTTTGATGCAACAAATGGCATTCAGTTTACTTTTACCAATTTTGAATTATTTTTGTTACAGTATTCATACATTGTTCAAATCTTTCGTTAATAAAGGAAGTGCACTAAATCTATTTCACTAACTTTAACAAAACTCCTTTAATATATACAATTTCTGTAAGAAACAACTTTTATGGTATCTACATCTGTACCACATTTCTTAAAGACTTATTCAGCCATGAACCTGCATTTAAAACATTGGTAGAGATAATTTTTATCTTTAGTGATGAATAAAGTAATATCAACTTCACCCTTTTCTTTTCCTTTTATATCATAGTAACTTACTTGTTTAGCTTACTTCTTTTTTCACAGGTCATATGTACATATGTATTTAGGCTTATAATCACATTCAAAAATTTTTACCCTTTCAATTTTAAAACAACCAATGAATGGAAGAATATTAAAATGCAGGTATAACCAAAAAAAAATTTATTGTGCAAATACATATCGATGTGGTATGTCATTTTGTTGATTATATTTGCAATTAGAAGTCAGATTGGCATTACTTGGCGTGATCCATCTAAACTTTCTGATCGGTTTCCTCAAGAAACTCTTGCCGGTGGCGCAGCCATGAGTCATCATCGCCACCTTCCTCCTCGCCAACGACAGAGGGTAACTCAAACCTGATAACATCAGTCTCGACACTCTCATCTGTTAGCGATGGTAACGAGTCGTGGACAGGCAGTGGAACTGGCTCCGGTGGAAGAAACTCCGCCATGTAAGCTGTCACATTGCGTGCTCTCCACACTGATACTTTACCTAAAAATGTTTATTGAATAGTGTTACTAAATAGTTGCTAACTTGTTATGATTAATGTTTTGTACTTATTGTTGGGATGTAGTCAAGGGTCATAATTGTGAATATTTAAATTAATGAACCTGAATTGAGATTCTCAAAAAAAAACTATACAAAGATAAGCTTGTTGTTAAGTATTTAGGGAAATTCTAATCGTTACTGATTCTTTTGGTGATAAATTAACCAGGCTACCTAAAACAAGTTTTGCATATTAGTTATGTTTAATACTTACCAAGAGTTTCATCAATTTCTTGTTCTTCTTCCTCGAACTTCTCTTCTTTGGTTTCCTTTTCTTCTTTTTCTTCCTCGCCTTCCCCGAATTCTTCTGTAGCAGGATCTTTTACTAACAAGTAAAACCCATGTTGCATACAATTTGTATCGAATACAAAACAACCGGGCCCTTTCGGCTTTCCTTTTAACCATGACCCGTGATAGCGCACTCTTGGATATATAATTTGCCCTGGCCCCTGAATAATCCCTTCGAGCCACGTGCCCATAAATTTGATTTGGTATTCTGCATAAAAGTAGGTGCCCAGGCCATGCCTTTTTCCTTTAAACCAGGCGCCTTCGTAGATGTCTCCGTTGGGGTAATAGTAAGCGCCGAAGCCCTGTTTCATGTCGTGTCTCCAATCTCCTTCATATCGAGATCCATCAGGGTAAAGCATGGTGCCCACTCCATATTTCATAGCTCGTCGCCATTCTCCTAAAAAAGGTCATGTAATTTAGGCAATGGTCAGAAGGTTATGTAAAAGGTTTAACTAGTTTTATTTGCTTAATTATTTATTTATTTTGTATGTCTATTGTCTAAAACTACCTTCATAGCGGGCACCATTCTTGAACACATAAAGGCCTTTCCCGTTCCTCATACCCCTGCAGTAACAACCTTCGTAAAAATCTCCGTTCGGGAGCACTGCCCAGCCTTGGCCGTGGCGTTCTCCTTCCGCGTTGCGACCGCCTACATATATCTAGATAGCAATACAAGACGACGCAAATTATTAATATTTTTAACAAGGCTTAAATAATAGGTATACGGAATTGTACAGGGAACACATTTACCCCAATGGTGTCTTCATCTTCTCCCTTTTCCCCTTTTTCTTCAGCCATTCTTAATACTTTAGAATATAACGATTCAGAAAATAATTGTATAATATACAATTTCACTTGTCAATATTGACAAAGTCAAATTGTAATTGTTACTAATAGGAATAACAAACACCTTAAAATAGAATAAAACCAAGATCAAACAGAAATATTTTTATTTCACATTTTTTTTAAATAAATTAATAGGCATAAAAACATCGTTAATAAGTAGGCAAAGCAAACACTGGAATATTATCAAATCATATCTATTTAAATCAGGCAAGTTAGGCAGGCACGCACATACTGACTAGAAATCAGGGAAATACATTCGAATATGGATTTCGATAACTTGTATGTTTATTGGTAGAGTCAAGAAAATAATCCTTCCACATGAAATAACTAGTCACACACTGAATATAAATTGTGTAGCCTCATCTAATGCATAAACTCTCATAATTTTTTTTTATAAATAATTCGTAATGTGATTAAAATAAATTATGCAGAGACTTATTAAATGCAATTTACATAGTTCACTTATGTTTGTCTATCTATTCCTAACTCATAACATTATTTTAATTTCTACTTTGTACTTTTAGGCTTATTTTTCTACTATGACATTCAGAGAACATTCAGATACTTTCAGACAAATTTGCAATCACTCATAATTTATGGGGATTTCGTTTATAAACAACAAGAGTTCAGTTATTCGATTATAAAACAAGGTCAAGCACTCATTTATTTTCTTTGGGTCACGAGACTGGAAGCTGTGACCTCGTTCGAGTCGCATTCCAATGAGAACCTGAGTGATCGTTGTACTTGTTTATTTTAACACTTAACCACAATCAAAAGCCCTTTAACACTTTAACGTGGCGGAGCTTGAGGAGGTGCGTCTTCCAGTTTCCCCCAAACCACATTACACATTTCTCGTACTAAAGCTTGTTCTCCCGAATCTAAATCCGGCGCCGGTCGTCTTCTCTCTCTCTCTACTCGTTCTCTCACTTCTAGCACTTGCAGTGCTCGAACGACTGCCTCTGGGCGTTCATTTGTTCCTCCGCCTAAGCCTTTTTCTGCCTCCAGTCGACGAACTTTTTGCTCTAAGTCCCGAACGTACTGCACTGTTCTTTCAGCGAGCTGAGGATGCGTGATAGACACGCTAGGAGCTGCCCGGGGACCTTCTTCCACGTTGGTGCCACTACTGCTACCATCACCGTCGTCACGTTCTCTACCAGCCGTCCTTCCACAGTTTACGCAAGTACTTCTTTCTCGTTCTTCGTCTAAATAGAGACAAAGTTCCTTTAATTCTAAGTTGTCACGAATTAATTCTTGTTGTTTATCATCTAACTCTCTTAATTTACTTTGATAAGCAGAGACCTCCTGCCGCATTACTGAAGCCGTATATCTTCCGAATCTTTGCCATTCTCGCGCAAGCTTACGGCCCTTCTGGCGATCATCGTCCAAAAAACAACACAAATCCCTCAATTCTTGATTGTCATCACTTAGTCGTCTGTTAGCTTCTTTCAAGGCTTTTATTTCATCAAGAAGCGCCTGTATTTGTCGCCTTTGATCATTAGTTGTCCGCGGACCTTCGTTTTCAACACGCTTTGTAAACTTAAGCATGTCAGCTGATCGTCGGTGAATTTGTTCCTCCTCAATATTTCGTTGCGCTCGCTGGGTATCGTCTGCACTTCGAGCCCTTACTGTTGGCTCTCCAGATTCGTGAACGATAGCTTTTGTTGTGACTTCAGCAGGTGGTCGAATAACACGTATCGCTCCAGGCGGTAATGGATATCCTTGTGGATAAGATTGAGGATATTTCACGATTGAAACAGAGTTTCCCGGATAGGGACCTGGAATTTGAACGTGTCCTCCTAGCGGGTAATGTAGTTTATGAGAATCAATAGGTTTATTTGTATACGGTGGTTTAAACTCCTTGGCGGTCGCTTCTGCAGTGCCCAATTTTGGGCCACTAACGGCCGGCGGTGGTGGGTGATATCGCGGTGGAAAGTTGACCGGTTCTGTCGAGCCCTGTTTACCTAGCTGTTGTTGTTTTTGTTTATTAAACTGGCCTGAGTTTTGATTGATTGACATTGTCGTTGCAACAAATTCGCAAACAACAATCAGCTCAGTCACTACATCGCTGCAGATTCCTTTTGACATTCATTTCCAAGTCGGCAGATTGCGTACACGCGAAAGCCGAGGCAGCATGAGTTCAACGATTGGTCCTTGAATGAACGGAGGTGGGGAACGCCGCCGGCTGCGTAGGTTGTGGACCGTGGCATTCGCGCAATTAACTAGAACGTGATTCTATTTAACCTAATCGATGCACTTTTTGTCACCTATAGGTCCCGTTTGTAATAATTTTTAGTGTTTTGAAACTGAGCTACTGTTGTCGCTATATTGTTTTTTTGGAGACAAGCTAACGTAGCCGTAGTAGATGGAGGGACGCGGGCGCGCGCGGGGCGCGTGTCTCAGACTGGTGCGCGGGCGCGGGCTCTACCTGCGCGGAGGCGCTGGTGGCGGCCGTCCCGCTCCGGCGCGCTCTCTCACCTGTGTTCGGTTCGCTCGCACACATTCAAATCCATAATACTTATGCCAAAGCAATCGTTGACTTCTTCGAGACGCACACACGAGGTTGGCCACGCACACTACTCGAGGCTCATTCTTTTGACAGCCACGCTTTGTCAGGGATCTACATGCTTACTTCCGCGAAATACAGTGCCTTCATTTTTCGCTCGTCAGAGACATTTAGTTTTTGTACAGCCTACAAAAGAAATACCATTTATATAGATTCCCTGAATAACATTATTCTGATTGAATTAAGTAAATTTTGCTACTATTGCTAGTTTGCTCGCACGCTTTTCATGTACTATAAAAGTATTTGTACCACCTTATTCTCGAAGGAATTATACTTGAGAAAATTTTAATACACGCTGTCTCCACTTACACAGTAATAAATTACTTGACATAGATTTGTTTAACAATTCCCTAAATACCGAATATTCAATATAATTTCTCTCAGTTCCATGCCAAACTTTCATAGGTACATATATGTAACAGCATGTAAAAATATATAATTATAAATTACCACAACATCTCATACGTTGACCTAACCCCGTAGTAAGGCGCTTAAAGAACTTGTGTTACGGACGCCAGACAACAGAGAAATCACAAATATACGACTTAAATACATATAATTAACACCGAGACACAGAACAAACACAAATATTTGCTCTGGGTAGGAACCTACGACCTTTGGCGCACAAAATAGGATCACTACCATCTGCGCCATTGAGCTTATCATGTTTAGGTATATTAATATATTAATAGCGAATAATTTATTATAATAAGTATATAAATTCGCATTTAAAATATTTTGATTACTCACAAACATCAATTACTAAAAAGCAATTTACAAAAACATTTATATATTGCCTGTCTGTAATAGCTAAGCAATGTAGAGTAGTACGAGCCATGTCTACGTTTGTCTCAACTACTTGCAGTAAATGTACAGGCGTTCGAAAGATATCGTCAATGTTGGAATGAATTGATGAGACCGTTAATAAATACGAGTCAAATTTGATACTCATTACTTGAATGACCTGACGTTGCATCCCGTTACCTAGTATCATTATTTTGTGTGCGGTCGTGGATAGATTCCTACTAGGGACAACTATTACACGAAACAGAAAAAAATAATATTGTTATAGTGTAAGTAATAAAAACAATATAACACGAGTAAAACCCTCGCATACATATTTGTATAAATAAACGCAATAAATGCATATGATATATATATATATATTTATATATATATCATATGCATTTATTTTATGTATATATATATACATAAAATAACGTACAACAGAAAAAGGGTTTTAATTAAGTCAATTTTTTTCAGAGACAGGACAAAGTAAAGAAAATTAATCTATATATGTATTTAAATAAAAATGAATCGTCGAAATGATTGTACATTGTATGAACTATGTTGATTGCACCAAATTGCACAATGTTTTTTAATTGTGTTTGTTGTACTATAGGTAAATAGATAATTTCTCACTGTAACGAGATCCACAGGATTTTGTTTTACTATATACATGGACGAAGTTAGGACAGGGATAAAACGATATCATTGAAGAATCGATACTTACTCGTATCAAATAGTTCTTGGTTTTTTTTTGTATAAACCTTTAGGTTTGGAGTAGAATTAATATTATTTATTGATGACAGTTCCTACAGTTTTATAGTGCTGCCCAAATTATTTTTTAATGTCAGGTAAACATTTCTGGAAGTAGTGACTGTTCTAGCGCAACACTATGGAAAACAGCCGTTGACAAGGTACACAGGCACATACTACTTTCAAATACATACGTGCTAGTGTACTGAGAATAATATAATAGCTTTAAATGCTCTCATTCGTGTAACAGATTGAAATGAAACGCAATCTGGATTAGACAAATAAATTTAGCTTTTGCAATGATATGTCATGGTCATGTGAACATTTTTGTATCGGGATCAAAATCCAAAATCTTCGTGGCGTTTTCATCTTTAGGTCTACTGGTTGAAAAGTTATATCTTTAATAATAAGTATACGTTTTTTATATTGCAATTGGAGCTTTTGTGAAAATGAAACAGTGACATGGTATGATGATATAAATACTTTCGACCGATACCTACTCGATATTTTTAAAAGTTGTTACTTGTTACTTGAAGATACTAGTATTATATCACATTACCTAGTAATTTCACTGCCTCTCTCACCCTTCAATTCGGAACACAGCATTGCGGACACTGCTATTTGGCGGTAGAAATAGGTTATACTTATAAATAGTATATACCAAGTACTATAATATGTATATCTTGAAGAAAATAATCAAGTATTTGTATTTACCAATTTCGTTTCATCCCTAGCTGCTCGTAATAAAAAAGGACAGCCCTAGCAATTTTAAAAGTATTTAAAGTGACTATTGCTCTTTCTACACACATCCACTATTTTATCGATAATTATTTTAATAACACGTCAATTGTTTTAAAAACTAAATGCATACGAATGATAATGATAAATCCGAAAATAACTGTCTGTTACGCTTTCACAGCTCAACCGATGAATCGATTTTAATAAGATACAGAATGTGGATTGTTAGAACCCTACAAAAGAACATAATCATACTACATACATATATATCTAACATGATAACAGCATTGAGAGACGCAGTTTAAGTTTATTCCTTTCTTGCTTCGTATACAACGTTGGCCGCAAAGGGTCCTTTAACATAAAAGTGAAACTGGACAGTTTAATCCAACTTGAGAGATGTTAAAAGGTATCTCAAATTATAGTCGCAATATTTTTTTTAATGACAAACATATAGTTTATACAGACAACTGTGGGTGGGTGAGCTAGTTAAACCAGAACTTAATTTATATCTGTACCCAAATTTATTTAATTCAATACTGCCGTAAAAGATTAGCAAATCCATCGCAAACTTTCGCGTTATTAATATTCTAAGAAGAGCTAATTCAGTTTTAGAATTATACGTTCAATCGGGGTCCACGCAAGCTAGTGGTAATTCAAATGTTGGTTAGCGTTGGTTCCGTCTCTTGCGTCAGTAGCTCGGCGAATCGCACTCCGCAAGGATGCTTGCGCGCTCCCATATTGTGTTCGCCTGCGCAGCGCTACTCGCGCAAGGTACGTCTTGCAAAACTGTTTTGAAATATTCGGTTTTTTTACGGAATAAACTTACCATTCGTTTACAAAATTTTTACTTTTGAAACAGAATATTATAACAGTACTAATCGGAATACTGTATTTTTTAATACACATTTTTTAAATGAATATATAATTTGTGTGTACTGAGGGTGATCAAGTCTCAGAAAATACAGCAAGTTTTCTGATAAAGATATTTGGGATATTTTCTGAATTAAGATGCTTATTTATTAATTGATGTATTCAGTTCATAGTCTTACACGTGCAATATGGAGTATAAATAATCGAATTAAAGGGTTTTATTTAACCTACTGCCTTTTCTCTGTAATTTACGTGCTCACATCGTGTTGGCCCTATTGTTGTGTATTCGACAGAAAAACGTTTGGTAAAAAATATATTTGCTAGTGGACTACGCATTTATACTACCTAAGTCTTAGGTATGAATATTAAATACAGGGTTTATTAATGTTTATACAGCAATAAACACGCAACCTAACTTTTTCAGCTTGAAATCAGCCATATTGGTGACATGCATTTTGATCGATCATATTGATAACACAAAATCCATCACCTACTTCAAATTCTATATATATTTAGGAATTCCTAAACTATATATACTAGAAAAAATATATAAAATGAAGAAAAACAAGCTGACTGATTAACATATCGACGCAGTGCCTAAACTATAAGAAAGATAAGAAAATATTTTTCAAAATTCACCCCCTAAAGAGGTAAAACGAGAGTACAAAGTTAGTATGAAAGTTCTCTGATTTTCAAAGTTATTTCTAACCAGCTGTGCCCGGTGGAATGTTTTTTTGGGTACCATATCTCTTTACCTTAACTTATATAAACTTTGAATGTCATGTTTATTTATATCGAATGAATGGCCTGAAAAATAAGTTTCTAGCTCTAAAAATAGCGATACTTCCATACAACCTTTCATCCCCCTTTTTCGCCCTTACAACCCTTATTTCGATTTAAATAATAAATTAATGTCCTTTCTCAGGGTCTAAAGATTGTCTGTGCCACATTTCATCAAAGTCGGTGAGAGGTTTAAGCGGGAAAGCGTAACAGACAGACAGACAGAGTTACCTTTACATTTATAATATTAAGTAAGGATAATGATTATGGTATACTATATCCCTTTTTGTGAATTGAAATGAGCGAACTTACATTGTCAGACAGATATTGCTGTATGGGGTAACTTACTACTTTATTGTACTTATAATTCTCAGTGGAACCGAACCTACGCGGGTTTTGTGTATAATAATGCAGATTTACTAGAAGAATTAGAAATAGGATGTGCCAAATTATCTCATATGTGATTTGCCTATTTTGTATTATAAGTTTATATTTACTACATATATAAAATCGATTGAATAATCGATTATATACATATAATATATATAATCTGGGCAAATATCGTATGGGGTAACAAATTGAAGAGAAAATTTATTATTGAAATTGAATTTATTTTCATTTTTAAATGTTTTCATTTGTATAATAAATTACAACAGGCCAGTAACACATACTTATAAACTTATTTGAAAAATTTACTTGCATAGCCTGACACAAGTTATTAATTTTTAATGAATTTTAAAACTGGTTGGTGTTACACATAAAAAGGTTCATGAGACCTTTGTTAAAAAGATTTTGAAACTGAATCCGAATATGAAAATTTCGATCAACAAGTACACAGGGAATTAGCTGCAACTTTCTACGTGTAGAAACTCGTTGACTGTGAGTGGAATAATGCATGGTTTGTGAAATCCTTGCTTGAAATGTTTGTAACAGTGTGTAAGTGCGGTACGATAGATAATTTCCTTATTACTGTAGGTATCAAATGTCGCAAATAGTATCTGGGCCTAAAGATTCTCCTTTAGGCCGTTGCTTTGACGTAACGGTATTCAAAACTAGAATTGTAGACAGATTAGCAATTTCATTACATATGAACTTAATTAAAGTTAGATCATATCATCTCGATTTTTTATCTCTATATATAAAATAAATGATACTTCAGCATAGAATAAAGTAATAACAAAAACAGCTGGGCGTTTTTAAAAATCTCGGCGTGCCAAACAAGCGACCCCTTGCTTCTTAATCTTTGAAAACTTAATATAAAATATTATTTATGTATCTTCATCAATGATACTGTCGCAATACAAATTATATTTATACTGTCTTTTTCACATGAATATTAGACTAATATTGAACAATAATTCCATCCTACAGTAATATGTCAACGGCACCCAATCAAGGAAGCGCTATTCCTCCATAATGATAACTTTAATGCCACATTCGAGGACTGCGTGTGGCGGCGCGACCGAGAGCCCTGCCCCGACCCCGACGTCTTCCTACATCTATACACCGAGGCTGAGCCAGAGAAGAAAGTGGTGAGTAGTTTCTAGCACTTGTGTTATTGACGTCAAAAGATAGAGGAATCACAGATATAATACTGATTCCTCCCGATTCTCACTCTGTTATTTCCTCTAACGAGCTTAATAAACACTTCTCTTTAACTACCACACTAGATCCCGTTGTAAAATTGTCAACTATAACTTTAATCACTTCCTTGCCACGTCCGACAGCTAAAATTGTATTCAATTTTTCTCTTGTAACCATAGATGAGACTTTTAAAACTATTTCAGTTCTCAAATTCCGCCGCATGGGTTTTCTCTTACTTGACTTTATTGTACCACCATTGACTCACATTTATTAATTTCTCCCTACAACATGGCTTCTTTCCCAGTATATGGCACGTAGCTTCTCGACGGGAATGCTGATGCCCATTCTCGGTCTGTTGCATTTGAGCAACACTATTCTTGATGGATATAGCGCTATCTGTCGGTTTCGGTACCATCATATCAATACGTTACCATTGGCACACAATATCACTACCATCTACGCCATCGAGCAGTCATGGCATCAATACAAAAAGTTAAGAAGTGTGATCGAATAGGGGTCGTAGTCGGAGGATCTATCGAATTGATTACTGAATACTTTATTTGCCATTCTTCATTGGATTTTTCTTCATGTCAGAGAGAATTGGCGTTCTCTAAAACCTCTGAAATTAAAAACTCTGAATCCTCACTGATATATTATATAAATGAGAATATTTTTCTACATCTTAGTGACGCTTTGACGCCTTAACCGAATCCATTTAGATAAAAATTTGGCACATAAATAGTTTGAAACGCATATAATTCGGCTGGTCAAACATCTTTTAAATTACTGATAAAAAGACATCAACGAGTGGCATTCCTCTTTCTAAGATTCATTTCACTAGATTGGATTCTTCTATAAATAATTATTAATTATTTTTTCTTTTGTAAGACATTACTATGTACGATTACTATGAGACCATTATTTACAAAATAATTATTTGATATAGAAAAATAGACTGACACTAAGATGGCTCATTTAAAGTACTTGTGTTACGGACATGAGACAACAGGAGTGTCGCAAATATATTTATTAATTACTTAAAGACACCAATACCACCCAGGCACAATACAAACATAAATATCATCACATAAATGTTTGTCCTGGCTGGGGATCGACCACACAACCTTTAGCGCGCAAGATAGTTTAATTATCACCAGTGCCATCGGGCCCGGCAAATTTATCATTCTTTATTTAATATATGTTACCTACCACAGAATTATAATGTATTTTACATTATTGCTGAATATGTACTCGTAGAAACAGTTGGCTGTGGTGTGTCTACGAAATTAATAATTGTAATTAATGTGTTCAACCATTGTGTTATGACATTTCCCACGAAGCACGTCTACGGTATGTATGCAACCACAATACGTACAAATGCATTCAATTATAACCGTGATGTAACAAATCTATAATAGAACCTGACTTACTAATTGACTGACTGACTGTCATATCAACGCCTTAGCCTAATCTATAAGAGTTAGAAACATAGAATTTAGCACAGGGATTCCTTTTAGAACCGAAAAGAACACTAAGAAAAGTTTTTGTAATTATACGATTAAAATTCAGTATAAAGATTCTACATTGAGTCATGAAGCACGCGCAAAATATTTATTTAAAAATCATCCCCGAAGTGGGTAAAATGGGGGTGCAAAATTAGGATGAAAGTTCTGCAATTTAACGCGGGTGATTCCGCGGAGCACTGTAATAAATATAACTGGTGAGAGATGTATCTTTATATTTTAATAGCATTAATACAAAACCAGAATGAATACTGTACACGGTTAACTAGATTGCCAATGACAAAACAAGTATGGAGAGGATGAGCAAACGAAGGTTCTTTTACAATTATGATTTTTTTTTCGAATCGACGCTCACCCGTCGTTACAGTTCCTTGACATATAATTACCAGTTGCTTCCTTACTTGTATTTTTCTTACGCATAACCATCAAAGTCGTCTTAGGTGAGAACCACATATATTGAATTACCTAAATGTTCTGATTGGGTACGAAAATTAAAAGGTAACTTATTTGATAGTCACAGATGCTTCACATCAAACTTAGCCAACTGTGACCGCATGTAAGGAAACTTAAATTAACAACTTAAAAAACAGTACATCTGGCTTAGAATTAAGCAGTAAATTGATTTTTAAGGATAACTTATAACTTGTAAAATTCTGTTATTAGTTTATCTGGTTCAATGTGTACGAAAAGAGCTTGCTCGGAATGATAGTGATAGGCAAGATTTATAATAGGTACTAATAAAAATTTATCCAACATCTCATACATTAATCTGACACTTATTTTCCGGACTAAAGAGGAATCGCAAATTAATACTTAAATATCTATTTTACTCCCAGACACAAAACAAACATAAATATTATATTCATCATACAAATGTTTGCCTTGGGTGGAGGTTAAACCTTTTGGCGCACAAGATGAACACATGCGCCAGGATGCCTATATTATACTGTACAATAAAATTTTAATAGTAAGAAGACGGTCTAAGAAAAATAAAATTGTGTTTTAAATTTTATTTGACGAATTGACATTACAAACTTATTTTACAGAATTATAACTTGCGGTATTTACTTTTCCATTTTTTTCAGATTTTCAGTATAACTGATATACTATACTGTCAAAACTATTTCATTCCCATTTTCATTCATTCATTCAAACTAAAATATTTCATTCCCGAAGTACACCGACCGCTATGTATTGTCCAGTACCGTTTGCTCATGTTAACCTGTCATAAACAAATTCGCATTATTTCACTTTTTAAAATTAGAATGACAGTAGCGTCTGCTGACAAAGCGGTAGGCGATGCGGGCCGGAATGCGTCCGACCGCTACTCGCCGGTCAGGGAGCCTTGTATGGCTCTTATTCCATCCACGTTCAAAACAAGCACTTGTGCCAAAAATAAGTAATTGTGTCATTGCTATCTTAATATAGAACAATTGACCCGTGTGGATCCGAACAATAAGTTTTATAGATACACTTACATAAATTATGAGAATACTTAAAAAAATCTAAATAAGCTAACGTGCTGGAATTTTTCTGAGTCGCAAGAACGAAATGTTTTAATAGGTCAAGTTATTTAAGACATCCCTAGCTGATAATTGATAAATGATTAAACTGCCGGCAAATACTGTCATTTTTTCGAAACCTATAATTTTTAGTATACTAATTATATTCCCTGTACTCATGAACGATTTGCTTGCAGGTGGATTTATACAGCGAAGACTGGCTACGTCAGAGCGGATGGGAGCCGTCGCACGAAACCATTTTGCTGGTTCACGGGTACGCAGGCGGAGACGATACCCTCCCTATCAGTGTACTTAGAGACGGTATGTAACACAAAGTACAGTATAAAAGAAAGACATCTATTCTAGAAATGGCAAAAATATTTTGTTCTGCCTTGCTTGTTAGGGTGTTAGCGAAAATACATTTCGCTAAGAAAATTATTATTGGTATAATTTTTCTAACAATACGGGCTGAAAAATAATTTAATTTCTAAATTGTAAGATGATTTTCTCTTTAACCACATCGAAGACCGAACCGCGCAATAGATTTTTGCAATTTCAATGCATTCTATAGCTTTCTCTGCACCAGCACCCGCCGGTGCACGCTCAGGTCGGGCACCTCTCTAAGTATCATAAATGCCACATTTTCTAATGTTACGTGATAAAATTTGATTTCGAATGAATGAAGGACTGAATCATAAGAAAGGTTTCGTAGTAGTGTTACGGACATCCGACAGAGGATTCACAAATGTTCATCAATATAAATGTTTTTTCTGGGTTGGATCGAATTATTCATGACCACATGACCACGGGCACATCTTTTTTAATATTATATAAGTATGTATTATATATCTTTCGTCTATAGTCCGTAACACAAGTACTTTAAATGACTTATGTCTGAGTCAGGTCAATGATGATGAGATGGTGTGTTAAGTATTATTATTTACTTTAAATATCTATATGAGAATTAAACTTCGAGTTCCGATCGCGCAAATGCCAGTTTAGTATTAAGCGGTCACGCGCGGTAGCGCAATTGTACATTTGCGCTAATTGTACATATGCTGCACAAAGGGCTGCAGAGACCTCTCAGCAGACCCAAGCTCGCCAAGTCTTGGATGCCGAGCGTCACGCGACTCAAAGAGCTGCAGAGACCTCTCAGCAGACCCAAGCTCGCCAAATCTAAGATGCTTAGCGTCAAGTTTCGTACATAGCCACAGAGACCCCCGAAGAAACACGTAGACGACGTTTTATTAACTCCGAGCGACAGGCAGAAAGAAGACGTACGTTTACGCTAAATACGTGGGAGGCATTTGCCGATGCCGCTTTTGATTATGATCCGTTAATTGATTACTTTAATCATCGATTAGTCCTCATAGGTAGAATGGCCAATAAATGCAGACACTGTGAGGCACTCAAGTGGAAGGAAGAGACCCCAGGTATGTGCTGTTCTGGAGGCAAAGTATCAGTACCAACGCTTTGTGACCCCGACGAGCCACTCAAATACTTACTTCTATATGACAGCAATGAATCTCGGCGATTTTTAAACAGAATAAGAAAGTACAATTCTTGCTTTTAAATGACATCATTTAGTAATGAGGTCATCATGCCTGGATTTTCACCTACATTTACGATACAAGGGCAAGTTTATCATAGGATTGGCTCTTTGCTTCCCACAAATAATGATCAACCAAAATTTCGACAGATTTATTTTATGGGATACGAAAACAGCGAGGTTTTTTAAAAATTCATAGAATGTTGCACGAACATAATAAACTCATTAACACCTTCAAAACAGCCTTAGAAAGAATGCCAGGGGAAATTACAAATTAGTTATACACCCAGATCGTACGCCAAGCGGGGAACATGAAAAACGTTATAATGCAGCCTTAATAAACGAAGTCGCCGCCATAGTTTGTGGTGAACAGTTTGCATCGCTTGATATTGTTTTACAAGCCCGTGACAACACATAGACCAGGGTGCCCGGCACACACAAGTTTTATGACGCATTACAATACCCGCTTATGTTTAGCAAGGGGTAAGAGGAGTGCCACTTTCAAATTCCAAAAGTCAATTCTGTGACCAACCTCCCCTTGCCTAACAAAAAAGTATCGGGCATCGACTTTTATGCCTATTACATGATGATACGCGAAGACGATTTTAACGTAATACAACGATGCAAACAGCTCGCTAACCAGCTTTACGTGAAGGTTGAAAGTGAAAGATTGCAATACATATTTTTAAATCAAACAAAATCAAGAGCCGCAAATTATATTCATCTCCAAGATGCTGTATCGAATGATGCCAACGTGAACCCTTATGATATAGGTAAAATGCTGATTCTGCCCTCTTCGTTTGTGAACAGTCCCCGATACTTACACGAGTATACACAAGACGCATTTGCCTATGTGCGTACATATGGTTGACCTGATTTATTCGTAACCTTCACCTGCAATCCATCTTGGTCTGAAATAGTTGACGAATTGATGCCAGGTCAAAGCGCCAACGATAGGCACGATGTTATTATCAGAGTGTTTAGGTTAAAAGTTAAAAAGCTAATAATAATGACTAATAATGACTAATAATGACTATAATAACTAAAGGAAGGGTTTTTGGAGAAGTGCAATGCTTTATGTATTCCATTGAGTGGCCGAAGCGAGGGCTCCCACATGCCCACATTTTGTTTTCGTTTAAAGATAAATTGCGACCTGACAAAATTGATAAAATTATAAGTGCTGAAATACCAGATCCTAACAATGACAAGGCACTTAAGATATTGTTATGAAAAATATTATCCACGATTCATGCGGGGCTGAAAACCCTTTGTGCCCGTGCATGAAAAACCGTAAATGCACAAAAAAAAATCCTTGCAACCTACTAAAAGAGACTCTCCATAATGAGAACGGCTACCCGATGTATCGTAGAAGAGCACCAGAAGACGGAGGCTGGACGGCATCTGTTAGTACCATATTAGCCTGTGCTATTAAAAACTTTCAACGCCTATATAAATGTAGAAGCTTACGAATCCGTGCGTGCAATCAAATACATCTGCAAATATATTAATAAAGGCAGCGTTCCAGCTATTTTAATTTCAGAAGCTCAGAATCCTCAAACTGGTCGCTATGTCAGCAGCAACGAAGCTGTATGTGCCTGCTAGGGTTTCCCTTGCATGAAATGCATCCTACTGTTACGCACCTCAGTGTGCATCTAGAGAATGGTGAACAAATTTATTTTAATGAAAATAATTTTTACCAGCGAGTGACAACACCACCAAAAACCACTTTGACCGCCTTTTTTGACCGTTGCAGATCAGATAAATTTGCAAAACCACTTTTGTACGTTCAGGTATCTCGGTATTACACGTGGGATGCCAGTAGAAAATGTTGGAAACGCCGAATTCAAGGAAATGCTGTTCTGGATTGGCTTGGCGTTAAATCTGAAGATGCATTAGGACTAGTCTATACTGTCCTCGTTAGCAACATTGAATGTTGACTTGTCTTTTGTTTGAGACGTGCGTGGGCCAACTTCGTTCAATGATCTCAAGAACTACAAAGGTCAAACTTTTTTTACCTTCCGAGAATGATAATCATTGGGACTCAACATTAGAAGAGGCTGCACAATGTAGATCAGCAGCTAACAAAGCAGCAACAGCGATCGTAGCCGAATGCTACAGCAATGCCAGCTGTTGGTGTGGGATGAGTGCACTATGTCGCTTAAAAAAGCGATCGAACTCTGAATCGGACTCTGAAAGATATCAGAAGCAACCAGAGTTTAATGGGTGGGATGGTAGCGCTGCAAGCTGGTTATTTTCGACAGACATTACCTGTCCTTACCAGAGGCACTCCAGCAGATGAGATAAATGCATTCGCAATGCAGACGCAATTGCGTCTACATGCATTTATGTCATCATCATGGGTGCATGTAAAAAAAAATTGTCTCACTAAACTACAATATAATGATACGCAATCGGTGCAATATGCAGCTTTTCTATTGAAATTTGGTGATGGTTGAATGACTACGGACGCTAACGGCATGATTACATTAAATCAAGAATTTTGTAATACCGTCCACAACTTGGAAGATCATAAAAACAACGTCTATCCCGGTTTGGAATATAACATGAGGAATATAGAGTGGCAGTGTGAAAGGGCAATATCAGCACCGACCAATAAAATCGTGAAACAGATCAATGAACGAATGATGTCACATTCGATGTTGTCGAATATTTGTCAGTGGATATTATCATGGACAGTGAACAGGTGACATCTTATCCTACGGAGTTTCTAAACTCCTTAGAGCTGTCAGGAGTGCCGTCTCATAAGCTGAGACTGAAAGTTGTGGGTTCCAGTTTTGTTAATGAGTAATCTCAAAACGCCGAGACCATGCAACGGGACTCGATTGCAAATTACGCAGCTAGGACGCAATATTATTAGAGTAATTATAATGACAGGAATAGCTGAAGATGAAGAAGTTTTGATTCCCCGCATACCCATGATCCCCACCGATTTACCTTTTCAGTTTATATAAGGTATATAATAATCCAGTTTCCCCTCAATCCAGCCTTCGCAATGACTATTAACAAAGTGCAAGGGTAAACACTTAAAGTAGCCGGTGTCAATTTAGAGAAAAACTGTTTTTCGTATAGCCAACTGTCTGTGGTCTGCTCGCGAGTGTCGAGTCCAAACAATCTCCACATTTAAACTAATAATAACAAAACAGCAATCGTTGTGTACAAAAATATGTTAAATCAGGTCATTTTAAAATATTTTGTACACAACGTGACGCTGGCTCCTGTAAGTGTCTCTTGGACATAAGGGACCAATAAATTTTCCTAGGTGCTTTCTGCCACTTAATGGAATACATAGGTACCTTATACCAACTGTAAACAATTTTTTTTTAAATATACCTACTAATGATTCTTATTAAGTAATTAAAAACGCTACCCAAAAATACTATTTCACGCGGACGAAGTCGCGGATAACAGCTAGTTTGATATAAAAACAATTTTAACACTCACAATTAATTTGGTCACCAGACTTGTTTAAGTTTATATAGTTACACAAGTTTCCATAGAGCAACCTGTCTGCCAAATAGCTTAATAACCAATTTTGGATTTATTATGTTATATTTTGATCCACAATTTAAGAGATGAGAATGTTAGACGATGGAAAAATCGTTTATGGTCCGTGTTCAGCATATCTTAGACGAGGCGGATACAACGTGCTGATGGTAGACTGGGGCGCGCTGTGTCAACCACCCTGCTACGTCGCAGCAGTGCATAACCTGCGGCCGGTGGCGCGTTGCGTGGCCGAAGCCCTGGGCACTTTGCGGCGCGCAGGCCTTCGCCCCGACCGGCTTGCATGCGTCGGGCACTCACTTGGGGCCCACATGTGTGGCATCATTGCTAACTACCTCACATTCCGGCTCAACAGAATAATTGGTAAGACATCTACTGTTTTGGTAATAATTAATCTTTTTGAATAATCGAGTTTTATGCGTTCGTTTTAGGAAAAGAGTTTATGTAGATTACAGTGTTGTGCGAAATTTGATAGTTATTTGTCGACGGATTGTGTTGACATAAGTATATGGACTATCTTATAATATATAAAGATTGTTACATATGCTTACAATATCTGATTGACGACATTAGGGATATAACTTTATATATACTTAAAGTCAATACATTAATGTCATGACATTCGAGAATACCTGCTTAAATATAATTGCAACTGGGAGAGCTAGCAATTTTTTTGGGTGTGTGTAAGTGATTTTTACTTATGCTTACATTAGAATCCCAGAGACAATTGGAAAACTTCAGAAATAACCTTTTATTGGGAACTTACCTTCCTCCATTTCTGTACTTAGGTAATTGCTTTGTTGTGATTGAGTAGATGACTTAATCACCATAAACGCTTGTATCCGTCAGTGACGGAAGCTATGTTTGCTTCCTTGATATAGTGAAAGCCAGAGACACGACACAAATTTGTTGATGTTATCTATTACTGGCGCTTTTTAAAAATTACTGCCATATTTTCCAAATAACATATTCCATTTTTCTTTTATTGATTAGATGTATATTTTTAGACGCTAAAGTTTCGGTTTGTTATAAATATAAACTACCTACCACAAACCTGAAAGTGTTTTTCTAGTACTAAAAAAACAAGAGCTTTTGCAAGAAATAAATAAATAAATACAACAAATAGTTGATGCATAAATTTTATGCAATTTTGCATTTAATCGTCCGATTAAAGATTCAGTAGCAATCAATTCAGTATTCGCAATCTTTGAAATTGAAAATTCATAAAAATGCTAAAATAAAAAAGGTAACGTAAACGTTTACCCGAAATTTAGCATTCTAATTAGGACTGAGACTAAATTACGACTGAGATGCCGATGCTGATAGAATACTACGGAAGACGAAGTTTCCTCAACTGAGAGATGGCTAAGCAACAGCATCCCCGTCGCGGTTAAATTGCCCAAGCGTGGGATTATAAGCAAACATTTCTTATAATGTGAATCGCTTAGGAAAGCAAGAGGAAGTCCAGTCGTCGTCTATAGTGAATGTCCTAGCATACAATGTTTGAAATGAGGTTTAGAAAAGTAACTCTTCTTCAGGTCTTGACCCGGCCCGGCCGCTGATTCGATCTGCGCCAGCACTGCGACTTGACCCAGGCGATGCGCGTGCCGTCCACGTACTACACACCAACGCGGGCCGGTATGGAGAAGCAGCGCGTCTCGGACACGCCGACTTCTGCCTTAACGGCGGACGCAGCCAGCCTTATTGCGAGGACACACCTAGTGAGTACACTGGATGTAGCGCAAAATGTTCCATTTCATCAGAATTTTTAGAGCATCTGTTTTAGCCATGTGATATAATGTGAGAAATTAGCGTGCTTTAGAGTACAAAACATGTAAGCTAGTCCTCGCAATACTTGCCGCTATATTTAATGGTATCGGTGCCCGGCTACTAAAGATCTAATTTATAAACTCGTAAGTTTGGTTAAAATAAACAGTTCTATGTCTCAAGGTGATAATAATTATAACACGACCAAGTCTAACTTTTTACTGCCTTTTAGATGAAGCCCTATGCAGCCACATCTGGTCAATCTGTTACCAAGCTGAGAGTCTGTTCCGGCCGCGCGCCGCGACGCCGTGTGGGCGCCGCTGCTCGGTGCGCGTGCCACCCTCGCGCGCGTCTGCTCTCCCCGTACCGCTGGGTCAGCCCGCGCCCATGACGTAAGTCTACGTGATTAAAAGCTACATTCTATTATCTGCTAAAAATACGAGTGTCAGCCGTGTCGTTGGGTCATCTTATGTTGTTTGTTACGTTACATGCGTTAATATACGATAAAGCAAAACGCTCACAATATTTTTGTATGTATTGTTTGCTAGCTTGGAGTACATATTTGCAGTAACTTAGATTTCAGTTCTAAACGAAATGGGTGTGATCATTAAAATGTACAATGACAATTTGATTATCTCTAGCGCATCTGGAGCGTACTGCCTAGAAGACTTCACGACTCCGTTCTGTCCGTCGACGACCGGCTTGAAGGAGGGTGATCCTCGCTGCTGCTTGGACGCGCAGTACGAGGCGGCAGCCACCGCCGACCCGCCGCGCAACCGGCCGCGACCCCTCGTCCGTCTGCGCGCTCGCATAATCAAGGTCACGGACGACGCTGGACTACCGTATGAGGAGTTTAATAGGCAATGAGATTTTGTTCGGTCAGCTAGTCAAACTTGATGTGTATTTTTCGGAAATATAGATTTGAGCCATATATAAAATGGTGTTAGAACTGCATAATAAGGGAAGTTTTCAATAGTTGATGTTGAACAGAAATTGGTCATAGTATCTTTGAAAACCACAACTTAATTGTTAACGTTTATAGACGTACTTTTTATCAACAAATAAGGAATAGCTCGCGCAAAGGCCTGGCAAATAAGCTATACGGACGTATAGGAGTTAATTCCTAAGCCTGCTTCAAACAGTTCTACTTATTAGGTACCTACAGTTAGTAGATCTACAAAAGAGGCAGTACATATGTTTTTGATTTTAGTTAGGTACACATAGATTCTTAGATCTTATTAATCGTAAGTTATTAAAAAGGAGAGCCAAAGAAATGATGTACTGAGATAAATAAATTATATTACTATAGTTATGTTTACTGTTATTTCCCAAAATTTATTAGAACAAGCGTTATGCAAAATGTAGTTGAACACTGATACACTTATCTATGTAACCATATAATAGATGCAATAACAATTAGTGTGGGTAGAAATTGTAAATTTAAATAACCCCAACATAAAACTTTGTCAATTTCAAAACAATTGCCCAGAGTTAACCGAAAAATTCAACGAAAAACTAAAATATTTTATATTGTGCTTAATACAGAGGTTAAAATTATAAATTCTTGTAGACTTGATTCTGCAGCGAACATCGGCAGAGGCCTTACAAAGTTAGCGTTGAGAGCCTGCGCGGGCAAAGTACTCTCCCCCAGGTACTTGTTTCCAATCGGTATAGATCTCTTATACATAGTATAGAATAACGCATATAAAGAACTAAAAGTACCCCGTACAAAGTCTCCCAAATTATCGTAGACACCGAGAGATTAGAAAGGACCGCATACCGCATGCGTTGAGTCCGTTGCAAGTACTCGGTGGATTTTTTTTACGTTTTAGGGACTTGTCGGATGGCAACAAAAGTCCCTCATTTGCGCTCTGATGCTTTGCTTATTTAGTGAACTTAACAAGATTAGACTCGTGAAAGGTAAGTTGAAACCAGTTACTATCTGTATTACTATTGAGTATAATAATCGGAGTTTATATATAGGGGAACCTGTTGTACTTAGGCCAGTTTTTGTCATTTTTTGTATTTTTAAATAAATGGTGAGAATAATACCTGCCAAATATGCATATATAATAGAAAGATCCATTATTCAACTATATAGTTCATTAATAAAATCTGTAAACTTTTCATAATGCTGACAACAAAAGCCGCTAGAAAAAAAGGGAAAACTGTCCAACGTACAACAGACCTGATGTACCTACCTTAGACCGTACGAGTTGTACTTTGGATATGCTAGGTTCAAATGAAAATAAACACCAAGAGTTGCTGTAGGAACTTTAACTTTTAATTATATTAATGTCTGCGATAACGTAAACAGCAATAATTCAGTAAACTATTATAACAATTAACAGTCTTAGTTTATTTTTAACAAAAGTATCACATTTTAAATCTAATAAGTTTTTACTTATCTCAATAATATTTTATTTCAATTATAAAGAACTTAAAAATAATCAAATAACTTTATCTTTTTCCTCAGACTTTGGATTATTATTTTGAGATCACGTGAATGAAGCTTAGATTAAATAATAATTAGAATAATGAATACACTCTAAAAAAATCCCAATATTTAGTCATTTCTGGGACATGGTAGAATTCTCTTTTTGAATTAACTTTCTTTAGAATGTTTATCTTTTGTTTTATATCTTTGTATGTGTACAAATTTAAATCCTCCTTACCGGGCCATTTCCAGTTCTTTAGAAATTTCTGCATCAACTTTATCAAAACCGCCCACTTCGTTTAAAGACCTACAAAGTATTCATCCTCATAAATAAATATTACAAAGTCTCCAATCTCATACTCAATATTTTCTTTATCTATTGCACAGTCAATTATTTCGTTTTCATATGAATCATCAGGGTCATGTATGGTATAGTTGGATTCTTCAGAATCAGGCTCAATCAATACTTTTCTTTTTATTTTATATACTTTTTTATCTTATTATCCTTATATTTTTTAACTTAGTATCATTTTTAGGCGCAACTTTTAGTTGATTTTGAAAGCTCAATCTCCTCTGGTGTGTCAGTCAGTATTCTTGATTTACCTTTCTGTCTACCTGTTGCATTTCGTGGTGCAGCTTTTGGGTGTGAACGAATAATTTCAGGAGTGATCATTCTAACAACAGCTTGCGATGGTTTTGGAGATTGATGGTCGATTTTAGTATTTGCTTCAGGAAGTTACGGACGATCAACCTGCTCTTCAGTCTGTGTAATACGTTTTTGGGTCAACAAATCATTCTTCAAACATTCTTGAGGTATAAAAATGATCAAACTGGGCCGGGGCTTCTTGAGATTGTTCAGCCAGTATAAAAGATCCTTCGGGTGAAAGACGCACAGATTGCGAAGGGGTTTCTGGAGGTTTTGGATAGTCTGAAAAATTTGCTGCCATAAAATCAGCTTCTGAGAATAGCCAGCAATATCGTAAATGGTCAAAGGTTTCCCGTTTCCTGGTGTCAAAATTTTTTTGTTAGCTGCATGATTGAAATAGTTTTTTAATGACCCAAAGACCGATTTATCTAGTGGTTGAATTTTATTGCTTGTGTGTGGGTGTAGGGTAACTAGAATGACACCATTTTCTTTTGCTAGGCGAATTGTTGGAATGGAAATATGGCTTTCATGGTTATCCATCAAAACAATGGCAGGACTTTCTTTTGTGGGTCTTGCAAATTTTATGAAGTGATGCATGAACATCACGAATGTGGTCTTGTTAGTCCATCCTGATGGATTTGCAGCACCTAAGAAACCTTCTGGTGCTCCGTGAAGCATAAAGCCTTCAAATTAACTCTCGGGAATATAAGCATTGGAGGAATAAATCTTCCACCAGCGTTACAAGCTGCTATTATCGTCACAGTGTTTCCTCTTTCGGCGCTCATCACGGATCCAACTTATTTAACTCCGGTTGGTGCCAAAATGTTTGTGGGGACGTGCACTGTTGATAATCCTATCTCATCTATGTCAGTAGCTTGTAAATCTGATGGACATTGAGACAATGCTTTTTTGTAATTATTGAATGTCAATGCAACGGTGTGTTTGTTGAATGCTGAAGAACGAGCTAAGGTCGTAGCTTCTAGTTTTCGAAGTGAGATTTCATCTTTAAAACGTTTCCTGAATAAATGCAACCAATATTCTCCTGCAATTCTTTCAGAATCCCATGTAGAAGGATATTTAATTTGATTGGCGTTTGCGAACTGATATGCCAGTTTTGTTTACTTCTTTTAGAGTCAAACCAAACTGAAGCATGGCTGCGTCTTTAATATGATTGATGATGATGATGCAAGCGTTCGTTTTTTTCGTCATCAAAGAGATTTTCACTGCTAGATTATTGCGTATTTCCGCTACCGATATACCTTCTTTCAGGGCATAGCTGTGATAGCGTCTTAAACTTGTTCTGGGAATTTGAAAATGTTGGAAGCACCATGAAGTGTTAACTTCTTCTCCTTCAATAATCTGATTGCATTCTCAATTTTATCGGTGTCTAATAGAGCTCCTTTTTTTGTTTTGCTTGCTTCGCGGCATTTTTCCTACACAATAAAAAAAAGCATTATTAGTTTCGTGTCCTAAGTACAACCAATATGATGTATTTTGGCCAGTGTCCAAGAAACGTAGTTAGTTGGGAGGCCAAGGTACAACATCGTGACAATTTCTATAAACCACTTTTATAAACACATTTAAGGTTGGGGTTAGTTTCGAACACCAATGCTATCTGTTACCTATATATACTGAGGTTAAATTGAGAATAAAAGATCTCTTAAAAATGTTGATCACGTTAAATAATTGGGCAATAAGTAAAGTCCGAAAAACATAATTTTTGAGAGTTGACAAACGCTGCTTCGACTGCCATAGACAATATTATTTTTAAGCGCGGGAGTTTTTTTTTAAATTTCCATTGTCCTAGGTACAACACTGTCCAACGTAACACAGGTTCCCTATATTTGCCGTTAGGTACCGGCAGAGTAGAACAGTACCTCCTTCTGAACCAGGTTTCGTGAAGGGCGACTAAGGTACCAGAACCGACAAATGACGATATATCCATCAGAAACAGTGCAGAAAATGCATAGGGCGGGGATGACAGCAGCATCCCCATCGCGAAAGCTGCGCTCTTTAATTGCTAACACGCTTGGTCAGCGCGGCAATTATAAGGAAACAACCTACTTTCTTGGAGAGGCCTATGTCCCGGTATGATGATGATATATGTATATATATGTATAATGTTGCGTGATGGTAATCATGATTTCCAACCATAAGGTACATTTAACATAATTAATATTCGTGATTAAGATTCGGGTATATAGTAAAACTGTATCTTGTCGATCCGGTTACAATAGGGGTTTCGATCCCGTATTTGCATAAACATATTCCAATTCGTACCCACCTGCTCATAACATACAAAAGTGTAAGAGCAAAAATAAATATTCAATTTAGTGCAGTCGTCCCAGAGTTGTTTCCAGACGTCCAGATGCACATTTACCTGCATACAGACATGCAGAAATAATGCAATGGTTTTAGCTTGGGATGAAAAAATGGTATTTTTCATCAGCAATTCTTCGGTTTTTGATATTTTATATGTACTAACAGTGCCACACAACGAAACGCTACAATAAATTTTCCATTTTTGCAACATGTTTTAAATGAATACTCTGCTCCTATTGGTCTTGCTGATGGTATATAACCATATACAATAATGATAAATGAGCTATATCTTACACTTTTTTAATTCAGGCCGTAGTAGTCTCTGAGATTATCGCGTTCAACCAAACAAACTCTTCAGCTTAATAATATTAGTATAGACAGGAAATTGTTCGACTTAGGCACGCTTTCATGTTTGGACCAGAGGACCGATTTGGATGAACTTTGTTATGTCAGAGGAAACCCTAAAGAAGGCATAAGCTTCGATACTATCGACTGGCCCGATGGCGCATTCGGTATTGTCCCTATCATGTTCACCAATAATCGCGGGTCAATCCATATCCAGAACAAACATTTATGTGCTAAAAATTTGTTTGTTGTGTCTGGCTTATGCTTATACAGGTATTAGAAATATTTAGACATACATTTAACCATATGTCTAAATATTTCTAATACTTCTGTAGTCAGTTGGACGTAACATTAGACTCATATATCTATGAGTCTAATGATCTGACTCCTAGATAGAGGTAGATATATCTGACTCATGTATCTACCACTATCTAGGAGTCAGATCAATGTGTTGTGTGATTTTTCGTAAAGTGAAAAGGTAAAGACAATAAAAAAACAATCTTTATTACTTTTAGTTTATATTTCTTAGCCTATCTTAAAATCGCTATCTTAATAGAAAACTACATAAGTTTGCCTAAATAGCATAAAGAGGTGTATGTACATATGTAACATCTCTGAACCGAAACTGACCGATAAGGCAATGAACTAACGCACGAAATGTCACTATTTCACTACAATATAATGCTATATACGTAGATCATTTAATTGTGTGCATAAACACTGTTTTGTATTGCTTCTTATATATTGGTATAGAATACATTTTATAATATTTGCCCTATATAGTTGCAGCATATTTATAATTGGCATATAAATGAGCAAAATTTTATATTGGGGGAAGAATACTCAAGAGAAAATAATTGAATTCAAAAGTGTCAAATGAATAAAGAGGTAACCAATATAAACAATTAAATACTATACTCACAACAGCAACATTTCATCGTTTCAAATTAGTTATATTCTTTTAGGTAAAACACAAAAACTTTTTAGTAAAATTTAAATGTAGGTCCACATCTTAGGTATAACTCACGTATACTCCTGTATAATAATAGACAGCAGGCGCTCGGTTCCGCCAATATCAGCTAGCGTAACGGAAATCCTGCGAACACTATTTATACGTACATACGTATCAATACTGTTCGCAGGTTTATGTACGCCTAATTACTCTAAGAATAACAATAATTGTATATACCAAAGACAGATTATACATACTTATAGTTATAGAGAATATGAAAACTACGGTCAAAACCGCGCGTTCTCGTGCAGACAATGAGTGGAATCACGTGCTAGGCGCCCGCGTAACGCAGTTTCGACCCTAAAAAGCATAGACTCAACAACATAGTCTGGTAGGTAATTATTATTAGCGAGTCACATTTAATAGTAGAATAAAACGGTTTCGGTAAGTAGTCAGCGTGAAAAATTACGTGTTAGTAAACGTACAAAAACGTTTCTAAGCAACATAAAATCAGAGAGAGAGGAAATAAAGTAAATATAAATTTTTTGTCACTCTCATTAAAACGATTTGATGAGATCCCATGACACGACCGGAACGACGAACATTTTTATTATGAATTTAGGCAGTCGAAGTAAGGTTCTTATAAAGCGTCACCAGCGGCTCGAAAGCGCGAGGGCGCCGGGCGCAGGCCGGGCGCGGGCCGGGCGCGGGGGCGCGGGCCTGCGGGCGGTCAGCTTTTGTTGCCGGCCATGAGCAGTGACAGCAGCGCCGCTTTCTCTTTCTCCTTCTTGCGCACCACATCCAGTGCGCGGTTCTTCCACGTGCTCTTGCGCAGCTTGATCGGCCGGCTGCCCACGTACCGGCCTGCACACGTACAAAAATTAAATAATTGCCTTTGATTAAATATATTAACCAGAAAAAAATCTAGTCTCCGAAATGGGAAAACTTGCAGGTTCGAGTCCCACCTGTCACTTGATATGTTTTCAAATTATTTTATATTATTAAATGTAATATAAACGTTGCATTTTTAATGCTTAAAACCATTAAGTAAATATTAATGCAAGTTAATTTACCATCCATCTCCTTCATAGCCTTGATGAAGTCCCCAGGATCCTTGAAGCTGACAAAACCGAAGCCTTTGCTCTTGTTGGTCCGCCTATCGCGCACTACCTTCGCCCGTTGGAACGAACTGTACTTGCTGAACGTCCGTGTCTGGAATATTACAATGTTTTTTTAACAAACCTCATTGTATTTATTAACTACATAACTAGCTGACAGCCACCTGTTCTGTTTTGAACTATAATTCTGTATTAACACATAAGATACGAAAGAGACGAGAAATTGACGGGTCCGAAGGCGCAGATCTGTGATCCTCTCTTGTGCGCCAAGGTCGTGAGTTTATATGATGATATTTGTGTTTGTTCTGTATATCGATTTATATGATGGTGTCCTTACACAAGTGCTTTAAGCAACTTATCTCGGAGTCAGGACATGTATGAGATGTTTTGCGTGTTATTTATTTATTTAAATCGGGAATATAGCACTTTTAGTTAAATTAGCCCAGTCCAAGGTAGATGCGCCGCACCTTTTTACAAACCTCAATATTCGAACCATCTCAAAATAGCTCATGCAGCTCTCTACCCTATTCCCCCGACCGGCCTTCAAAAGTGCTCTTTCTGAGAACCTTTTTTTTGGTTCAATGATCACTAGTCTCCTACTTGTAAATGTTTTGTTTAATTGTTAATTTGTCCGTGCAATTTTTTGAATTTTAAGTGCGAAGATTTGTATACGTATTTTAGTTATTACAAAAATAAAGTAAAACAAAAGATTTTAATTTGTTGTATATATCAAACTTCTACCCTTCTAAACTGGACTCCGTTTGTTTGCATGCCCATATATATGTCTATATCCTTTCGGAGGAGAAGCAATTTTTTTTAAATAATCAGGTAACAGACAGGCTTGCATTTACGAAACCTCCTATTGTTAAATAATCGAAAAGTAAACAAAATTATGCACTTCAATTGAAACACTTTCAAAGAGTAATAAATAATTATATACAACTCACGAGTAATTCGTCGGTGACGTCGTTGCCGAGGTCGCCGCAGAACATGCGGAAGTCGTCATCGGGCCAGTCCAGCAGCGTCACGTCCTCCCACACCTGTCCGCCCGCAGTGCGCACCACCTGACGAAATCCGACATTAAAATAGATTGTACGACGGTTGAATGCGATGCCATGCGATGTCGTACCATGACATCACATCGCCTATACACAGGCTATGTATTTGACGCTTGCTTACACCTAACAAACAAAACAATCATGAGTTATAATAGTGTTTTGTTCTCATATTAATCAGTCTAAAAGTTATTCAAAGTTTTTAAACATCTTTATATTCAATTATCTTAACATATTACAATGAAACAATAAGTATTTGGTATGATTTATTTGGCAAACAAAACAATCCGTAGGGTTCGATCGACACCAAGGATAAAATTAATCTATAGTACAAAAAGAGGAAAGATTTCATTGTTTGTTTGTTTGAATTGAATAGGCGCTACTTGACTTAAATACTCGACCGATTCCAAAAATTCTTTCAATGTTTCCGAACAGCTACAATATCTCCGGTGAATATAGTCTATATTACATTTATTTTAAAGTTGGAGGTCCATAAAATTCCAATAATGTAACCCAAGGTGTGAAAAAAATACCAAAAATCTATTTTAAATCGCGTGCGCTCTTGAAACTATTGACTATATAACAAAATAAAGTATTTGCAGAACATATAGTTATCTACAAAATATATAGAAAATATAATATCGCTCTAAGTCACGTCAACTGTTTTTTCATTAACTCTTTTATTTATAATTTGGAACGAATACTTATCAAAACAAATGCTTCATTTAAGGGTTCCTTAAATAATATTATACAACTTTTAGAATTATTCAATTTGGACATTCCATTTGATATATATACATATCACAAGTTTAAAAATGTAAGATATTTGAAAATAGCGCATGGTCAGCCCTCACACTGATTGGTTAGATGGCACCATAATAATATGCGATGTAGACGTCACTGGGGTACGGGAGGGATGTCGATGTTAAGAAATATTGCGCCGCACGGCTCAGTCGTCGTATATAGTTGTAACACTAGGATCAATAACAACGGAGCATAAATGATACTAGGTTTTTTCTACCATTTAACGCCGATGAAACCTTGGGGCACTGCTAGTATGATGAATATTTGTTCTTTGTCTATATATTTAACTTTATTTATTTTAATTTAATTTTGATTTCTCTGTTGTATGATGTAACAGAAGTGCCTTAAGCGACTTATTATGGAGTTAGATATATCTATGAGATGTTGGGAGATTTTTATTAATATTGAGATGGAACAGTCTTCTATCACGGACATCAACTGCACGCCGTCAGCTGGACAGAACTAAGATTATGCATCTCAGTTCTGTCCGCTGTCGCACGCCGTCTTTAGCTTACCTTCCTGTTCTTTTTTTCCTTCTTAAGTTTGGGTGGTCCACCGGCGCCGACTGGCTCGCTGATGACCGGCGGAGGAGGCGGTGCCGGCATCGGTGTCAATTCCAGAACCGGTGCCGGCTGCGGCTTAGGCAGGGTCGGCGGCGGCTCACGTTTCTGTGTCAACAGTGGCAACAGTCAGAAACTATAATTTTTAAGCATACTTTATGAAAAAATAAGATCAAGAAAATATCACTAGCTTGACACTACTACTGGCTGAATTAAGTGAGAGTGATTGAACCTGTCTAGTTAGTTGTATCACATTAAAATATATACAAACAGACAGCTGGCATTGGTATGATGCATTGCATTCAAAGTATAATAATAAGGAATCTTGAATATTGTCTTTTTTATAGAATATATATATAATATAATATTATTAGTTACCCGTTTTCTACTTTCATGTTTGTCCTTTTTGTCATCATCTTCTTTAGGTTGTTTATAGAGTTTGGGTGCAGCAGACAGCACTACAGGCTGGGGTTTGGGTGGCGGGGGCGGAATTAACTGGGGGCCTGGCATTCCTGGTCGCAGGAATGGCATGGGTCCAGGGAAACTATCCCCTTGAGGCCGAAGTCTTTGAACCTATAAAGGATTGCAGATTAGAATACAATGTATACTACCAACTAATATTTAATACATAATCATTGTAATACTGGAAATTTGAAGAAATTTTGTTCTATTGAGTAAATAAAAAAAATTCTAGAGTATAGCAGCATTAATTTTATGACTCAAGGAACTTACAAGCAAGACATAAGAGTAGAAACTGCACATTTAGTCTTTTTTGAGTTTTATTTGTTAGTTTTTATTAATTACCTAATTGGTTCCTATCAATAAGTTTCAACTGTACATTTAATACAAATTGGCAATTATGTTGGTGGAGCATAGAATGTAGATACATACATTTTAAATAAGAATATACATTAAAAATATCGCTTCCCGGCAATTAAAGTATCACAACACATGTTAGCTACGAAATGACATAATCACAAAAATGACTATTTTGTTATTTAAAATTTGTGCCCATTACTTACCAAAAAAATAAGCTATTTACAAATGACATTTCAGCAATCTGACCATTATAGTTTTTAAATTATTGACATATAAATGAACAAAAAATCATTAGTTACATTTCATTCTGAAACAGCTATTTTTATATTGTGACACTTTTCTTGCCGGAAGATGATATATTCCTTTCAACAGTTACATAATACATACAGTAAAACCCGCTTAAGATGTTTTTTCAGGTTGTAGACGAGTTTTTGGTAGGGTACCAAAAACTCTTCTTAAACCTAAGCGTAAAGCATATTATGCGGGATAGGGAAAATAAACTTAATAATAATATGTAATTATTATGTATTTTGTTGTAATTATGGTATGTTGGATAGGTATTAAATTATACATTTATGAATTGTGTATAATTATATTATTTAAAATAATCACTTATTTTGGTTTGACTGAAAGATTTTAATGCATTAGCAATTAAAAAATTTTCAACATAACTTAACTTTTGCAGTGCATATTCGCTTTGATCCAAAGAAGCTACATAACGTCTTAAATCATTATCAGCTGATAATGCCTGGGCGTTAGACAAAACCGGAGTTGACTCATCTCTGTCTTCATAATTATCACTTAGGGCCTTGTTTGGTGTGTTGTTCACATACTCAATAAGATCTTCAATTGATTGAATTTCGTAGGGTGCAGTCACAATGTCGTCAATGGAAGAGTGCAGTGTTTCGGGTTCTTTTACTTCCAACACGACTATCAATAAAGTTATCCCAGCTATGATCGGGCGTTGAATTGTATTAAGCGGGATGATGAATTGTATTAAGTGTTAAGAAATGTATGAAAATATGTCTTAAATTGGATTGGGACTGTCGTAAACTTGCGTATTATGCGAGAAACCGTATTAAGCGTGTTTGTCTTAAACAGGTTCTACTGTATAACTTTCTGGAGACACAAATATACATGCACATAATTTGGAGTTAACACTTGGTTTCCAAAATGGCTTATGAACTTACCGATGCAGGCACCATCATATTAGGCGGTGGTGGCGGCGGTGGTACAGTCGGGAACATCATGCGCGACATTCCCGTCTCAAAAGGCGCCATCATAGTCAGGGGCTGTTGGGACGGTAATGCGCGCTCCAGCTGCTGCTGCACATTCCCGAAAGTCGCAACGCCAATCACCGGTCGCGTGGCCGTCATCTCCGCCCCAGATATCTCCGCTTCGAACCTTAATTTAAACCAAGTATGAAATTGAATGTAGGTATGTAAAGACCTATAAAAACACCAACATAATTACTCATAATTGTGCAAAGCTAATGCGTTTGGCGTAATGGAGTACTAACCTGGACATTTCATCTTGCATCTGTTGATATTTGGTGTGGTCTTCCATGGTAATTTCGGTCTTATAACCTTAAAAAGACCAAAAAATTACGAACTAAAGAGAAATAAAAATCATATCAATCATGTATTTCTTGATACGTACACACATAGTAGTTTTAATTGTAAACTAACTATAAACAATGTAATAGAATTATTCAAATAAATATACCGGTTTAGTTGGTATAGAACGTTCTGTTCGACTGTGTCACTGTATGTGGCTCATCAGTCAGACTGTCAAATTCTGTGACACTTGGTCTATCTTTTTTTTTTCAAATTTACCATAGATAATGCGCAAGTTAGATAGTCGTCCCAGCGTTCGTTCAGCGCTATTTTGTAGCGTAGTGGTTCGGTGTAGACGAAGTTGCAACTTTTTCGCCTTTGAATTTGTTAAATAAGGGGGCAATAAAAAAACCTAATGATAACAAAAACGGAGGATACAGTTTACATCGACAGAATCTAAAATTAAATATATTACATTATTATATCATTGGATAGTTACAACAAACAAAAATATCATGACCGAGACTCATCGCGTACGGTACCTAAAGGGGAAAGCGCCACCATGTTGAAGTTATTTTGCTCTGAATTAAGATTTGTTATTAATATAACATTTCACTCTAAGATGTTATGATGTTCGTTTTATTCATCAGTGCAGTTTGGGTAGACTTTATTATAATCAACATCACTGCAGCTGCAGAAGGTCCACTTCTGGACATAGGTCCTCCCTTCATGTTGATTTGGACTACTAAAAACGACGGTCACTCAAGTCGAGGACCATATCAAAGAGACGCCGTTAAGTGATCGCAGTGTTCTTGCTTTAATCCCGCAAACGTTGCGAGAGGCCGCCTTGATGCGCGCAGGCATCAATGAGCAGCTTCAGAATCAGGGGCTGCCAGCATTATGTTTGACAAAAAAACATTAATGATATAAAGCATAAGATAGGATGGTAGTGACTATCTGCGTCATCGAGCCGTCATTGAACTTCAATTGGACTATCGATAATTACTATCTTCCTAATAAGATAGTGTTTATTAGTATTTCAATAAGATATCAGGAATACAAAGCAACAGAGCAACCTACCCAAAAATCAAAATATCATAGTCAATTTCGAATTAGAATATAAACCAAAGGATTAATGTCGTTTACAAAATTTTGAGTGCTGGTAGGTTATTCTGTAGGATTTAGAATGACGTACTTTAGTCAATGGAAGAGTTATGCAGCCTAATCATTTGATTTATTTTAACAATAGTCTTTATTAAAGAATAAAATTGTATTAGAAAAGAAATATTTTTAGTTATTTTAGCAATATATCTAGATTTCTTTATGACTTTGTTACTGACGTAATTGTTGATTTACTTTTTTTTTTTTTTGTTAAGCTTACATCGCATCTCACTTAATTACTGTCTTTCATTCTCTTTCACTGTCAGTTTTGTCAGAACTGTTCTTTTTATTTACCGAACTCATATGCATGTTGAATTCTCTGAAAAGAACAACATCTGTTAAATACAGGCATTATATGAGAAGGATAGCGTAAAAAGATAGAAAATGATTGAGGAAGAAAACAAAATCTTGTGGTGTGGTAACATAGCTGAACAGGTCACCGAAGAAATACTCTATGAATTGTTCTTACAGGTAAATAAATGTAATAACCCTAGTTTTGCTGGACTTTAGCAACTAAATAATACTAGACTAATTTTTTATTATATTGTAGGCTGGCCCATTGGAGAAGGTATGGATAGCTAAAGATAAAGACGGTCGACAAAAGAACTTTGCGTTCATCACATATTGCCACGAAGTTTCTGTATCATACGCTATAAGTCTATTTCGAGGAACAGCACTATATCATAGAACTTTAGCGCTGCAATGTAGAGGCCGAGGGGTGTTGCCTCCTCCACCAATCCGGAGTTACGGTCTGGAGGCTGGACCAGACTTTCAAAATAATATTTTACAGCAGTTTAGTGAGATGACAGAAAATTTAAATTATGTAGAAGGTTATAAAAATGTTAATGTGCCACATTTAATTGAAGTCAATGACAATTTGGTAATGGCCAGTTTACAAGGTAACTGGACTCATAGACATCATCCATATAGACAAGAGAAAGCTCATAGTGTCAATGACCATAGGTCTCAAAATAATCACAATGATTATTATAATGGAAATAGTCGCAGGAAGCGTCCAAACAACAGGAGGGAGAGGAAAAATTACAAAAATAGTTATTACAGAAGAGATTGATTTTTTATTGTCAGCTTTGAAGTTGCAATACTCTATATGTTACCTTGATCCATCTATGATAATGGAGTTTCACTTCAATCTTTCTTAGAATTCACCATGTTTCTGTCTATTTACTATTAAACATTTTGGACTAAAAATATTTAGTGATTATTTGATATGAGTCTATAGTACTACCACAACCTGCTTTCCACCTTTAAGGTTGAAACAAGTTATTAAATAATGTTACACAGTACTATTTGTAACACAAAACATAGATCCCGAAGGCACATATGACTGTTGAGGTAGTAGCATTTGAATCAAATTGTTTGATTTATTGTTGAGAATGAAACACAATATTTAAAACATTATAATTTGAATGTTAGTATTATAACACTTATATTAAAAAAGGGTCTCAAGCTGATGGAACTCACTATCTCATGCTGGTCCTATACTCACTGAGATAGTTTGTGAGTGGTTTCATTTTGTGTTTCTCAAGCACTTTTTATGTAGAAAGACTTCTGTAACTATTTATTTTGTGTTAGTGATCGGTTCAGTGTATATACTTATAATCTAAAATCCAAACTATGATAGACCTCCACCTGTCTCAATTATCTGATGTTTCTATCTTTTACAAGTTTATTCATAACTGTATTTGTGTTGGCATTTTGATGTTCGTGTAATAGCTTTTTATATTTTTGTAAGTTACCCTGTACAACAAACTCAAGTAATTGATTTCATAAGTAAAAGTGCAAGTAGACAAAAATGCCCTCTTTGTTTGTAAGTCCCATATATACATATTATGTATTTTGATTAGACTTATTTGCATTTGATCATCAGATTTTTATTTATTTATACAACTAACACAAAACATTGGCCATTGTTAGTTTGTGTTAGTTCTTAAGGTATACATTGAATGTTTCGTAAACAGTTAGTGAAATTTGACAAAGTATCTTAACTTTGTATATTTCAACTTATTTGTTTAACAAAATGAAATCTGTACAGATAAATGGTATGGTATCATGAGAATCAGATATAACAAATAGCTTATTTTTATCTATCTATTATATATAGTATAGGTAATAAAAATAAGCTATCTATTTCATTGACTATAGTGTCTATAGTCAGTTACATATAAAATATAAATTCAAATACACATCTGTATGTCAGTTTTCTGTTATTATAATAAAAAACATACTATGGGATAATGTTCTTTATAATGTAGTCTTTGTGAAATACATAAAGATTTGAATTTAAAATCCATTCTTGGTCATTCGTGATATGTTTATTTATTATGACTGCTATAATCAATATCTTCTGTTAAACATAGATATGAAGATCAACCATACTTTGTATCTAGTAGTACCTACTAATGATTTTGTGTTGGTTATATTATAATATACTTCGTATATACAATTCACATAAAAGATTTTTTGCATTAAAAAGTTGTTGTGACCTACAATTTTTAAGATCGATATAATAAGGGTATAAATTATACTTGTCATCAAAAGCCTATTGTATAGGTACACAAAGCAAGACATCAACCTACCCAAATGTCAAAACTTGTTGAGTTCAAAACTAAGAATTCGACAGATTTAGGTTGGATGATGGTAAGTTGCTTGCTGTACTAGTAACTTTCCTGAATTATATAAGAAATATACAAGGATCACAATTTCATTTTTAAATATTGTTATAAATAATATTATTTGTCAAAAATCAAATATATCGTATGTATAGACAAAAACAAATATGTTATATATTCAGATTGTTTAATTGACTGTAGTTCTGGAAACATGTCACCGGTTAAGTTTGTTAAATAAACGTATGCGTACAATAATAATACTTTCATTTTTATTCAGCTCCCTTTGTCCTATTTGAGTTGTTTCTTATTTGCCATTGAGGCTAATTTAGAATTCCTGTCGTATCTAAGTAAGATCTGAATTCCTCCTGAAATAAAATAATGATTGCACTTAAAATTGTTTTTTGTGTGACGTATTTTTAATATAAGAACTAGTTTAATGTAATTGGGAAACCGCTAGAAGGTAAAAATGTTGCAGTACGAATTAAGAGTCCCCGCAAACTACAGACTTTCTATCGGCCGATAGTTTGGTCGGGTTGGGCTGTTAGCGCGCACACTACGCCAACTAAACAGTTGGGTTGGCGGTGAGTGCGCAAACTAGGCAACAGGCGGGCGACAATATTCATTTTTGAAGCTACCGTTATACCGAGCTGTCGCATAATGCAAGTTACTCGTAATAAAATATTATCTAGAAATATTATTATTGCTCTCATACATCGGAGGAGAAAAATCAAAAAGAGAGTCCGAGAGTATTGGGTGCATCCCATCCACAGTGATCGATTATTAAGTGGAAAATTTTACACGATGCATTCAAAATTAAAAAACAAAAAACTTTTTTTGCTCCAAAACACGTTGAGAAATGAACCATCGGCCGACTAAACAATCGGTCGGTGTGCGCGCTTGCTAGGTGCTCCATACTGATCTAGCAGTCGGTCGATAGTTTGCCGATAGTTCAGTTTGAACGCAGTTGAGTAGCCCATCAAACTTATTTATCGGCCGATGTTAAATCGTTGTAGTGTGCGGACTTGCATACATCTTCATACTTATTATAAGCCCGACCAAACTATCGGCCGATAGAAAGTCTGTAGTTTGCGGGGACTCTAAGTTTAATTACTTTCATGCTCACATTTGTTTCAAAGTGTAGGTAACACTTTGATACAAATGTGAGCATGAAAGTAGGTAATAATGTAGTCTACACATAGCTGAGGGACATAATATTCACTTCTATGAGGGACATAATGTTATAAGCAGTTTTTTTAATCCAACTCAAAAAGTTTAAAGTTATGCGAATAACTTACTTACGATTTTATTCTTGTATCTGTAGACTATATAACCCACAATATCTTTAATAAAAGCCAGAGAGACTATGTAAAATATTACAGATATTATCTTTTCGTCATTATCGAAAAAGTCTGACTGTACTACTCTAAATATTATGTAGCTGCCACATAATCCTCGGACCCCGAGAAACAGCACTAAGTATGTCACTTCAATAAGTAAATATAACATGCTTTTGTCGTGCCCGTAATATCGGAGAAACCTGAAAAAAGCAGGCAGGCAGTAGTTTGAATAGGTAAAGGGTTTATGCCTATAAGCAGGTGGGTAGGTACTTTTCTACTCGGCCTTTGATCATAGAACACAATTTATTTTCTTTCTGATAAAACAGAAAGCAAATTAATATATGATCCGTGACTAATTATTATATAGCAACTATTTCGTTTCTAAATGGTACCTACTCTTCTTTTTTCTTGCTTTCGTAAGTTCGCCAGTATTGTGGTATTAGTCAAAATTCAGGCTTAAATTCATCATAACTCTTTGATTTATTAACATAGGTACACCTATAGGTACTATCATTACAGGTTCACTTAAACTTATTTGATTTGGTTTGCAAATAATAATATTAGGTATAGGTACCTATATTATTCTTGGAAATAAAATTGTTGAATCAATCAGTCATTAAAATTTATAACGATACATACCATACATACAACATTTGAATCATCATTCTTAGGTAACAATACCTACTATGCATATGTATGCCCAGATACTAACCATCTGAATTGAAGCAAAGGATTTGTTACTTCCATCATGGCTAATGTGCATGCAAAGGTACAACCAGTAAAGGGCTTCTGCATATACATAGTGATACCGGCCAGGGCACTCGTATGATGGCATAGCATCAGAATATTGTCAGTCCAGTATATCAGACACCAGAGCAAGTCGAAGGCGAAGTATCCCCATGACCAGACCATCAAGGCGTAGTATTCACTCGTTATTTTCACTAGAACAGTCAATTTAGATTTAGTGTTCAAAACCGGACAAAAATGATTGTTCCCTAATATTAATGATTTAATTATACTAATTTTATCGTATACCAAGTAGTTGATTGGAGGGAAATGTTTGTTGGAAATAAATTAGGAAATACTTTAACATACAAAGAGTCCTGATAATTAGTAACACAAATAAATGTATGTACATAAATGTGATGTGATGGTCTTGCTTCATGTACCTACCTACTCATATAAAGAAACACTGCTATTTGTGGACTCATAGGTAGGTCGATATGATAGTTAAAACAAATTATATATTTAATTTTATGATATTGGTCTCCTGCGCATTATTAAATTGAAGAATAGGTTGCGTTCAAAACTTACTGGAAAGACGCAATGGTGAAAGAGTCGAAATTCCACACTGAGCCAGGCCCACGGCTGTTGCCACACAGCCGTGGACCAATGTCACAAGCCGAGAGTGCCATTCAGGTGTACACTCCTTCCATTTTTCTGTGCACCATATGTACAAGCCACCCCAGAAGAGAAAAGAAGATAACTTGAGCAGAGAGGCCAAGGAAAGTTCGTGCTGTAGCGCCATCAGTTATTCTGGCATTTTTATATATTTACGTGGGTCACTCGTTTCTATGAAACCATTTGTAATTCTTTTTATAACAGTAGGTACTATAAACACATTATTGTTATAAGTGTTGACTTATTAATGTCAGCTATTTTTTTAAATACCTAATGTTATAGTTTTTGTAGCCAAAAGTATCTATTTCTGTTTATTTATCAATTAATTACTAACTTGGTCAACATTAACTACTAGCAAAAACATAAAATTTTTAAACATCCTAGCCTTGGTAACTGTCAAAGGGGTCTCAACGATTCACTTGTAGTAGTTCAAAGTACTGATTAACTATTTAAATTACCTAGGTACCTGTTTAACTACTTAATAGATTTTTATTTAGCTACGATAGAGAAATTTGTCGCGATTTGTACAAAGTTAACCTACTTAATTTAAATTCCAAATTTTTGGCGAATTTCTCTTACTAGGTAACACGAAGCAACAAATCAATCTATATAAATTTGTTACAATTTTACAGTACCTACATTTTGAACTCAATAGCTCTCTATTATAGATTATTGTCTTGTCTCGAAGTAATACTTCGACGTAGAATAAAAAAAAACAGTTAAATCAAATTTATTTATACAAGTACGATTGTTTAAAAATCTACATGTTAAAAGGGATGTGATTAAAAATTAATTAATAACAATACAATTTAATAGGTAGTTCCAGTGATCTTAATCATTTCTCTCCATTGGAGGATAACAATTTACCTTAAAAAATACCTTTCGCACATATCAGTCCGATTTTTCATAAACATGAAGACTTTAGACAAATCGTTTGTTCTCTTATCCATCCGTAAAAAAATATTTATGAAAGTATCACAATAACACCGGGGTGTAAATTATACGTTGTTATTCTTACATTAAGTAGGCAATTAGCGTAGATAGGTATAAAACAGACTTGATCAGTGTCATCGTAGTTTTTCTACAAATTTCTCAATAGCTCGATAACGTGTCGGCAACATAGCTTCTTTCAGCATTTGACGAAATCTAAAATCTTCAGAGAGTGATAGACACAGGCGTCGAGCATGTACTCTAGCCTCTGCGTTCGCGTCACCCAATAATTCACCGGCCGCCCTCAATAATACTGTTCTTGGTTCAGTGGGCATGTCCAGCGCCTTAGAAGCTCCGTGATGCTGAACCAGACTAGCGAGGGCTTGTGCTGCGGCTGCTCGGACCGGGCCAGCTCGATGGGTGGCACCTCGTCGGGCTAATGCTACCGCCGCTCGCGCGCTGTTACTGCCACACGCCAAGCGTACTAGTGCCTTAGCCGCATCAGCTCTTAGAAATCTGTTCACATCTGCACTTCTATCTAGTAATGCGGTGGCAGCTTCTTCCAATTCTGTATCTAGAGCTCGTCCGCGATGTTCAAACAAAGAGCCGAGTGTCGAGCAAGCCGTTCTCGCGACGCGTGAACGCAAAGAACGAACATGAGTGGCGGATGATCGCGCAACTGCTCTCCAACTAACGGCTGGTGCACGCGCCGAAGGGTCAACGGCTAACCGTTCGGTTTCTACTAATCTATTGACAATTACCTCCCAGTCTTCATGCCGTGCGGGGACTATACATTCGGAGAGAGCATTTCGTACATCACGTTCACAGTGAGATGCAATCTCTTCTTCGTATACGTCGCTCATCGGCTCTGGGGATGGAATTAGACTTTTTACCGGGCTCGGTGATGTACTTCTGGACTTTGCAATAGCCGACTTTCTGCTCATGTGTAACGGTTCGCCTGTATCCAATATATCTGAATTTATAGATTTTTGTGAACCAAATTCGTCTACACTAGATACATTGCTTGCTAAGGCGGGTGGACGTTCGGTACTGTGGTCGTGATTGCTTTGTAAATGGTTTGATTTTTCTGAGTAGTCTTCTATTTTTATCGACGGCGATCGTGGAGGAGGGTCGTTAACATCACCCTCAGAAATACTAAAGTGTGCGGTGTCTCCAATAATGACACTTTCCTTGGAGTCATTGTCAAAACCGGGCAACGATTTCTTGTCGTCTCCTTTTTCGTCGTAGCTGGTGAACGCACTGGAGTCTCTGTAAACAAAAAGTAAATTTGAAATTTATTGAGTTGAGTTGTTTATTCGAGCAGTGGGGTGGTTGCCGTTACCGCGTGAGGGGAGGCAAGTCAGCGACGAGGTCGGGAGCTAGCACAGGCGCCGGCGCGGTGTGGGCGGCGGGTAAGGGGGCGACTAGCGGACGCGGACAGCAGCATAGCCGAAGCATGGCCGCCGGCCGCCGCGACGCCTCCACGACTGACGCCCTACACCACACTTTGCGGCCGCGTGGCCCTAACGAGCCGCGATCAATTTTCAGGTATGTTGATGAACTCACTGCCCTACCTGCATGTTATGCAGATTAGGTAACGTTCAAGGAATTGCTGCCACAACATAATATTAGACAGCACGTTTACGAGCGTAGGACGAGTAAATGCTTAGAAAATATCGAGCCGTTCCCCCCGGTTTACCGTGAGCGACTCTTTTATAAAAAATGAGATTCACATGGTAAGTAACATTTTAAACTGTAGCGGACTTAACCTTGTTAAAATGCCAAAAAACATAAATGAAGTAAATAAATGAATGAATGAAAAATTATGAAGTTATAGCAACTGCTCAATTTATCGTAAATGCAACTATTTTTGATATTTTAGCGTAAGAGAAAGTATACATTTTACGTAAGTTCTATAAGATCAAAATTGTATAGTATATTTTGATCACTAATAAGAAACACATCTATAACCATCAATATTATTTTAAAAAAAGTTCGCTGTTTTTAAAACGGAATTAAATATAGGATTACATTTACATTAAAAGGATAAATGTGTTGCATGAAAAAAGAAAATGTGTATGTGAGAAAAAAGGGGTCAAAAACTATTGAATATAAAAATCATATTCAAGATAAGGTAAAATGCAAGCAATTGTTTTGCCGTGAGGTACCGGCAGAGTAGAATAGTACCTCCCCCTGTGCCAGGTGTCCTAAGAGGCGAATAAGGTACCAAAACCGACAGATGGCGGTATATTTATCCGAAACAGTGTAACTCAAATGTACAAGGTGGGGATGGGCAACAGCATCCATTTTTATATGATTTAAAAAAAGATGATGAGCAAAGTGCTTGATTCTACCTCTTTGACTTTGACTTAAAAACAGTCTTCTACATTCACCATAGCGAAAGCGTGACCTTATTATTACTCAATAAAATACAAATTTTCTGTAAGTGGTATGTGGGGTAGATACTGCTACGAGTGGGGCAAACGTCAAGAAAAAACATGTTGCAATGTATGCCGATAATTGCGCTGGCCAAGCTTTGTTACCAGCCATAATTATAATTTTATTTTAATTACTTTAGAGTTGTTCATTTTCATAAGAGTAATCCTGTAGCTACATTCCAATTCCAAATACGTATTTTTTAAGGTAGTGTCAAACAAAAAATAAATATGGGTTTGATCATCAAATCAAGAGCTAATAGTGCTATTATTAAAAACAGGACTCTCACTTTTATAGAACGAAGAACTATACATCGCAGCTGCTAAATACTAAGATTTACAGGATCTGTGTTATAAAATAGTAACACTGAACAGATATCAAACAGGAATATTTAAATGCTCAAAAAACTATGATAATATGAATGATGGAATTTTGGATGGAGCTTTGATAGTATGAAAAATTTTGCAATAATGGCAGACAGCTATTTCTTTAGGAAGCTTTGAAAGCAATAAAATGTTATATAAATAAATTGCTTAAAGTAGGTACTTTTGTTACGGACATAGAACGACAGAGGAATCACAGAATCGCATGTATTCGAAGTGATGTTAATGAATATGCAATCAAGACAAACCATTTTTGAATAGGCTTGAAGTTATTTTTATACTCAGAGAAATGCAAAGAACCTAAAGGTCATCCCAATTATTTTTTTTCTGCGAAAAGAAAATGTCAAAATAATTTTGGTGGTTGTTTTCACTGAAGTCATTGTTCGGTTTACGAGCCAGTTTACCAGATTAAGTTAAGGCAATTACTCTACTTCGTTGGTATTTATGTTCACAAATCACATTCAATACTTGAGACCTAAACGTGTAAAAAGTGGAACGATCCGCCGATAGTGTAAATGGGTCGTTGGTATTCCGGTGAATGAAAGTAGGCCGATAGTTTCGCTGAAATGTAGGTTACTGGTGGCACGCAATTATACTAACTCCATTACTCTTATTCATTAAATAATGCGTGTCAAAGTTGAACTCACAAAGGAGCAAGGTTCGACAGTTGTCTGCCGAGTTACAGACAAAGATGAAACGCATTGCTACGGCATATTTTTAAGCCTGTAATATTGTTTTATGAGAATTGAGTCTAACGAATGGCCTATAGCGTTTTATTTCAGAAAAATGCACATATTGTTTGTTATAGAGTAGTAGAAGTAAAAGTAAGTAGATAACTAATAAATAATAGTAACTTACTCTGTACCAAGCGCTGCCAGAGGATATTGAGTAACACTTATCCCCAATGGAGAGAACTTCATGTTTTGATTATAGCGTTCGCTCATCACCAACCTTACGGGGCTATATATGAAAGAGCCGCCGTCCCGACGCTACGGCGTCTTGCGGCGCTTTCGGGGACCAATACCAGTGCACGCACCAAATGCGGTAAGTCTTACCGATGGGGCAGGGCCCATTGCTACTAGTACCGCGAACACCGAAGCCCAATCCCTCTTGTCCAGAGAGGTACCGCAGCTATGAAGTAGCTCACCACTCGTAGTCGCAATCGACTGCTCACGATTTGATCTTCGTTCGAGACACCAAATAAGTATATAGAATTTCTATTCCAATTCCAAATTCCAAATCCATAAAGACTTTCTAAAATAAATATAAAATTTCATGAATAATTGAATTTTATTCACTCCTTGAGGCTAGAGAAATTGTGTAAAATTCCAATGAGACATTCCAATGTCGCAAACGAAGTTGTAAGGTATTTATATATTTTATCGTTAGTATAAAAGTCTAACATTATTGTAATTAGCCCACATGCGCTGCCATGCGACTGTAATTTACGCATTCTACTAATTCTGAATTAGAACACAAGCGGACAATGTAGGAGTTATGAGTCGTACAAAAGGTTTATTTAATTCTTAGAAGGGAAATGAATGCCTAAAAGTGTTTAACATTTGACATTTCTTGGAGGCCGAATTATTAATGTGATTACCGTACAAAGGTCTAAAGGCAAAAGCCTTCAGGGCCATTTTCCCCAAATTCGTCACACCTTATCGATTGGTGTTAGTCAGACTATAAAAGAGGTGGTTGACTTCAATTGAAATCTAATCACGCCTTTTTTACATAGATAGAAATCGGCGGCGCGTAGTCTGAAAAAAAATGAACATTACCAAGAACGCGAAACGTGTATAATGAACATATTAAGGAACTCATAACGTGATTAGGTAAAATAACAACTTAGTCCACTTAGCCTTTTTATTATTTTTTTTCTAGATATTTTCTAGATAAATACCTTAATCTTTAATTTTTGATAATAACAACGAAATACTCTTACTTAAATCCCCACTAATATTATAAATGCGAAAATAACTCTGTCTGTCTATCTGTCTGTTGCGCGTTCCCGCTTAAACCTCACAACCGATTTTAATGAAATTTGGCATAGAAAATCTTTAGACCTTGATAAAGGACATAGGCTATTTTTTTATTCGAAATAAGGGTTGTAAGGGGTCGAAAGGGGGATGAAAAGTTGTATAGAAGTATCGCTATTTTTAGAACTAGAAACTTATTTTTCAGGCCATTGATTCGATATAAATAAACATGACATTCAAAGTTAATATTAGTTGAGGTAAAGAGGTATGGTACCCAAAAACTATTCCACGCAGACGAAGTCGCGGGCACAGCTAGTATTCTATATCTCTAGTAAACCAGCTAACGAAAACCGAGTCAAATAACGAATTTATCTGTTTGTCTGCTAGGCTTTTACAGTTGAATAAGCGAATCAATAATGATTAAATTTAAAATAGGAATAGATTAGGAGCTAGAATAGTATTCTGGGGAGAAACACTTTGAGCGATTTGTTTCGGAGTTAGTTCATGAATAAAAAAAACTTTTGAAATAATAAAGTTATAACGATTGAATTGTTATTTTTTCTTTTTTGGGCTTCCTGTAAACCTCACATTGGCCCTTACGACAATTGAATTTATGACCGTCGATTAGTGTTTGTGCATTAAAGTGTTTTAATTTTAATTCCTTTGTTGTCTGATATTTATGATATAAGTGCTTTAAGTGGGTACAGGATTATGTATGAGATATTGTGTGAATCGCCATCTCTTCCAGAAAAGCTACGTGTGAATAGGAACTATTTATGTTCAAATATATGCGTTAACATGCATGAACAAATATATAAGCTATATTTTTTAAAGAAAATATCCGCAGAAATTGGCTCCACAAAACATGGCACATAATAGATACCTATATATAAGTAAAAAGTATCTAAAACAACTTATTAATAAATGTATCCTGTATATGTATAAAAGTAAAAAATAAAAATTCTAAGTAATATACATGTATGGAGAAATTTCATTCAGATCGCCATAGCTCTTTTTTTAGCTCTGTGGACTCAACTTTTAAAATCAATGCGGATGACAAAGTTAAAACGTAATAACAAATATCAAAGTTGAATATGAGACTCACCTGTCACTGAGTGGAATTGGAGACAGTGGCTTCAAAAGATGCTCACGACCGGGTTGGGTTACTCCTGAAAATTCACACTTGTATAATTTTACATCTAGGTACTACGTATCTAACTTCAAGAACCTATACATTTTATATCTGCAGGTAGTATGCTTCAGTTTAGTTTTGAGTATTGAACAGGTAACCTATGATTGGACGCCCAAAATACTTACAAAACTGAGGGAGGAAGCTTCAGGTTTGTTTTGAAAAATAGTGAAGGACATTTTATTTTCAATAAAAAATAATTAGTATCTTTATTAATTTGGAAATCGTACTTTAAAAACTATAAAAGCTGTATGTAAACTCTAGGGATTGAATTTCGTAAGACACCTCCTTAATGAACACCTATGGCCTAAAAGGAATGCACATGCAAATTTTGAGACTCCTAGCACTCGCAGTTTCTGAGATTTCGTAATGTGTAAGTGCTTTTCAATTTTAAATATTAAGTATGTAGGTATATAGGAACTAAGCTTCAAGCTACCATTCCATAAATATACAACACATATGGTATGAGCTTGAATCTGAAAAAAAAAATACATTCATAACTTTTAAAAGGTTGAATATCTAAAAACACATGTTAGCTTTTCTCTCTTAGGGCTACACTTACAAAGATCAAAACCAAAATGCTTGCTCCCCATACAAAGTTTAATGTCTCTTTTTACCCTTTAAGAGATTCGAGATTTGAAAAATATTTTTCCTTATTACGCGTTTTATTAAATCAAATCAAAGAACAATATCTTGAAATTCCAAACAGATAAAACCACAAACAAAGAAGTTATATACAAACGTTGATACCCTTTTTTACCCCTCTTGAATTTCGCAAAATCCCTTCCTAGTGGACCTACAGCGCGTTTAAGGCTTCAGTAGTTTTGCTTCGGCGTTGATGAATCAGTCACAATATATAAGATTTCATCATTCTCGTTACCAGGCAGAGGTGCGGAGTCTGGTAGTGGTCTGAGCCTCCTAGGAGGTGCGGGCGCGGCGGGAGGCGGGGTCGACCGGGCACGCCTTCTCACAGGTATCGGGAGCTGGGAGCTCCTGCATGATCGAGTGTCAGATAAAGAAGTCGTCCTGATGAAATCGATAAAACTTAATTTATAACTAGTTAATTTAGAGTGTGTTCTCACTCCATCAGTCCATTAGTGTATAGGTTATATTCACCTAACGGTATGAGTTGGTTTGATATTCTCGACGGGACGACTCAGACGCTCTCGCAACTGCCGAATAAAAACATTTGTTATATGTACTTATTTACGAGTAATTTCGAACAGATAGATGCAATTTATTAGCGTTTTAGCGTCTTTGGTATCTAAACGCCAAAAGGTATAAACTGGTACTTGTGGTAAAGCAAACACTTAGCAATAATATGCAATATTTTAATGCTAGATATTTTACAGAACTTACTTTACTACAAAATAGGTCAGCGCGCGCTGTGCCTGCTAGCCGCCGGCGCACCGCCGACAGTACGGCGGCCGGCCCAGCGGCCCGCGCGAGGCACAGCGCCGCGCGCAGTTGTGCGCTCTGCATTAGCTCTGAGTCGAAGACCTTTTGAAATAGTAGTAGGTTATAAAAAAAGTAAATTTTTAGTCGTAAAGGGAAAAGAATAAAATCTGCTTTCTTACGTAATTTACTTCAATAAGGTATAGACACAGCTAAAGAGAACATAGGATGTAGAACACCCGAGAGATGCTGCATTCCGAAAAATAGGGTCTCCGGTACGGTTTGTTATTTCAATACAGATTAAAGGAGGAAGCAAACCTTTAAAAATTCCCAAACCTTTTTAGTTACTTAATGTTAAACTTATTTGTGAAATGTTTATTCTGACCCTTCAATTCTAATACCTATTATAAAAAAAAGTTCAAACTCACTCCGATCATGGCCGGGTCAAAGATCAAGTCCACGATGTGGTGCAAGGCTAACCGTTGGAGTAGGGCGTGCGGGAGTGCCGTGGGTAGCGGGTCCTGGCCCATCCTACTAATGAGCGCGGGCAGCAATTGTCTGGCGCAGTCGTTGCTAGCGGCTCGGACTAGCGCGCACACTGCACCTTCTGCTGGGGCCCGAGATGCTGTGACCTGCGCCGTAGTATGAACATAATAAAAAAACAAAAATAAGACAGCCATTTTCAATATCCATTCTTTATTGACAGGCCCGATATCTATTGATCCTATCTAGTGCGCCAAAGTTCGTGAGTTCGATCCCCACTCAGGACAAATATTTATGTATATGACGATATTTGTGTTTATTCTGTATCTGTGTGTTGAATATATTTATTTAATTATTATATTTTTGATTCTTCTGTTGTTTGACGTCCGTAACACAAGTGCTTTAAATGATTAATACTTGAAATTGATCAAGTAGGTAACTTGGGCATAGGCAACTGCTTGCAAAGCGTCATATTCATATTTAATTTACTGATTTGTTTTAAATTTCATAAAGCTGTGCCTAAGAAATTATAAACCTTTACAAATAGGTACTAAAGTCACTCGATGCCTTCATTTATTTTATGTATAGTAGAGAAATTAAACCAAAATTGACAAAATAACCGGAATTTGACAAAATAAGTTCAGTAATTTCAGCACAAGAACAGTATTAGGTGCAGTGACTATTAATATATATATATAAATATATTTACAGCTTCGCTCAGCGCCCACATGTGTTGAACTAACGACAACGCGGCAGGCTCCACTTTTTTCACATTAGCTACATCCAGCAAAGCGCTGTGGAGCTGATCTGCCGCTTTCACCGCTGATATCCAGTTTTCCTGATAAAACCAACCACATATTAATGCCGACAATAATTATAGTCACATAACCAACTAATGTCGTAAATTCGAAAGTTTGTGAGAATGGACGGATGTCTGAATGATTGTTATAACACTTGCAAAAAGTACATAATGTTAATACCAGGAATAAATATAAACTCGCAGTGCCCACCCGCCACACGGCTCCATACAATAAATATTTCTTTAAATGGCAACTGCATAAGATTTACAAAAAAATACCAGGCAGCATATAAATATATTTTGCTTGTAGGTTCCTTTTGTAGTGGCTCGTGTAATTTTAATGCAGGTTGTATTAAAGTTTTAAGAACCGTCTGGTGCTGGCAGACTAATAAAGGCTTAATTTGAAGATTTCTTGAATGATGATTGAAGATCTGATGATTGATCTGAGATGATCTTTTTGAATATATAAGACCTTTTATAAATATGCAAGCAAAGACGCAGATCTGCGCTAGTTTTTATTTTAATAGTATCTGTTAACAAAGTTTTATCACAAATATCTCATATCACAGTATAATAAAGCCCATGTTGGTAGTGAGTTATATAAATAAAACATATCTGTCCAAGTCACGGAATTGTATGCTCTACATGCAATTATGTATGTTGTTAAATACACGTTGAATAAATAAACGTCAAAAGCCTAAGCCATTTTGTACCTATTGCACGAGGACTATACGTTCACGTCATTTTGTATTCAGATAACTGGGTAACTAGACATTTTTTTTGGTTAACTAGAAAAAGGTAAAGTAATAATTAATAAAACAATATCAACTTGTCTGAGGCTTCAAGAGTAACAATGTAATTAGACAGGTAAAGTTAAATATTACGTGTTCAACTTACTGTATTGTGGAGCTGATCAGCTACAAAGGCAGGTACGACATTCAACTCCTCCCATTCATAATGAGCTCGCAAGGGTGAGGGGGCGCGCGGGGACATTAATTCGATTTCTTGGGGAGGGGAAGATGCCAACAGATTCAACACGAATCTAAACAAAAAGGATTACATAATTTACACAATTTCTAAATGAAAAACTTAAAATAGAACATAGGTACAATTACAAATCGATCTATCTAAATGTCTAAAAAATCTCAATTGATGATGAACTTTTAATACTTAGACATTGAATACAAAAATGATTAAGAAAATTTAAGATTTTTATAGATAGATCTGTAGCAGCGTAAATTTCGATTTAAAGAAGATTCAGATTTTCGAAATAGAATTTATTTTATTTAATAGAATTTTTGTATTAAATATTTGATTCAATAGTTTGTAGTTGACTTTGTCAACTCATTTGCCCTGAGGTATCGGCAGCGTAGATTAGTACATCCCTCGGCACCAGATGACGTAAGAGGCAACTCAAGAGGCAAGGTGCCAGACCCGAAAGATGGCGGTATATCCATCCGAAACAGCGTAGCTCAAATGCAGAGGGTGGGGATAGGCAGCAGCATCCCCATCGCGAAAGCTGCGATTGCCAACACGCTTGTCCAGTGCGGAAATTATGGGCAAAACTCCCCCTTTCTTAAAAAGGTCTATGTCCAGCAGTGGACTGTCTGAATCATTTGTGTACACTTAGAATACAATCCAAGAGTTAAAAAAAAGGAATTGTGTTTTACCCGTCCCGTTCCAAGTGTAAGCGTGTCTGATGACGTCGTGGTGACACCACGGGGCTCCTCTGCAAATTGTGCAGTACTTCGACTTCTCTATGCGCCTCTACAGGACTTGGTACTTTTTCCGGAGATCGAAATTCAGTAAGCGTCAAAGCGAACCCTGAGTGTTCTTTATTACGCGGACTCTGATTATCATTTTTTGTTCGAAAGTAATCGTACAATTCGCTAAGCGATTTTGATTTCAATTTTACTTTATTATATTTCTGCAACATATTTTGATGCTGGAATTTATTCTGTATTACTGGCAGTGGAATTCCGCTTTTCTTTTGCTTAGCCAGGTGCTCCCTTTCCAAGGCTTCCCGTCTTATGTCATTCATCTTACTTATAATTACAGGTGTGTTGGTGTGTGTTAATTCTACCATATTATCTCTTTGAAGTATATTGTGATTGTTATCATCTTCACTAGAAATCAAATTTTCACTGTCAGGAGTACGTATTTTTACACTTTCTCCTCCAAATCGCACTTTTTTTACGACTACGTCGGTGTCTTCAGAATCAGCATCGCTATATTTTAGCATATTCCTATCAGAGATATCGCAATCCTCTTCACTTCCCGTGTTGCTAACAGAATTTTTATCATTTTCTGTGTCATTTTCTTCCAAAACAGTCATTGTAATGGCCGTATCCGAATCAAATTTTATTTCTGTCTCGATAATTACTTTAGCGAAATTATTATTATAAAAAGGAATGTGCCCGAACGAATCCTCAGACGAAGAATCAGTTGACAGTCGAATGGGAGTCGTAATTGGGCTACTGAATACATGGTTAATCTTGACCAATGTTTGATTGTTATCTCTGTAGAGAGATTTTCTAGGAGCATAATAAACATCCATAGAATCTTCGTCGTATAACTCGCATAGCTCGCGAAATTTATCCTGAACATTTAAATCTAATCTTGACAGTGAAACCATGTAATCCCGGGGTCCGCAGACTCTACGGAGTTTTAACAAAGACCGTTGTGCAACGTCCCTGTGAACCGGATCGAACAGCTTTTCTCCTAGAATTTGAAATACAGGGAAAGTGTCCAACCTCGAATTTCTCCGTTTTAAGATCGCCATGACAGAAGGTATAGATAATATTAATCCAGTTATCACATTCACTTTAGTATCAATATTTGCAGAATGCGGCCTTATGTTTTGGTATGAGCACTTATCTAAGATCGCTCGAGCAGCGCACTCTGAATCTTCGCAATGTGTACAGAATACTTTGAGGGCATCTAAGGCTGCTTTGCGGACGTTTGGTGAACTGTGGCCGAGATTGTCGACAACTTGATCGAAGGGAAAACAGAGAGCATTTCCAGACAGCGGTAGAAGATCGGCGAGAACTCGAAGTGCATGCAAACGCACTTCCCACTCAGGATGGATTAGACGATCCCTGATGGCGACGTAGAGGAGTTGCACATCCAAATCTGGTGGCAAAGCCTGGGCTCGCAGGACTCGATCCCAGAGAGGAGCTAGAGGCGGCGGCGGTGGCTCGGGCAATTGCATGGTGTGAGAATGACGCGGCGAGGGCGGCTCGCGTGCCCAGCCGCGCCGCGGAGCGACACACAACTGGGTTAATGATCGGACGGTAAGCCACGCCGCCCCTGACCAATCGATGAAATGTATAGGTGAGTATAACTCACCCACATACATGAGTTATTCTACCACTTCGATGAGCAGCACCCATTCTAGATATAAGAATTTATGATTTAAAAATGCTAGAATGCTAGATTCTTTCACAAGAAAGATAAATGCGATCGAAATAATGAAGGAAAATCACCAGAGATGTGCCATCAATTTCGCGCCTAAACGGGTTTTAGCCAGCAACATTACATTTGTTAAAGGCTGAACCTACACAACAAACTAGTAATCTTTGTCAATTAGTGATTTTATCAAAATCTATACTCTTTTTATTGGATCGCGTAGTAGATAACTAAGGTGTTAAATTAATAAGTTATTCATATCCTTAATATTCAGCAGTATTCCCGTCGCAAAGCTATGTTCTAAAACATCAAGTCTGTCCACCGTACCAATTTTGAGAAAAATTACCCCTTTCTTGGTGAGGTCTATGTCCAACAGTGGACTCTAGTCGACAATATTTATTTGTTTCTGGAGAAATCAGGGTCAGTAAATATTTACATATAGATGAAGATTAAATATGTCTCTCTGTGTGTTTGTATTCTATATTACATGTTAACATTGATCAAGTTGATGTAGGTAAAGGCGTGTAAGTGTTAGTTTGCTGAAAGACCGGAAGTCTGATGGAATGGATAGAAACAAGGAAGTGCCATATAAATTACAAAATTACTATTTTCGCACCAAGGCCAAGGATTCATACAAAAAAACCAAAACAAAAACATTGCTGTACAATAGGTACCTACAAGCTCCTGAAAACGTTCCGATTACATTAATGAGATGACTGGCGGTTTTGTTCGGTGGATTTGTACTTGTGTATAATATAGTAACCACATTCTGCGTAGCATGATATTGCTTTTTAAGGTTTTTTAACATCTAATATATAACATTTTCGTGTCACAGTGTTAGTTACCATACTCCTCCGAAACGGCTTTACCGATTCTTATGAAATTGTACTTATATGCATGTTCTATTGGTCTGAGAATCGGCTGCTATCTATTTTTCAGACCCCTCAGTGATAAGGGTTATCCAAGCATTTTTTTTTTGACAAAGATTTTTTTGTAATGTGGCATCAAAAATGTATACAACCTTAAATTTGCACTCATCTGTCACCAACCCCTATAATTTAATAGCGATATTAGTACTTTATTAATTTTCTTTCGTTTATATGGCAGAACATCGTTTGCTAGGACAGGTAGGCCCAGTTTTATGGCGTTTTTAATATCTTTGGTTAATTATTTACTCAATATAAATTATTTGCGTAATAGAGGCATTATGTAAAGATTGATTAAAGTAACCTATAACATCTAATTATGACCTTAACATATCAATGTATAAAATTTCGTGTTTATCCGTGATGAATTTACTAACTACAGCACAGATTTTGATAAATGTTTGCTAATCTACTTTAATTAAGTTTTTATCTCAATTTATAGCTGCAATTGCAATTTCATTATAAACATAAGTATATTTCAGCAGGACCGTCTGTCGTGTTAGCTAGCAGGTACTTAATATTTTTTTTTTTTTAGAAAACATACATTGTTATTGAAGTTTGTATACCCAGCATGAGCAACAGTGCTTAGGGTGGAAGTTTTGTCCGTATCTACATATTGCAGAGTATGATCCATAGCCAAACGTAGCTACTATCACATAAAATCGCGCATTTGCCACATTCATAGCTCAGCGTTAAACTCGCTCACAGCCTAGTATCTGCCACAAGGTGTAAAAGCAACCCACGTTTCTTGAGGCATACTAGCACGAACATTTTCTACTGGTGAGGTGACAGAATAATAATTAAGACGCTAGGTATTTTAAAGGTAAATACTAATAAAGGGAATTATTATTCAGTGCTAAGTTTCTTTAACGAACTCATTTACTTTCTACTCCTCAAATCCAGCTATAGGTACCTAATCTACCGTTCTGAAAAAATGTGAGTAGGCTAATACATCTGGGTTGCATTTTAATAGCTACTGGTATACCTAACTATTAACATTAGATAGATGACAAAAAGAGATAGCGTCCGCGTTGTAAAATCTGTCAAACATCTTTTTATCCTTAAATTTGTTTTACCAGTGGCAGCATTGTGATAGAATAACTGCCGTAGACGTGATATCAAGATTCGAAGAATTTACAATAGCAAATCGAAATGTTTAGATATTAGGTTGGTCTTATAAACAGAATGACACTATCAGTACCCTACTCGACATTACCTTGTCGAAACTATCTAGACTAGAGCTATGTGTGGCAGATGATTTTGGTGTACACGCCACTCGACGTAGAACATGAAACGTATCTCTAGCTTGATAATACCCGACGTGTTACATCACGAATCAATAATTTTTTTGCGAACGTTTTCATAAAATGTAAATTATGTATATTTTTGACATCAACTAAATATTTATTTTATTACTTAAAATATGTACCTTTATATCCTGAGTTTAATTATAAAACTGTAGCACGTTTTATTTTTGATAAAGATTATGAGTTCATTATGTAGCAATGGCTATGACTAAATGATTGGCTAAATTAATAAAATTGACATCATACTACATTATAACGGCTTCAATTCGTGGTATAATTTCCGTTTACATTTTTTGTGCACTGTTTTGATTACTCTTACGGAAAAAGATTGCCTGTTGTTAAGAAATCATTTTATGAAAGTGTATAACGTGTATTTAATTATTTTAATGCTTGTTTTGTTTTAATTTGATTTTGACTTATAAAATTTTTGTGATAAATAATAATAAATTATGATGCAAAATACCATAATACCTATATAAACTACTCCCTACTACGCTACTACATCGATATCTATATCAAGCGTAAAGTCAAGTCAATTTATTTCCCCTCTCTTCATCTTTAAAAATTTTAACATATAAAGTTACCTATCGGCAACTTGAGGTATTTCACAAGCCTTAGCTTGTAAAATGCCATAAGTTTTTCATTATAAGATCTTATAGTAGGAACATGGCTGTACGGGTTCGAATTTTTTGCTGTAACTGTCACACAACATGTTTTAAAAAAGAACATATCAATCAAAAAAAAATAAAATCAAATCGAGTTGAGTGGGTCGGACGAAGGGATTATTTTCAGATAGAAGTTCTTTTTATATTGAATCTTCACATAATTTAACAACGAATCTAACTATGAAGATTAATATATTAATTAATAACTTTCTTAACATACGTTGTGTTAAAAAGTGTGAACAAGTATAGCAAAATCATATTATTTGATGCAGACACGATGAAGTATTTATCGCTAGTAATTATCATTACATGCTGTATCGGCGTTTGTCAGATCTTTGCCCAAAGCGATAACTGCACAAGGACAGCCAATCGTGGAGAATATAAACAATGTGTCCGAGCATTAGCTGATTTACTGGCTAATAAATTCAGCGAAATTGTAGTTAAGGAACTTGGGAGCGAATATACTACTCATTTTGAAATACACAGTTCCTTCAAAACGAATCGTTATCAGGATTCCGAAAACGATACTTTAGTTAATATTGCCGATAAACTAACATACAAATTATCGTCAGCAGTTAACATTCTTCGAGATATGAAAAATGAAGTTAAAAGTAATAACACTCCGTCCTTTACTCATCCTTGCCCCTTCAATTCTATACGCAAGTCAGTATTTATTAGAAGCCCTAATGTTTATAATAAAATTCCAATATTGGACTCGAAATCGAAAATGATGGGTAGATTCAAAGATTTAAAAGTCAAAAGACAATATTTTCTTTCACATATTGACTATGCTACAGACAGAAATTGTGCGACTATGCCTCATTCAAATTTAAGGTACTTGTACCACAAAGTAGTACACCCTGAATCTAAGCTGGTTATATTTATTATTGATAATAATATGAGTGAGTATTCTTTGCTACATGCTGTTGCAGTGATCAAAGAAACAGCCAATGCTCTGCAAAGTAAAGATGTGATGGCTTTAAAAATAACAAATATGACAGATTTTGTAAAATTTGAAGACACATGTAGCAACTATGGGGTGTCCAACCTAGGAAATGCTACGGACAATAATAAACTATTATTGAGAGAATATTTGTTAAACTTGGATGTAGCAACAGGTAGTGTGTCCCCATTCATAATAAATATAGAATTAAAGAAGCTTCTTTCAGAAAAGAAATTGCCCCAAAATAAGTTATATATATTTTTAACAGACACAAAAGTATTGAATAATGAAACATGGCTTAAAATATTTCCATATTCAGAAGGAGATGAAAATGTGAAGTTTGCAATTGGCCTTTTCTATGAAAATCATGTTGCAAGAAATAGTTCTCTCGGGATATTGCATATAGATAAATGGCATAATCATTCGGATAATCACGCTGTGATGAGAGTTCACATAAATGACAGTGGTGTAGTGGGTCAAGTAGCATCTGCATTTATATCACTATTGCCTGGAAAATATGAAAATGAAGAAATAAAGGTTGAAGACCCAACCTGGGAAGCTACAGAACGAGATTTTATGGTATCACTAGTGCTACCGATGACTAAAGGTGTGCTCGGTTTGGATTTGTATTGGTCTGATCTTGCAGAAGACATTGTTTATTTTAAAGGCATAAGTCAAAAAAAGCGAGCATTTGTCATAGATTTTAATGGTAAAGTGCTAATGCATACTTTCTACCCTCGTCTAGAATCATCGTCTGAAAAGATTAAATTTACATATCTAGAGAGTATTGAAACATATGATTTTATAGATAAACTTAAAGAAAAGATTTTTGCAAATAATGGGGGTATTGTCAAAATGACTGAACTGACTTCAACTACAACTATAGTATATTCTTGGAAATGGGTGGAAAATTTGTATATAGTATGCATTGCATATGAAGAAACTGAAGAGACAATTGTTAACAAAACCAACATATTTTTCACAAGGAGTAGCAAAGAAATTTTATTTCATAGATTAGATTTATTTCCACCCAAAACTGGTAAGATTTGCAGGCACTTCAAACAAATAGCTACTATTGAACAAGGTACTGTGTATCTCAGTCCTTCAAGCTTTCAATCCCCATTCACTTATCTATATGATATGGGGGATGGACAAGAGGCTATCACATATATTCAAAATTATCTGGCATATTTAAAGAGCCTAGCCAATGGTCTTCTTTCTAATCCAGGTTTAAAAAATGAAATTCAGCAAGATGTCAATTTCCTGAATTCAATTTTGTCTTTTTATAAAATGCAGCACTTACATGGTATTTACTCTAAGTATATTGTTAGAAGATATGCTGTAACTGAAAGTGGTGTACTTGTGATGTTTCCAGGAACTGTTCTAGAGTATGATTATGAACCTGTAAGGAGACCATGGTATACATATGCACTACAAAATCCAGGGAGAATAATTTTGACTCCACCGAATCTAGATGTTGGTGGTGCTGGTTATGTTGTTTCTATTTCATATGCTGTAAAGGGGCCATTCTACCCAACTATGGTAGTCTCTATGGATGTCACCATGGGTTTTCTTTATAAACTGTTAATTGACAGTCTACCACTTTGTGCCATGTCTTATTTTAAATGTTTCATAATGAATAATAGAGGTTATTTGGTTTCACATCCTGGTCTCATGGACCCAAATAGTTCTGGGCCAATTGAACAGCAACATATTACTCACAAAGAGTCCCTGATTGCTAATGATATGCTTAATCACAAAGGGTTTGTTACAAAAAGGTTATGTAATAACTTTTATGACAAAACAATTCAGAGATTTTATGAATTTAATACATCATTACCAGATGTTTTATCTAATGTTGTTTCTGGTGATCATTGTGTCCATTATTATATAGCGGCTATTCCTGGCACTAATGCCTTTATTGGTTTGGTAAATGTATCTTGCAGTGTGGGTGCATTTTGTCCTTGCAGTATGGTTGACCGTCTCTGTTTTAATTGTAATCGCATGGAACAAACTGACTGTGAATGTCCATGTGAATGTAGTTCTGAGTTATATGAATGTCCGAACATTAATTCTTCAAAGTCAAGTCAAGAAATCCCACTATGTGGCATGATGCCAGAGAACAATAATCATAAATCACACTATTTTCATAATTTTGCTGAAAATTTAAAAACATGTTTTGATTTTCAATGTGAATCATATTTAACACATTCATCATGCTTAGGAGTCTTGGGTTGTGAATGGTGCCAAATCGATACCGACGGTCGGACACCGCTATCATCGTCATTCTGCACTTCTCAGTCAACTTGTTTCAATGGCGTCTTAGGAGCAGTAACGCCATATGGGGAAGGAACTTTTGGACGTATAAATAGAGACGCTCTAAGCAGTTATTCAGCAATTGGTCCAATAGCTGGATGTATAGTAACTGTTAGTTTAGTAGTAGCAGTTGCTATTTATTGTTACAGACAAAATGTAACATCTGCAAGTTGTCATAATTTATATGTAGATGGTCCAGCTGAAACATGGCATGATGCTGATGTTCAGATGAGTCATTTACAATCTGATGACATGCATGACCTATCTGGTCAGGATAAGTTATTACCAGCTATGGAAATCGAAGCTCCCATATCACCGTACAGGGTAGTAACAGGGTATAGACGCCCTCATACAGCCGGTGGCTCTGATCACGGTTATTCCACTATGACTCCACATGAAGATTCTGAAGCTACTGGCTTTTCCGTCAATGATCCAACAATTCTCTCGGATGATACTAAATCCGACATTAGCTGTCCATTACCAGCAAAGATAAAACCTAGATTAAAAAGTGGAGATTTGAATGTGACTATACTTCCATGTGGAAAAAATAGTATAATAGCACCAGTTACTGTCCACAGGCATATGGAAGCATCATGAAATCATTTTACAATTGCCTAATCGTATCTACCTCCCATGTACATATTAATATACTTTATTATTTAGGTACTTTTTATCCAGGTTACGTATAGCGTATTGTCTTATGTATATCTGCTTAATGATTTTACATCAGTTAGCATAAGTACATGTTATATTTTATTATACTGACTTTTGTGAACTAATTACTTAAAAATTTGGTGCTTGTTTTCTAATTGACTATATCTTAGCAAATTGTTTAACGCATGACATTTGAAAATGTTAACGTATTATGACGCTATAGGGTTAGTAATTTGGTTCTTAACGTTTTTTTGTATTTTGTTATGGTATTTACTGTAATCATAAAATATTATACTGAAGGAAGAGCAGGGTAAAAATGACCCGGTGCTTCTAATTTATGGGAGAACTGAGATAATTGATGAAAATATAAACAAACAGGGTATGAGGTGAATATAACTGCGAGGTCCGATCAATAAATTACATTAGAAATGTGTGAGTGAGCATATTATGTCCAAAACGTAAATAAAAATAACAATAAATGTGCTTCTCTCCTATAATTCTTCAATGCCGCCGCTCGCATGTGATACACCATTTCCAGAGACAGATAATATGCCCTGTTATCCAACAGTATGGATATGTTTTTGCAACAAAAGCCTCTTCCTGATATGAACAAGATGTTTTTTTTTCATATATATTGGTTCATATATTTTTATTGTAAAAGCTTTGTTGCTCTTATTGGAACTGCCCACCCCGTTATATAAATAAACGGATAAAACTTGCAGTATTGTACGATTAGATTATTTCTACTTCTAAGTCACTTTCACACAAACTGTTGTTATATATGTACTTAGTTATTGTTATTGAAATCCGGCAGCAGAAAACCGAAACCTTTACTGTGGTTTAATTAGATAGTTAAGTCAACTATTGTGTACTAAATAAGCATTTTAATGTTGTGATAGTATTAATCACTTTTTATAAGTATAATGTGCCAGTGCCTATTGCATAATAAATTGTATAACTACATAATATAATTAAGACTGAATTCGATGTTGCATTTATTTGTGTAATAAATAAATTAATTTTCATTTGTTTCATTTTTAAAATATTTTTTTATAGTTACAGTTTATATACCTACTCAGGATATCCGATATCCTGAAATATAATACAGGATATCTCCGCCAACCGAGTCCGACAAATGGATAGAATTTGTAAGTCATCTCGTCATTACTTGGACAGGG